>VXBQ01005655.1:23793-48471 GCA_013400175.1 Phainopepla nitens
ACGGGTGCTGTCGTCATGCTTGGCAGGGAGCCGGGAGGGAGGAAAGAGCGACCTGGAGGAGGCAGGGAGAGAGAGGAAAAATCCACGGCCTGGCCGGGGCTGGAGTGTCCGTGGTAGGGACCGAAAGAGGAGAGAAGATCTCTCGTCATTCCTGCTCTCCTTCCAAGCGCCATGTTTGGCCGGGATGCCCTTGGAGAGGGGATTTGGGAGCAGAGCTGGGGACGCTTGGGGCTGGGGCTGAGCAGACATGCCCTGGGCCCCCGGCAGGGTCCGTGCTGTGCGGGCCGCAAGCGCCGGGCTGGCGGCCCCTCTGCCTTCGTCATGCTGGAGCTATTCCTAAACACGCTCCGGCACAGCCTGGGAAGCCGTGCCAGCCAGCTGGCTCTGTCCTGCCCACAGATTTCGCCTGCTCGTCCTATTTTTCCTTTGCTGTCTTTGGCAACGGTTAAAGAACCTGCTCCAGGTTTTGTTTGCGTTAACCCTCCCTGTGCCAAGCTGCTCCCACTCTGTGGGGTCCCTGGCGTTGAGGCAAGCAGTGTGCGGGCAGCACGCACGTCCCCCTCCCACCAGCTGTCACCGGGTGATGTGCTCCAAGTCCGCATTGAGGCACGAATTCCTCCAGCCGCTTCCCATCGGGTTCTTTTCTTTCCCTCTCTGCCCTCAGAAATGCCCCCTCTCGTGGACCCCTCCCTGCTGCCCGTGGGTACCTCTGCCCTCCGCAGGGCTGTCACCGCTTACCAGCACAGGTCCCCTGAGGACACGGGGCTCCCTGGCCAGTGTCACTGCTGGCCAAGCAGGTGCTGGCACTGGGCTTCCCCCGGGCTCTGCCAGCCCGTGCAGTGCCGGGACGTGTCCCTGTAGCGCTCGGATCCCCGAATCCCGCTCCAAGGAAGGAGCGAGCGGATCCCTTTCCGTCATCAGCTTTGGCTCGCAGCCGGATCCGGGCTGGGCAGTGACGGGACAACCCCTTCTTACTCCATTTGATCTTTTGCCTCTTATTCTGGACGCCTCGTTTTGAGCCTGTACCAAATGAGGCTAAAATTAACTTCCTTAGTAGATGCCATAAATATTCCACCTGGGAGGGCTGCCTGTTACAGCCGTCTCCGAAAGCCATGTGGGTTTATATTTAGCTTTCTATTTCCCGTGCGCTGCTGCAGTTTCATCCACAGATAAGGCGGTTTGTTGCTCGCCAGATCCCTGCTCCCGGATCCCAAGGATCCGGATGCTGGTGAGAGGAGGAGCTGAGCTGTTTAAAAGCTTCTTCTGCCTTATGCAAACCCAGAACTATCTTGGCCACGATCTTTCGAGGGCTGGAAAAAATGCCCGGCCCGCAGTTGTGGCTGGAGGGGAGCTGGGAGCTGGCTGCGCTGTGGAGCCGGCCGTGTGGAAAACGGATGTCGAATTTTTGCCTGCGATGGGCTGCGCTCCGGGAGCTTCTGTGCTTGTTCCCGGGCGCTGACAAATCCCCTGGAAAAGTGCTGTGACTCGCAGGGGTTCCCAAAGAACAGCTTGTGCTTGAGAGATGGGTTTCGGTGGATTTTGGAGAGCAGTTGGTGCTCGGGGCTCTGGGGGACAGGGATGTTTCCGTGTTGAGTCATCTCTGAATCACGGTCGGTGAGATGGAAGCGCGGAGATGCGGGGGAAGCCGGTGCTGTTCATTCCTGCCTCTGGTTTGTCCCCTCTTCCTAGGGCGCGGTATGAGGGCTGCTCTCCAACCCTCAAAACCCTTGCAAGGAGGCTGCAGCTCATCTTGTGTCCCTGGGGACCTGCTCGATCCGGCAGGGCCGCTCAGAGAGCAGCACAATCGGCTGCTGAGCTGCGGCGCTGCTCCTTGGGCTCGGTTTGACTCGGGTGTCCCGAATCTTTGGGGCATGAGGGAATGGGGCAGCCACGAGCCCCACCCTGCGGAGGAGTCAGAACTGTTGGAGGGATCAGGAGGGCCCTGTTCAGGCGTTGTTCTGCTTCCTGACATCCAGTTGGGCGGGGGTGTGCCTGCTCTGCCGGCTCTCCCCTCCACCCTGAGCCCTTGGGTCAGGACCGGGTCTGGGGCCACTTCACTGTCTTTGACACAGTGAGACTTTGGCTAATAAATAACTGGCAGCCCTCTGCAGCCCTCGCTGTGCCCGTCAGCCCTGGGGAAGTGCCGGGTATCTCCCGCAGGGCAGGCACCCGGGGCTGCTTTATCAGCACCCGCAGCATTGCCACTGCCCGAGGCAGGGGTTGTCTCACCAGCACAGAGGGAGGGTGGGGGGCCGGGATGCTGGGGCACGACGTGTCTGGATGTGACACGGTCCCCGGTGCTGGGTGCTCTGTCTGGGCTGGGGGAAGAAGTGCTGACTGGAGGGGGACAAGGTGTGCAAACAGGAGACCAGTCTAACCAGTACCAGCACATGAGTGCAGGAGCTGCATGGGTGGAGGAGGGTCTGAGAAGAGCTGGGCTGCTTGCCCTCTGCCTCCTGCCACCACTCTGTTCCAGGCCAACTGCTCTTCTCTTGGGGAAGCTCCCAGTGGGATCTTCCCACTGCCTGTTTGGCTGCTTCCAGGACAAGGGACCCCTCTGGGCAACCCTGCCTGTTCTGGTGCCACATTTGTCCCCAGCTCTGGATGGCCTCTGGCTGTGCCATAGCCACGCTTCAGGGAAAGCAGAGGGTGGAGTGAGGGTGGCTGGTGATTCAGGGGTGCTGGCAACACCAGCATCATCCCCTCCCGGGCCATGGGTAGAGATAGGACTAGTCTGAAATGCTCCTGTCCCTGGTGTCCTCAAGCTTCTGTCCCCCTCCTTGGAGGACAGCTGAATTCCAGCATGGCACCAGAGGTTGGAGAGATGCTCTGTGCTTGGTCCTGCCCATTGCCCCCTCTCCTTAAGCTGGCTTCTGACTCACACGGTGAACAGAGCCAGAGCCCTTGCCTTGCTCCATGGGAGTTCATCCCATCTCACAAGTGAGAGACGTTTGTCAGTGCAAGCCCCAATCTGGGGATGCAGGGGTGTAGAACACAGCCTTTGGGCACCTTCAGTCCCAGGAGAGGCCCCCTGAGGAATTCAGTGCCCACTCCGTGGGCGAGGAGTGGCCATGTGGTGGCCGTACAGTGACCAGCTCCCTTCTCCAAGGCAGGAACTGATGAGCAATGCCTTCCTGAATTGCAGCCCCTAACCTGATTAAGCCAGTGCCTTGGCAGTGCCTCTTCTTCCCAGGGCTCAGATCTCATCCCTGGCCCTAATGAAGACAAATCTCCTATTTCCCAAATGTTATTGTGGAGAGAGGAAGCTCATCCAAGGGCAGAGCAAGGGAGGCAGCAGTGGGATGCCAGGAGGTGAACTCCACAATCCTTCCCCAGCCCAAGGGGGTTTTGCCCCATGCTTTGTTCAACAATGACCCTCCAGGCAGGAGCAGGTAAACAAAACCTGTTTTGTTGAAAAAAAGAGAGAAAAAGAATTAAGGCTCAGTGCTGCTGGCGGGGAGGGCACGCACTTCCTTCGGCAGCGATGAGCTCGTGCTGGAACATTTTGCGTGGGGTGAAACCTCAGGCTCCTGGGTTTCTCCCCCCTCTGCCTCATTGAATCCCTGCCAGGGAGGGAATGCTTTGGCTGGGAGGAGGCTTTGCCCTTTTGGAGCAAACAAAGAGCAGCTTGTCCAGCTGGGGATACTTTGGGGGAGTCATCAACACAGAGTTGGGCTGATCCAGACCTCTTAGACACACCATCCTGAATCTCCAGCCCTGTGGACACTTTGGTTGTCCCTTGACATCTGCAGCCAGCAGCTTGGGATGGCTGGGCATGCTGGCCCTCCTGGCATGCTGCAGGGCTGGAGGGCTCCATGGCAAAACATTTCTTCGAGGCAAAGGTTTTCATTAGCTGTTCCCAGTGGAGAGGAATTCTTGCCTGTGCAAACATCCAGCCCCTCTTTTTCCAAGAAAAATTGTGGCAGAGAAACATGCTCCAACACTTTTGGTTTGTGACCTCACTCCCATTCTTGTGTTTGCCAGTGTCTTCCAGCCGCAGCTCATCCCCTCACTTTTCCCAGGGATGCAGGGAGTGAGAGGAAATCCTGTTGCCTTATATATATTTAGGATGATAGGATCCACTCTGGTAAATTAAGGACCTTATCTTTGGAGCTGGGGATTAAAGAGAAGCGATTGCAAAGAGACTCAGGGCTGTGTTTGGTGTGGGAAGGGATCCATCCCTGACAGCCCATCCCAGCCTGCACCAGTCCCACATGCTGCTACAAGTGTTTTTCAGCCTTGCACGTGTCCCTTCACTTGCCTGAATGCCATCAACACTCAAACTCCTGAGCCCAGAGGATGAGGAGTTGTTCCCAGTGTGGTGTTCAGGAATGCAGACAGAGAGGGTGACACAGCCAGGGTGGGACATGTGGGACAGCTGCCAGCTCCATATTCTGCTGAATTTGTGCCCTTTGGGAGGTGTAGTTTCCTTTTGTGCTGCTGGCAACCAGGAAAGGAGGAAGTCACCAGAGTTCTCCCTCTGGTCCTGCCCAAAATTAGGGTTGTCATGGAGGATTCCCGAGGAAGTGTCAGCCCAGCGGATTGAGGATGAGCTGGGAATCACCTTCCACTGTCCCACCACTGGCTGCACTACCTGTTTTGCCATCCTGCTCTTTTTGAGGTTGTTTGCTGAGCCTGTTCCTTTATGACCAGCTCAGCACGTTCCCAAACAGCTGAGGCTGGTGCCGTGTAAAACCTGTCTCTGTCGGCAGCTGCCATCAGACAGCACGGTGTCAGGGCTGGGTGCCCTTCCCCTCCCTGCCCAGGGTTGAATATCCCCAGTGTGAAGCTGAACAACTGTGGGGGCTGGCATAGCCCCCCAGCCCCACCTGGTGCAGTGGCAGCTGCAGCCCTGACTGCAGAGACATCTGTGTGACAGCCAGGCTCTCGACCACCTAGGAGCAGCCCTGTCCTTCCAGGGATAGGGCAGCCACAGCTTCTCTGAGCAAGCTATGCCAGGGCTTTACCACCCTCACAGGGGAGAGTTTCTTCCTAATACCTTCTCTAAATCTGCCCTCTTTAAAGCCATTCTGCTTTGCCCAGTCACTTCATCTCCTTGATAAGAGTATAATAAAATATACACATTTTTCCTTGTTCCTGTCTATGAAGGGTGTCGCAGCATGTCCATGAACCGTGGTGTAATTCAGGGCTGTGGGTGTGGGGGAAAGCCAAAGGGTGTGGAAGTTGGTTAATGAAGTGCACTGAACTCAGCCCACAGAGCTACCACAAAACCCAGCTGGGGTTGGGGCACCTCTGTTCCTGGCGAGGCTGAGTCAACGTTTCACGTTCTCTGTCATAAAGCAATTACCTTTTCCCAATGAAGGTGAAGGTGCTCTTGGCTTGGGGTGTCTCCCAAGCTGCAACCAATGCTCTATTTCTGCATTCCATGGTTAGTAAAGCTAGGAATTGCAACAGCAGCAGGGACAAAGTTCCCCAGCACACAGGGTGCAAGGTGGGTGCTGCCCTGCCTGTACTGTACTTTCCTTAATTATAGGGTTGCACCGTTGGAGGTGTTGGTGCCATGTCCCTGCGGAGAGGTGATGGAGCCAGGGTAGAAACAAACACGGGCTCTTCTGAAGCTGTTGAATTTTTGTGTCGGGGCTGTGAATGGCTCAGAAGCACCTCTGTAGGAGCAAGGGTCTGATAGCAGGGGTCTCTCCTGCCTCTTGCACAAAAACCATCTCCAGCCAGCTTTCCACACACACGTCCTCCTGCCATCCAGTCCAGTGCCACCGTCCTGGTCGGGCAGAGCGTGGCATCTCCACGCTGCAGTGCTTAACTGGAGCTCAGAACTTTCCGTTTGTTGGGGTTTTTATTCACTAACAGCTTAAGGACACGGTTTCTCCCTAAAACCCTATCTGAGCCACATGAGTCCGAACAAACATCCAAGCTCTTGGCGTGGGTGTGTAATGCGGGCTTCAAAAAGAGCGGGAGGAAGTTTGGCCCCGGCGCCCATCGGCGCTGAGGGGTGGCCAGCTGGCCCGCGGTGAAGAGCCGTGTTTCTCCCTCTGCTTGCAGTGCAGTGGGCTCACCATGGCTGTGGAAGGGCTCTGGGGCAGCCCTGGCAGAGCAGGGAGATGAGTCACACTCAGCCACGTGTCTCTGGGCTGGAGCAGGGTGCGGCACCGCGGGGCCGCTCTTTGGGGGGGGCCCCGGCAGTCGCGCTCTGCCCCTTCCTTCCTAGCGTGGTGGCAGATAACCTGGCAGCGTCCGTGGGGTGCAAGGATGCTCCCCCACCGGGCACCAGGCTGCACTGGAAGAAACTGGGGGAATTTTCTAAGTTAAGCCTCCATGCTGTGGGCTTTAGCTCTTCTACTGAAGAGAGCAGCCTCACCCCTGGGCATCGTGCTTTGCTGTTCGGGTGGCTGCCAGACCCCCTTTTCAGGGCAGAGACGCTGCTTTGTGCAACAGCTCTGCAGTTCCAGCGCAAAAAGTCACCGGAGTGGGGTTTGCCTGGTGGCGAGTGTGTTGTGGGCATGTGAGGCTGAGCAGGAGGGAAGTGATGGGGAGGCTGGAGTGTCTCATGGTGGTCCTGTTCACAGGCAGTTCTGTGCAAGCAGAAATTGGGGTTAAATTGTGCTTTCTAGGGATACCACATCTGCAGTCCTGGCTCTGGGGAAGTGCTTCTTTCCTGCCCACGTGCCAAGCAGGTCTGAGCTCCATCCCGGCACAGTGCAGGCTGGCAGGGAAAGTGGGCAGAGATGCGCTAGCAGCTCTGCACATGGCACAGCACAGCAAAACATAGGCAGTCACCTTAGTTGCTGCTCATCCCTGCGCTGAGCTGCATTTTCCTGGTGGCATCCTGTCCATACCCATCCCCACAGCCACCCCAACAGCAGCTGGAGCTCTCGGTGCCAGCAGTGGGTGCTGGCAGTGACTCAACACCGGCGGCCCCAGCACAGCCCGCGCCAGCCTTGCTGCCACCGCCACAGGCAAACAGACCTTGTGGCAATGTAAACACCTTGTCTGCCTTTATCTGCGCTGCTGCAGCCGGGATAGCACACCCTTTTGTTCCCAGGAGTTTGTGTGGCATCTGGATCCAACAATCTCCTGCTTTGTTTCTTAAGCAAATGTTGATGGCCGGAAGCTTTGCGTACTCAATTTATGAAAAACGTAGTAGCTCACTGCTGCTTCTGAAGAGAAAAACTCGTCCTGTTTTGCCTCTCTTGGCTCCTTTCTGCCTTGTCCTGCCTTGCACAGGGACCTAGTTTCCATCGTGGATCAGGATGCAGCAGGTTCAAAGCGACCTCCTCATCCCTTCCTATCCTCACTTTGGGCTCAGGAACTGCACGTGTGAGCCGAGGAAAGGGGAGTTACAGCCACGTCTGCACCGTGGCAGCATGTTTCCTTGCTCCTGGGGCTTGGGATTGCATCCCTGCTCCACATCCTGGCTGTGTCGCCAGTTCCTAGCAAAAGACGAGCTTACGGCTGGCTGCTTCCCCCCAGTGCTCGTGGTCCTGAAGACATGACTAACACAAGTGACTCAGCTCCCGGTTTTTAACGTCCTTTGTGAGGCTCCCGCCACGCCCAATCTCCCAGGGAAACACCGGGAATCTCTGCTTTGTATTCATCCTTTGAGGTGGTGGTTTATGGGCTTAGCACACTCACCTTCATCCGAGGAGGATGCATTGAAGTGAGTGGAATGTTCCGGGGTTTCCATGGAGGGGCAACACTCAGAGCTGTTCTAAGTGGAAAAAAAAACCCCAAACCCACAACTTTCGCATTAGGTTTTAGCCCAATTATTCAAAAACTGGCTTTTGCTGTGTCGGAGTAAGATAGTCAAGGCTGGGTAAAACACCTTAAATTTCATCCAGTCCAAAGCTTAATTGTTAATTTGTCATTACTTTACATAAAATTTCACTATATTAATGATACAAAACTGACTTGTTCAAATGGTGAGTATGCAGAGTAGTGCCATGAAGACTTGGAATCTCTTTCTTCCCTCCTCTTCCCAACGGCTTTGGCTTTAGTCAGCAACAGACAACACTTCAAACTGTTAGCAAATTCTGGATTGGGAAAATAAGCTGGCAACGCCCTCAAGCACATGGTGGGATTTCTGGGGCTGTACTGTCCAGGAGTTGAAATCGATGATCCTTGCGGGTCCCTTCCAACTCAGGATATTCCATGATCTCAAAGCTTTTTTTCTTGTGTCTCTCCTACTGAAATCTTGCCCTCAGAAGGTAGAATTGACCAGTGTGGAAGGTGGTTTATTGACCTATTTGAGTTGTGTCTAAAAAAATTCTCTTTCCAGCTCAATTCCAAGGGTTTTTTTAGCAAGTTTATTTTTCTGGATAAAGGGTATTATTGCTTTAAACTATATTTAGGATGGTTCAATTCCAGGCCATCAAATGTCTTTTAGATAACACGATTAAAGATGTCTTGGGAAGCTAGGAAAAGATGGGCTCATGTTCAGAAAGGATGGGTTTGGGTTGTGCCAAGCCTGGGTTGTGAGTGGGGTTGACCAGTGTTTGATCTTGGTGTTCTGAGCAGTTGAGATGTTCAGGTTTATAAAGAGATAGAGCCACATAATAGTTTAGATTGGAAAAGCCCTCCAAGATTCATTGAGTTCCCCCAGCCACCACTAAACCATGTCCCCAGATGCCACATCTACATGTCTGTTAAATCTCTCCAGGAAAGGGGCAGCACCACTGCCCTGGGCAGCCTTTTCAAGTGTTTGGTGACTTTTTTCAGTGGAAAATGCAGTTTTTTCAAGCAAGGAACTGGCCTCCCTCTGGAAATCCCAGGCTCAGTCCATCCCCTCAGGACGTGCACAGACACTGGCCAGGTTTTCCCAGTGCCATGCAGACAATTCCCAAGCTCTTCAGGACCATCTCTGGTAACAGACCTGGGACTGGGCCAGGTTTGCTAAATTTAGTTTCAGCTGGTAGCATTTTGCATGTCACCACAGCCTGGAGGCTTTTTCCAGGTAGCCCAGGGTTTGGTAGTAGACATTCCCCATAGGGAAATCCTGCCCTCCTTTTGCTGGGCTCTGTGTGCTCCCAGCACTGGGGATTCTGTGGCTGATCCTCCTTGCACTTTACATCCTCTTTGCATCCGTCTCCTGGGGCTTGCTGCACCCTGGAAAAGCTTTTCCCAGGCAGCTGGGAAGAGGAGTTCTGTGGGCAGCAGGGGTCCCACAGGCAGCAAATGGGGTCCCACTGGTGGCAGGGGTCTCCCAGGCACTGGCAGACCTGCTGGACTGTTGTGATGTGTACTCCAAGCTGGGACACTTGTCCGTGGAGGATAAGTCCTGCCCTTTGTGCAGACACACAGATTTATGCCTGCTACAAACCTCTCCCAAAAACACAACGTGGACTGTGGAAAACCAAGTCCTTCCCATTGCCCCGATGACTCCCGCTTGGCAGAAGGGCAAAACCCCCTTTTCCAGCTCCAAAACCCCCTTTTCCAGCTCCAAAACCTCCTTTTCCAGCTCTGAAACCCCTTTTGCAGGGTGGATGGTAATGCTGTCCACCCTCCAAAACCACGGCCTGTCCTGTTACTATGGGAGACTCAGCCCAAACAGCAGCATCAGTTGGTGACTTGGGATTTCCATTCCGAGCTGCTGGTGGAGGCTGGGATGAGTCACCAGCCTGGACAGGGAATGAGCAACACTGGGACTCCCCAGCCAGCACCGAGCTGCAACATTGTTAATTCTCAACAATTAATACACTATCTATTCTCAGAAATGTGCTTTGAGCTCCTAAGCAGCACTTGGCTGTTGGTTGTGATGCTGCTGAAGCTGAAGTGCTCCTCCCATGGCGAGAGGGGAAGCTGAATGTTGACAGATCTTTGCTTTGGTGCACCCAGGAGGAGAAAAGCTCCTTCAGACCTTCAGAGGGGATTGTGTGTGGCTGATTCCTGGCAGTATCAGTATGGTCAGGTTCCATCACACACAAGTTTGTGCGCAACCACAGCAGCGTTCCTGGTGATGGGAGCTGTGGAGGGACAGGAACATCTCAGATTTGGGGAATCCTAGACAGAGAAGTCTGTTTTCCTCCCTATGAAAGGCTTTTTCCTGGTTCCCAACAAAGCAGCAGTTTTGGTTCACTTTAAGGGTGCAAGGAAAGGCCAGGTCCCAATTCTGGGAGGGGAAGCTCAGCTCTTGGGAGGTGCCAGTGAGCTGTTTTTGCTCCACTGGGGCCATGTGGAGCTGGACAAGCCCCTCAGCCCCGTGGATGGGCATGTCATGAGTGTGTCAGGTGCGTGTGGCAAGGCCAGCACTGACCCTGGCACCAGGAAGGGTCTTTGGCACCACTGATGCCAGAGGTGGAAGCTATTTCCATGCATCTGTGAACACAGCTGGTGCTGGCATCCCCAGCTGCCTCGCTGCCTGTGGCAGGGGTCTTGTGCCCAACAGGATGCTGGCTCCACGCAGACGCTGTCCTCGCTATACATCCTGCTGGCTATTTCCAGCTCCCCTGCTAGGAGACCAGCCCATGTTTATCCTGGTGATTTGGCAGAGGCACTGCGGCACAGATGAGTCAGAAGCTGGGAGAAGCTGCTTTGCCACATTCCCATTGCCCCACTGCAGAGGTTTTCCAGGTCCGCCTCTCCTTGTGCTGTCCCTGCTGCTTGTCCTTTGGGGCCCTGGTCCCTGGGATGGAGGAACAATCCTTGATGGAGGAACAATCCCTGGGACTGGGGAACAATCCCTGCAATGGGGTGATGATCCCTGGGATGGGGGAGTGATCCCTGGGATACATGTGGTGATCCTGGGACAGATCCCTGGCGCTGGAGGCAGCACTGTGGAGAGCAGCCTGCCCAAGGTGGGGCAAAGCAAGTTTCCTGGGTCCTCCCAGCAATCAGAGACTTCCATGGCACACACTGCCACTCCTGCCTCAGCTTCCCAAGCTGTAAACATGTCAAAGCTTTTTCTGGGATAGCGTTCTCAGCCTGCGTGGCCAGGAGCAGGCAGCTGTGGCCCCTGGCAGCCAGGTGGGACTGAGGCCTGCAGTCCTGGGGGATTTGCAGATGTCCATAAAGATTTATGGATGGGGCAGGAGCCAGTAAGTTCCCTGAGTTAGCACCTTTTCCAGGGTGGAGCAGCTGCAATTTGGAGGCAGGGAAGGAGGGGACACTTGTGCCTCTACCAGCTCCATCCCCCACTCATTGGTCCTCTTCCAGTGTATGAAGCCCAGTGCTGCCCAAGCTTCAGGAACACTTGTGGGGATAAATAGTGGAGAGGGAAACCAAAGAGTGTTTCCTAAAAATGCATCGAGTGGGCTCTGGCACCTCGGAGAGGGTTGGAATCTTTCCAGCAGCCTGGTGGGCTCATGGCTGGAGCTGTTCCAACAAGCTCTGATGACTCTGTCCTGTGTTGACTTTTCCAGAGGGAGAGCCCAGACCTGCCAGGTTTCCTGGCTGGGATTTTGGGGCAGAGTTGGGGGCAGCAGTAGCAGATGCTGCTCCGTGGGGCTGTCCCTGAGCCCTCTCTGAATCCATTGCGTTGACTTTGCAGCCTCACGTCTGTCTGTGCCGAGCACAGATCCAACTTTCCATTAACATTTGGATTTTCTGGCAGCTCGGCTGCAATTTTCAATCTTTTTTTTTTTTCCTTCTTCCTGCTTTTAAAAGCTAAAAATAAAATGTCTTGAGGCCCCTTTTCCCTCCATCTTTTCTCTTGAGACATTTGTTTCTTGAGGATTTGATGCCTCTGTTGTTTTTTCTCCTCTTGGATTGTTTTTACCCGTGGTTTTCGCAGCACAGGGAATCAAGTCCTGTGGGATTTGGAGGCACCGAGCCCTCCAGAATGAGTCTCTGCATCCCTTTTCGCTGGGGAATTTGGGATCTTGCAGGCTCTAGCAGGCAGGATGGAGAGGCCAGTGAAACTCTCAGGGGAGGAGGAGAAAGGTCTGTCTTTGTCCTCCTCTCCAGGGAAGGGGGAGTGACATAGCTGCCATGGAAGTTTTTATTTTTAGCCCAGCGCCAGCTGGAGCCTGTGAGGCTTCCCGGGAATAAAAGCAGGACCTGAGGGCAGGAGAAGGGAGAACTCAAACCTTGGCTGGGCTGGAGCAGGGATCAACAGGGCTGGCGTGGAGCAGTGGGCTGGGGTCCCCAAGGCCAGAGAGGACTTGCCTGTGTGCTGATACCTTATCCAGAGGCTGCTGCCACGTTCAGGGTCAGGGTGTGTTTGGAATGAGTATAGGGGGAGATGCTGGGGCTCCAGGGAGCTGAATTCTGCCAGCCACTGGATCCCCTGGAGCAGAGGACAGAAGAGGATTTGTCTCATCCCTCTCCCTCTGGCAGAACTACTCCCAGCTCAGCCCCATGGCTGGTGAGCTCTGTGCTTCTGGCTCTGCTCCTCACAGTGGAATCCAGAGTTGAGCACAGGAGGCTTCTAAGGAAAAGGGATTTGTCCTTGAGTCATCTGGGATTTACTGTGGGGCTTTCCAGGCATTGATGCCCAGAACCCTGGATACTTCTGGTCCCTAGAAAGGGTGAATCTGCTGCAGACACAAGTGTAGCCATCAGCATTTTTCCCTCTGTTTGTCACTTATCAATGGAACTGCTGTCCCTTGAAAGAGTCATAAGATCCAGATTGTGCTGGAGAACCATCCAGAAGAGCCAATGTCCTCCAGCTGTACCCAAACCTCCACAGCCAAGAGGGCAAGCAAAGAGCAGCAGCAAAACACCAGGGATGAGCTCTTCCTGGAGTCACACGGCAGTTCAGTCCATCAGGAACGACAGGACTGGACTCCACCAGCACTGCTGGGGCGGCCACGCTGGCTGCAGGGATGAGCCAGGGCCAGATGGGAATACTCGGCCTCAAACGCTGGTTGCAGTGAGCCTTGGAGCCTCGGATCCCCTCCCAGATGGCATTCCTGTCCTATGAGTCACTGGCACAAAAGGAGTGGGTTGAACAGGAAGGACCCAGCACTGAGCTCCAGCAAGCGAGGCTGTGGTTCCCTGGAAAAGGGGGGACCAGCAGCGTTTCTTGGTCAGTTATTCCACTGTGGGCGAAATTCCAAATTCTCTAGACTGCTTAAATGCTATTTAGACATAAAAGAGGCTATTTTATGGAATTTATAGACTATGAAATCATACTCTGTGCATATCATTGAGACCCTCTTACCTGAGAACCCCAAACATTAAAATATTAAAATCTGACCACGGAGACATTCTAGAATTCATTATAGATCCAACATGTTATACTGAGCCTTTTACACCATAATAAAGAGTGTTCTGGGCTGGGAAAGGAGCTTTCAGAAATTGAAAGAAAGGCAGAAGATAGATCTTCACTCACTTCCAAGAAAAAGTCTGCAAGCTGCTCCTGGATTCCCGGAGGCTCTTGGGCTCTGCTTTTCCTGACAGCAACACTTCAAGGGATTCTGAATTTCGTTACTATACGTGTAGGAATTGAGGGGTTGTTTTTTAACTATCCTGAAGTGGAATTCCTGCTCTTTTAACATGGAGTAACCTGGGATTTGAAGCGAGCTCTTAAAAACAGTAGCCTGGGATTTTGGAACCTTTGCTTTAGTCTGCAAAATAACAGAATAACTTCTCCATGCTGGCTCGGGTGAGGAAACAGAAAGAAATGCAGGAAAATCTGCTGCTGGCCAGTCCAGGAGCTTCCGACATCCTGCACCTGCGAGTCTGGGAACGCCGTCCCTGCTGGTCCTGATGCTGCTCTGGGGTCAGGATGCTGCTCTGGGGTGGGCTGTGTGCCGGCGGTGCCGCGGCCGCTCCCCGGCGTTTGCGACCCGCGCGTCCCGGCGGAGTGCGCGCTCCTGCGCGGGACTGCGCCGCGCTGCCGCCGCGCACCGCTGCTCGCCCTCGGCCCCGGGGCTCCGCGGCCGCGCCTCGGGCGCATTCCGCCTCCTCCAGACCCGCCCCGCATTGGGAGGGAAGCGGGGTGACATTCCTACCCCGGCTGGCGGCTGCTGGCGGGCCGGGGGGGCTTTTCTTTTTATAGGACGTACCAGGCTGTGTTTTGGTGGCGCAGTTAGATCGGATTCCCTGGTCGCGCGGTGGGTCTGTAAGGAGTGGCTCTGACCTGCTGTCAGAGAGC
The DNA here is from genome assembly GCA_013400175.1 of Phainopepla nitens. Lineage (NCBI taxonomy): Eukaryota > Metazoa > Chordata > Aves > Passeriformes > Bombycillidae > Phainopepla > Phainopepla nitens. Next base: position 37,802 of record VXBQ01005655.1, read on the forward strand.
TGGAAAAGAGAGGGGGGCAGTGGGTACCGGGGTGGCGCAGGAGTGTGGATGGCGATGCCAGAGGTCAGACGGGGGGGCTGAGGCTCCACAGCTCTGCATCCACTGAGCAACAGCTGAGCTCACGGCAAGGCACAGCCACAGCAGCGCAGTCCCCAGCCCCCACTCGTCGCCTGCTGCTCCCTGTCCACTCCAGGAGAGGCATCGAACTCTTGGCAGGGTGCCACAGACTCCTCTGCCTGGCCACCTCAGGTGGGCAACACCGGCTGCAGGGCAGTTTCACCTCCTCCCCAGCTGCTGCTCCACCCTCTAGCCTCATGTCACATGATGCCACGCTGTGCTGAGCCCTGCTACGGCACATCTGACTGTATCATGCCATTGTGGGCTCTGCCACACCTCGTAGTGCAGATCCGTGTCATGCTGTGCCACACTAAACGTGCTCCAGTGTCCCACCGTACTGCCCTGCGTCCCACCATTGCCACACGGTGCCACTGCAGCCCCAGCCTCATCAGCACTGCTCTCTTGAGATGCAGCCACACCGTGGGTGTGCATACTGCACAGGGGTGCTGCACCTCCTGCTCTGCCAGTCATTCCCAGCCCTTCCTGCTTTCCAGTATCCAGCTGGGGCTGGGTGTGCCAGGTGGCTGGGACATGCTTGTCCCCTTGGTGGGTGGTTGTTAGGGACAGTGGTGCAGCGCTTTTAGGAGTAATCAGAGAGGGGCAGATGTGACACTCTTTGTGCTTGGGGTACAGTGCACAGGCTTTTCTGAGAACAGCCTTGAGGAGAAGGACTTGGAGGTTTTGGTGGATGACAAGCTCGACAAGACCTTAGAGTCCCTTCCAGTACTTAGAGGACTCCAAAATTTTAAGAGGGACTTTGGACAAGGGTCTGGAGTGACAGGACAAGGGGGAATGTCTTTCCCCTGCCAGGGGGCAAGGTTAGATGGGATATTGGGAAGAAATTCTTCCCTGTGAGGGTGGTGAGGCCCTGGCACAGGTTGCCCAGAGAAGCTGTGGCTGCCTCTGGATCCCTGGAGGGGTTCAAGGCCAGGTTGGACGGGGCTTGGAGCAACTTGGTCCAGTGGAAAATGTCCCTGCCCATGGCAGGGTGTGGGACTAGCTGTGCTTTAAGGTCCCTTGTTTGAACCAAAACAATTCCACTGTTTCCTGATTACTATGATTATTCCTCCTGTGCCACTCACCTGTGCCACCCTTTGCCCTGCAGGAATGCCAAGAAGGAAGGGGACCTGCTGACTGCCCAGGCACGCCTTAAGGATGTGGAGGCTTTGCTTAATTCCAAGGAGGCTGCACTCTCCACAGCCCTGGGTGAGAAGAGGAATCTGGAAACTGAAGTGCGGGACCTGAGGGGACAGGTGGCCAAGGTGAGGAGTGGCAGCTCTGTCTCCAACTGACCCAGGGATCCCTTTTTACCCCCCTACCTGGGGGCTGCCAGATCCCCACTGTGCCAGGGGCTGTGGGGCCGAGGCAGTTGGGTGGTGGGTCCCCAGCCATGCCAGGTGCAGTGCCCAGAGCCCGCTGTGATGGTCCTTCTCAATTCCCTGCCAGCTGGAAAGTGCCCTGAGCGAAGCTAAGAAGCAGCTGCAGGACGAGATGCTGCGTCGCGTGGATGCTGAGAACCGCCTGCAGACCCTGAAGGAAGAGCTTGAATTCCAGAAGAACATTTACAGCGAGGTGAGCTGATGTGCTGTGATGGACACTTGTGATAACCCCCACTACATGTGTGGTGTCCCCTCCCCGAGGTGACTCAGTGTCCCTGGACCTGTCCCCAGGAGCTGCGGGAGACCAAGCGGCGCCATGAAACCCGGCTGGTGGAGATCGACAATGGGCGGCAGCGGGAGTTTGAGAGCAAGCTCTCTGAGGCCCTGCAGGAGCTGCGCAGCCAGCACGAAGCCCAGATCAGGCTTTACAAGGAGGAACTGGAGAAAACCTACGGGGCGAAGGTGAGCAGCCTCCCCACACCACTCTCCTCTCCCTCCAGCCCCACAGAGCACGGGTGGGTGCTGGGATGCTGATCCCCCTGTCCTGTTCCCCAGCTGGAGAATGCTAAGCAGTCAGCTGAGAGGAACAGCAACATGGTGGGTGCTGCCCACGAGGAGCTGCAGCAGACCCGGATCCGCATTGACAACCTCTCCTCAGAAGTTAGCCAGCTGCAGAAGCAGGTGAGTTGAGACCAGAGGGCTCCTTGGGATGTCTGCCCTGGGGATGATCTCCTCCTGGGGATGGTCCTGGGCAGAGTGGCCCCACCCTCACCTTCTCTCCCCGCAGTTGGCTGCCAAGGAAGCAAAGCTGCACGATCTGGAGGATATTCTGGCCAGAGAACGTGAGACCAACCGACGGCTGCTCTCCGACAAGGAGCGGGAGATGGCCGAGATGCGGGCACGCATGCAGCAGCAGCTGGATGAGTACCAGGAGCTGCTGGACATCAAGCTGGCTCTGGATATGGAGATCAATGCCTACCGCAAGCTGCTGGAGGGCGAGGAGGAGCGGTGAGCACAGGGTACTGTGCCCAGCTCTGGGCTACGTGGGTAGCCCTCGTGTCCTCACTGGCTTCCTCTCCTCTTCTCCCCCTGCCAGGCTGAGGCTGTCCCCCAGCCCTTCATCCCACAAAGGTGCATCCCGAAGCCACCTGTCCACCCCAGGCTCCTCCAAGAAGCGGAAGCTGGAGGACAGTGAGAGCCGGACCAGCTTCTCCCACCATGCCCGGACCAGTGGCCGTGTTGGCGTGGAGGAGGTGGACTTGGAGGGCAAGTTCGTCCGTCTCAGGAACAAGTCCAACGAGGTGAGTTTGCCTTCAGGGAGATCCATAGAGTCCCTGAGGTGGGGCTCAGCCCTGCTTCATCCTACAGGCAGGATGTGAACGGGACAAGCTGGCAAGGAGCCCGGGTTCTGAGGGTCACTGCTCTCTCCCACAGGACCAGGTGATGGGGAACTGGCAGATCAAGCGGCAAAATGGGGACGATCCCCCCATTACCTACCGCTTCCCTCCGAAGTTCACCCTGAAGGCTGGCCAGGTGGTCACGGTGAGTCACTGCCTGCTGGAGGATCCAGGCAAGATCCCAAACCCTGCCAGGCCACCAGTGGAGTGGTTGGTGTGTGGTTTTTTGTGGTGTCCCCGAGCTGCGGAGTCTGCTGACTTGAGAGGTCACTTTTCTCCTGCTTTTCTCCCTAGATCTGGGCCTCAGGAGCTGGAGCAACCCACAGCCCCCCCAGTAATTTGGTGTGGAAAGCCCAGAGCAGCTGGGGCTCTGGGGACAGCCTGCGTACTGCCCTCATCAACTCCAACGGGGAGGTGAGAGCTGAGGGCAGCTCCGGCACGGGGCAGGGGGGTGGCAGGCACTGAACCTCCCAGCTCACCTCCTGTCCCCTGCAGGAGGTGGCCATGCGGAAACTGGTCCGCACCGTGATCATCAATGATGATGAGGATGAGGACGATGAGGAAATGAGCATCCACCATCGCCATCACCATGTGAGTAGGGTGCTGGGGATGCTGCTGCTTCCAAGGGGTCCAAGGGGGTGCAGCTTCAGTCAGGGTGGGAGGGAGCTCAGCATCACACAGGATCAGGCATATAGGAGAAGGCAGTGGAGAGGCTGCTGTGGAAACAACTGCATGAGAGAAGCCAGCAGACCTCTGGCATCTGGAGGAGATTGTTGCTCACTAAAAAAGCTCTGAAGATCTTTCTGGAAGTTGTCTCCAACCGTAAGGAACCCTGACATGCCTTGAAAAGGGCCAGAAGAGTCAGATGGAGGCTGAGCTGGTACCCAGCATTGCTTGGAGGATAGGGTGGTGGGAAGCTGATGGATGACACTTCATGTCAGCAGCCTGCTCTGTCCTCTCTGCTTCATGAGGGTGCTGGAACAAATCCAGAGGTAGCTTTGTCCCTCCTCTCAGCCCATCTTTCCCCATATGGAACTGAAATATGCACTGGGAGGAGCAGCAGGCAGAGAGCAGGCAGCATGCCAGGAGCAGAGCTGCAGCCACTTCTCCCAAAGAAACATCCCTGGCTGCAGCCTAGCATCCCACACCAGCCCATCCTGCAGGGTGTGTGCGTCCTGAACACCAGATGCCTGCAGGAATCACGTTCAGAGAGGCACCATTGTGGCCAAGCCGTGCCTCAACGATGGTGAAAGATCTTCTGGATGCCACTTCCAGAGCTCTGCAGGAGCAAATTGGGGCATCCATCATGTACTTCCCTTTGAGTTCTCTGGATCTGAAGAGCTATGCTGAGACTGATATCAGCACGTTGAGTTAGTGGATTGTCCTCCTCTACTCTGCCCTTGTGAGACCCACCTGTAGTGCAGGCTATAGTTCTCAGGCCCCCAGCACAAGAAGGACACGGAATTGCTGGAGCAAGTCCAGAAGTAGCCATGAAGGTGCTCTGAGGGCTGGAGTCTCTCTGCTCTGGAGGCAGGCTGGATGAATTGGGGGCAGCCTGGAGGAAAGAAGACTTCAGGGAGACATTAGAACTCCTTCCAGGGCCTAAAGGGGCTCCAAGACAGCTGGAGAGGGATTTTGGACAAGGGCCTGGAGTGACAGGACAAGGGAGAATGGCTTCCCACTGACAGAGGGCAGAGTTAGATGGGATACTGGAAGGAAATTGTTCCCTGTGAGGGAGGTGAGTCACTGGCACAGGTTACCCAGGAAAGCTGTGGCTGCCCCATCCCTGGAAGTGTTCAAGGCCAGGTTGGACAGGGCTTAGAGCAACCTTGTTTAGTGGAAGATGTCCTGCCCATGGCAGGAAGCTGGAATGAGATGAGCTTTCAGGTCCATTCCAACCCAAACCACTCCATGATCCTGTGATTCTCTTCTCTATTGACCATCCCTGGACAGAGGAGCCAAGCTCCTGCAGCCACTGCTGCCCATTCATCTGGAGGCTGAATCCTTTCCAAAAGCAAGTTTCTCACTGGAAAATTTGCCAGCTCACGAAGCGATGAGGATGTTTTCAGGAGCACAGTTCAGGTGTCTCCCATGTGCTGAGAGCTCAGGGTGCAAGGTCAGGGCAGCAGGGCAGGTCACCCACTGGCAGTGTGCTGGCCCCAGTCACTTGGGTCAGAAACACTATAATAAGGATTCTACTTTATTATTTTTAAGCCACATGGTGGAGAGGACAGGTGAGTCAGACTCTCTTCGAGGCCTAATATGAAGCGCTCTCCTGGGTCACAGCAGTGCTGCCACCATGCTCAGGGCAGGGGCTCAGGACAGAGGATGCTCTGGCAGAGGCTTGAGGTAATTTTGTCTGTCCCCCCCGCCATGCCTAGGGCTGCAGTGGCTCTGGGGACCCCGGGGAATACAACCTGCGCTCCCGCACCGTCGTCTGCGGCACTTGCGGTCAGCCGGCCGACAAGTCGGGCCCCCAGAACGCCGGCATCAACACCATGTCCTCGGGCTCGTCCACCTCCAGCGTGACCGTCACCCGCAGCTACCGCAGCATGGGTGACTCTGGCATCGGCCTCGGCGACAGCCTGGTGTCCAGGAACTACCTCCTGGGGAGCTCCAGCCCCCGCAGGCAGGTCAGTGCCGTTCGCGGAGCCTGGCTGCGGTCCCTGGCGCCGCTCCCGCGGCGGTGCCGCTGCTGCCGGCTCTCCAGCCTGTCCTGACATCGTTCTTTCCCGGCAGGGCAATGCCGCGGGGTCCTGTCCCCTCCCACCTCTCCTTCTCTCTGCTCTTCCTCTTCCTCTCGGGGCTCGCACAAGCCTCTTTATAAGGGATGGGAGATTCTGAGAGGGATTGGAAAGGGGTGTGGCCGCAGCAGCTTCCCACCCCATTCCATTTTACGCTCGGTCCCTTGGCACTGCAGATCCTTCCCCATCCTCCACATCACTCATTCCACTGCTGCTAAGTGTTCATGCTGGTAATGTGAATATTTCAGCACTTGAATATATATTTTATATCTATATATTAGATTAATATATAGTATATTCTATGTTGATGTTCTTAGTCAATATTATAATCCTCATGTATCACCTACCACTAACTCTCAAATTTTGGAGCTATGAACATCCCAGCTTGGGAGGATTTTTTAATCACACCCCAAGGGCCAGGATGGAGGAGAGCCTGGGGGCACTGTGGGCATCCAAAGGAACTCACTGGACACTTGGCAGTCAGAGCAAATGGATGGTGACACTGGGGTCTTCTTAACTCTCTTTTTCTTTTTCCCTCCCAGGCTCAGGCTGTGCAGAACTGCAGCATCATGTAATTCCATGGCGCATTCCTGTGGTTCCTGCGTGTCTCCAGCTAGGTTGTTTTTTTTTCCCAAAGAAATAGAATTTTTTTTTCCCCTTAAAACCACAAGATATCAAAAACCAAGGTTGTTTTTTTTGTTTTGTTTTCTATAGCAGGAATTTTATATATATATATATTAAAAGTGCTAAAAGATGCTTTGATTTTTTTTTTTTGTAAAGAAAAATCTATTTCTATATAAAAAAAACCAAACCAAAAAGTAGCTTTTCAAGCTTCAAATATTTTTTAGAACTTCAGCCAAAGACAGCAAAGAACTTTGTTTACAGATCAGCCATGCAGGAGGAATTCGTAGCTGAAATGCTCCTTAGATTGTACCTTTTTTGCCAAAGCTTTTTATATAGGACAGGGAGAAGTACAGCCATACCCACTGGAGCTGCGTGCCACAGGGACTGCTGTCCTGTCTCAAGTGGAGCACAGTGCCTTTACAACCCTTTTTCGTGGGATCTGAAGCCAAAATTCCCATTTTTGTCTTTTTTTGAATAGTGATTCCTGGCAGTGCTGGCGCGGGGGCTCCTGGCAGCTGGCGGGCGATGCCCATGTTTCTCTGTGGCCACTGCCCCCTCCCCAGCCCCCTGCCCGCCTGCACTCCCGGAGCTCTATGTACTGTATTCCCCATATTCCCCATCCCAGGCACCCCTTGCCCTTTGGGTTCCCTTTTTTTTAATCAGCCGAGTTGTGCCTTAGCTGAGGCGGGGGCTGGGCTGGGAACCTCGTTGGACCCCACCTGGCATCGAGTGGAGATGGAGCAGGGGAAGTGAAAACACACCGGAGCTGCGTTCTGGGACCAGATGGATTTGACAGCTGGGGTGGTGGACATCGGTCCTGCAAGCTCAGTCCCAGTGAGGCCCCCCAGGCCCCCCCTTTGGGAGCCTCTGCATCCAGCAGGGCTCACCCAGCTTTTCTCAGCTGCGGTTATTCGGGCTCCTCTCTGGTGGCCGGAGCTCAGGAGCTGTTTCAGGGATGAAGCGAAAGATGCTCAGTCCAAGTCAGAGCTGGTTTGCCAGGAAAGCACCTAGGAAGGCTTTTTGTTCAAGTGAGGCGGATTTTGGGATCTGATAGGTGCAGCTTCCCCCTTGGCAAGAGCCCATCCAGCCACTGGCAGGTACCTTGGCTTTTTGCCTTGATTGGGAAATGCCCACAGCCTCCCTCCCCGCCCCCTGACCTCAAGTGCAGCAGAGGGGCAGGCCTGGAGAAGGTGCCAGGACAAGCCCCACACTCCAGTGGGAGGTGATGTATGTATCCGTGCTTGCACAGCTTCTGTATTACTGCCTGTATTTCCTTCCAGAGTCAAAATACAGCTGAATCCTTCCCATGCTGTGTGCTGTCATCATTGCTGTCCAGGGGGATTCGGGGGTGCTGTGCTGCACCCCAGCAGCAAAGAGTCCAGAGATCTCTTTCTGCCCCACAGCCAGGGTTGGGGCTCAGCACCCACCACAGGGTGGGGGGAAGGAGGGTGGCCTCTGACACCCTGGCTCACCTGAGGGTGGGTTGCTAAGAACTGGACCAGCTGAGCAAGGCACCCCCAGAGAGAGACTGGACAGGGGATGGAATTTGAGGTAAGGACTCAGGGATTCCTCTTGGGGTTTTGGGGACCAGACATTCCCCAGGATGGGATGGACTAGGGGGTGCAGAACCTGAGCGAGCCCCTGAGGGATGGTTTGCTCCTGCCGTGGGGGTGATCCCCACACTCTGCCAAGGGGACCCTTTGTGCCCCTGGGCCGTGCCAGGCACTGGAGCGAGGCAGGAGGGGGTGCTGGAGAGAAGGAGAGCCGTAAAGCCGATGCATAATCGGCTTTACCAGGCACAGTGCTGCAGAGCCGCGATGTGAGGGGACGCAGGCGGGCGGCCGGGGTGTAGGCACAGCCAGGTAGGTGCCTGGGATGCCCGCTCTTGGGGTGCCCCCTGCCCCAGTGTTTCGATGCCTGGGTCCCCCCATGCTGTGTGGGGCCACATCACCCCAGGTTTGGGTGCAGCAGGGCTGAGGCTTGGGAGGGCAGGGAGTGGCAGAAGGTCTAGGGCATCGCTGCCACCTCCCAGTTTCAAGTGAGCCTGTGGAGACCCAGCAAGGTGCCATCTGCCCTCTCAGGAGAGGGGTACATGGAGGGGTCAGAGGCAGGAGCTCACAGCCTGAGAGAGGACTGGCTCCTTCTCTGTTCCCTGTTTGTCTCCCATTTCTGCCAGCTCAGGGATACCCGTGCCACAGGGCTGGGGCAGCTACCCCCACAATGCTGCAGCCTGTCCCCTTTCATAGGATTCAACCCTACTCCAGGCCTGGCACTGCCAGCCCCCAAAAGGCATGAGGTTGTACCCGAAATAGCGGGTTCTGGAATTACGTGGGGAAGCCAACCATGCTGCTGGCATCTCGTGCTGCTGCCTGCATGTGTTCTTGAGAGGAGACAGGTCAGGAGACACGGGAACTGCTGTGGGGAAATGCAACAGGGAACTAATGCCCTGGGATCCTCCCCATGTCCCCCAGAGGGCCCCAGTGTCCTGGCACTCCTGGCCTGGGTCACGCTGGGGAAAGGCTGAGCTGGAGACCCATGGGGTCTCTGCACAGCCCCCAGGGACATTGCAGAGCCCTCTGAGGACAATACAGACATTGTGGGCTCCTTACAGAGCCACATGGGGCCCACACACTCCCCACAGGACCCTGCACGCCCCGGTGTGGACCTTGCATAACCCTGTGGGGACCTTTCACATCTCTGTGGAGCTGTGTGCAGCCCATGGGGACCTCGCAGAGCCCCGGGGGGAGCTACAGCCCACAGGGACCTCACACACCCCTACAGGTACTTCCCAAAAGAGCCTGTGAAAGAGTTCCAGCCCCATTCCAGCCAAAGCACTGACTCAGGGTCAGGTTCCTCCCGCTCCTCTTGTTGTCCTGCGGATCTGAGCCCTGCTTCAGGTCCCCCAGAGTCTGGCAGGAGGGAGATGGGGACCCCAGAGCAGGGGCCATGGCCTGGCCTTGCGCTGAATGTTGGGGTCTCCTCAGAGGCACCCTGGGTCCGCAGGAGCACTGGGGTTTGGGCACATGTTGAGGACCACCAGTTTTTTGAGGGGAAAGTCCAGCACAGGAAGCTTTGGAGCAATCGCTGGATGGCGTAGAGCTGGGACTGACTCCTGTGTCTGGCAAGCCACCAGGGTTTAGCAGCCAGGGCAGGGCCGAGTGGGTGCTGGGGGCCCCGCCAGCCCCACACCAGCCCCTCCAGGCCCCTGCATGCCCAGGGAGATTAAGGTCAGGCCACCCTGCTAATCCCAAGGAGGGGTTTAGATGTGAGCTTGTGCCCACTGCTGCCCCCCGAAGCTGCACCCCAAGGTGCTGCAGGTTGTAGGACCCCCACAGGGCACCCTGGGGGTGTCCAGGCAGGGCTGAGGGGCTGCAGCTCAGCCTTGGGGTGGCAGGAGTCTCCACAGCAGGCTCCAGCTAAGCTTCCAGTGCTGGTGGGCACTAGGCACAAGCTCCTTACAGATCCCTGTGAAAGGCTTCAACCTCCCAAACCCCGTGGGAACTGCAGGGGCATTTGGCTCTGCTCTCCAGCCCTGGCAGAGCAAGTAGCCCAGGCAATGCACCTGCTGCAGGCTTGGGTGCAGAGCTGGCACCTCTCCAGTGCCTCTGCTGCAGCTGTGCAAGACTGAGGTCATGCAGGGAAGGTGGTTGCAGAGGGGGGAGGAAATGGTGGCTGGGGATCTTGTTTTGGGGCTCATGGCACTGCCCTCTCACACAGCTGGGAAGGGGAAGGGGGCAAGTTCCACAGGAGAAGTGGGGTATGCAAGCACCAGCTAGGCCAGGCTTTCTGGCAAGGGAAATTCCAAGGGAGGAAATGCCATAGACCAAAATTTGTGGATGCTGGGTGGGAAGGACACACACGCAGCCTGGTGCCACGGCTGCACCCCAAGCCTCCTCCTGGAACCCCCCAAAGCGATGCAGCATGGGAAGCTAGAGCCAGCAGCACCCATTTGGGATGGGTCAGGTGGGGAGGGCTGAGACAGGAATGGGGTGTGGGGATGGGATGTGGGGATGGGATGCAGGGACAGGGTCTGGATTTGGGGGGGTTGAGATGGGGCTGCAGGGACTTGTTGCCAAAAGCTGAGAGCAAAACCGGGGTGAAGGGCCCCAATGTAGTTATGGGGGCACAGGAACGTGTCAGGAGAGGGTNGTTTGTCCGGGTCTATTGGTGCGGGGGGGCCGCGGACGGCCGAGGTACAGCCGTAGCCATGGCGACGTGAGCCGGATGCGAGGCCGGGGGATGCTGCTCCCGCCCGCCCGCCGCAGGTCGGTACCGCCGCAGGTCGGTACCGCCGCACCGCGACCGGGGCCGGGGGCGGCCGGGGGGCCCCAGGGGGGCTGGGGAGGCTCCGCGGGGGCGGGAGGTCGAGCGGGAAGGGAGAAGTCGCCATAGTGGGGCTGGGCTTGGGG
>VXBQ01005655.1:48558-67550 GCA_013400175.1 Phainopepla nitens
CGCACTCCCCGCCTTCACATTCCTCCCAAGCCCCCCCTTTCTGCTGTGCACCCCTCCACAGCTCCTCCACCCCTCAACTCGCTCATGTGCATCCCCCTCTCTCTTACCTGCACCCCCCAGCTCTCCCCACCCTTTGTGTCGAACACCCCCATGAATCGTTTCCCATTTCGTGTTGTTGTGTACACCTCCCAAATTCCTCCCCTTCATCCTCCCATGTCCTTAGTCCACCCCCCTCCTCCCTTGCTTTCCATCTCCCACACACACACCCTGCTCTGGATCTGGGGCCTTGAAAGAGCTTCCCTCAGGCTGAGCTGCCCCAGCCCCTCTCGGGTGTTGGGAGCATTCCTGCACCCCCCAGACCACAGCGATGCTCCTGGGATGTGACATGGGCCGGGGATTGGAGTCCAGCTGCAAAGAAGGACCAAACTCTTCTCTGGGGGAAATTGAGGCACAGGGAATGTCTGAGCAGCTGGGAGATCAGTGCCACCAACTTCACACCTGCTGTGCATCCATCACAGCCCACCTTGCTGAGCGCAAGGGCTGGGTCTGGCTCCATCCCGTGGCAGGTGATGTGCTATTTGCAGGGAGTGTGCGTGTTCATTCACAGCACAATATTCCCTGGCTTAGAGGGAATCCTCCAGGAGGAGATCTAAGCAGCAGCAAGACCCATGAAGCCACAGCTGTGGTCAACCTGAAAGCACCAGGGGAAAGTAAACCACCCCAGTGTTGAGAAACCCTTAGTGGCACTCACCACCATGTGTCAAATCCTATATAGGGAGGCTGTAAATTAGATTCCCCCACCACATCCCCGGACCACTGTGACCAGGGCACCCAAAGAAGAGGAGAGACAGGGCTGAGAAGGGATTCTGGCTTCCCGGAGCAGCCTCGAGGCTGCGGTCGCCTCACATCCTGTGTCAGCCCTGGCTCACGCTGGATAACACTGGCGGTTTTCCTCAGCCCCACCACAGCCCCAGTCAAGCCTTCAGCCTCGCCAGGGAGCCTCTGCTCCCTTTCCCATCCCTCCCCCCGCTCTGTGGCCTCGGTGGCTCTGGCCCAGGGCAGAACAATGCAGCCGGTCCAAGGCTCTGTGCGGCCCCGTCCCATAGCCAGCCCTTCGCCAAGTGGGAAATCCGGGGCAGAGTAACCTACTTTCTGTGCTCACAAGGAGCTTCTGTCCCAGCCAAGCAAGGTGGCGAGGACATCGCTGCCCTCCCGGCGCTCCATGTCCCGGTGGGCTGCTGTGGGGACAGGAGAGGCAGGTAAGGAGGCCCTAGCAGGGCAGGATGCTCCTCAGCCTTGTCCAGAGGGATATTGGGGTACCTCAGGTATGGCTGTGATATTGAGGAACTCCAAGGCTTTGGCTTTGGGGGGTTTCTTGCCTACAGCCATCCCAGAGCCGTCTGGGGTTCAGGATGGAATCTCCCGGGAGGAGGGTTCCTGAACAGCTGCGGGAGCTTTGTGAGGGCAATGCTGGGCCCCATGGGGCTGTTTGAGCAATGCTCAGCCCTGGGGGCTGGCTTTCTGGGTGATACTTGTCCCCTTGGGGCTGGTTTTGGGGGTGATGCTCAGGCCCGCTGCTGGTCCGCACAATCCACAGGAAAAATGCCATTGTTTTCCTCACCCCAAAGACTTCCCCGGCAAGCAAACCCAGGCATCTGAGCACATCTTTCTCCCCGACGTCACCCCCTGGGCATCCAGCTGGAGCAGCAGAGCTCCCTGGTTCCCATCCCAGCTGCCTCCACCAGGCTTCGCTGCTGTCCTGCGGGGGTGCGAGGCAGGGGAGGCGGGCGCAGGCGCCCACTGCCCCAACCTGCCGAGGCTCGTCCTCTTCCAGCAGGACTTTCAGGTTCCCGCAGTCCCGGCGGAGCCACGCAGGGTTGGGTTGGGCTGGGCCGGGCTGCAGCGAGCCCAGCACGAGCAGGGCTGGGAGCTTGGCAGCACGGGCACGCTACGGCTGGGTCCAGGGCATGGGCCCACGGGAGTCCCGTGGCCTCGGCCCCCGGGGCTCAGGCGGCTGCCTGGTGCCCGTGCTCCAGGGGTGGAGGTGAGCGGCTCTGTCCTCGCCCGCCAGAGAGGTAATGCCGCTCGCTGGGGACACGGTGGCCATCAGCAAAGGGGTCCTGGGGACCGGATGGTTCTTGAGACGTGGCTCTTTCCCCAGTGCTTCTGGCACGAGCTGCAGAAAGAACTGCAAGAAGGGGGATCCCGTGTGTGTTCCCCCCCTCATTTTGTGGGCACTCTGAAAACTGCTGGAGCCAGACAGAGGAATCCCTGATGGGGATGGTCTCTGAGGCTCGGGGGGCAAAGGCAAGAGCATCTGGACACCTCTGTGCTGGGGTCTCCTGTGCAGGAGCCCCAGAGGGTGAGGGGATGTCACTGACTGTGCCAGAGATTTTGGTGCAGGAGCCCCGCAGGGCGAGGGGCCATCTCTGACTGCCGGTGTAGCAGGGGGAAGTTCGTGCCCAAACTGGGGGGGCACGTGTGGCTCGAGGCGCTGAAGGGCTCCCCCATCCCCCGCCTCTCTGCCGGGTGCTGCTTCCCCTGTCTTGTTTCCGCCGGGTGAAGTGACACGCAGCCCGGCAGCGTGTGCCCTCACCCTCGCCCTCCCCGCAGGGATGGTGGTGGGACCCTCTTGGGGCGCATCCCTGCCGCCCCCCGCCATGCCCGCCGCCCTTCGCCTGCTCTGCGGCGTGGTGGTGCCGGCTGCCATGCTCTGCGCAGAGCCCCTGCCCCGCATCACCTTCCCCAGCGGTGAGTATGGCACGGGGGCAGGAGCACCGGGAGGAGCTGGGACAGCCGGGGAGGGGGACTCACAACCTCTGCGTGGGAGGGTGTCTATCCCCAGGGTTGAGCATCCAGCATCAGGAACCTTGGGGTGCCCTCATCGTAGCCCCCCTGCCCCATCACTGACCCTCATGTGGGGCTGGAGACAGTGCCAGTGGCCGCAGGTGATGCTGTGGGGGATGAGAGTAGATGAGGCTGCTTGGCACCCCAACACCCAATGGGCCAGATCCAACAGCGATTTTGTCACCCACCTGGCACCCAGGGGCTGCTCAGAGTCACCCTGGGGGGAGGAAAAGTTGCCTCTGGAAGGGACAGAGCAAGACATGTCCAGCTGAAAGGCAGGTGGCAAAGCAGGAGCTTGGGGGGGCTGTCATTGGGCTGCAAGAGAATCCACGACCCATGGCAGGGTCATGCCATTCCAGCCACGACTGCACTGGCACTTCCCTTTCCCATGCAGCCGTGCCCAGAATTGCAGAAGTTCCCCAGTTTCAGTGCCTGGTGGGGATGAACGAGAATCTGCACTGCCTGGCTGTGCCCGAGGGCACCCTGGGGCCTGGTAACTGCCCCACTCTGGCACCTCGGGGGCTTGTATTCCCTCCAGGGTGGCACACTGGGGCAGTGCATCCCCCAAATAGAGCACTGCCCTTGGCCAGGGCCCCAAAGCATCACCGGCACAGCCTGGGGGAAAATGCACTGCATTTCTGAGGGTCTGCAGCTTGGGGATGTTCCACTCTTGCAGTAGGACCTGAAGGGGACAGGGGGAGGGGGGGACCCGGAGGGCGAAGGGGTGATGGTGATGTGGGAGCTGAAGGGGAAGAACTGCGCTCCATTTCCTGTGTGAGACGTAACGTGAGCCACAGTGGCAGCTGCCGCCACATCCGCACACGGGTGGTGGTGGTGGTGTGTGTGTGTGACCCCCTTGGCCCCCGTCACCCCCTTTGCTCCGTCCAGGGGACCCCCGGCGGACCCTCACCCACTTCAGCCAGGATAACGTCTCCCATTACGACATCTTCCTCCTGGATGAGAGCGAGGAGGAGCTGTACGTGGGGGCACGCGACTGGGTGCTGGCCCTCACTGTTGGCACCCATGGCAGCATCCGTGCCAAAGCCTCGGTGAGCAGCCACCGCTTTTGGGGAGGGGGGGGTGCGCCTCTGCTGTGTTTCAGTTTCTCCGTGGGGCTGGGCTCAACAGCCCAGGAACATCTTCATTCCCTTTGCAGATAATGTGGGGACCCACAGATGAGAAAACCTCTGAATGTGCTTTTAAGAAGAAGAGCCAAGAGGTGAGATGATCCTGTGGGGGCTCAGGGATCCCACAAAGATACTGGGGTGCTCAGCACCCAACTCTGCTCTTTCCCTCTCAGACTGAGTGCTTCAACTTCATCCGAGTTCTGGTGGCCCTGAACCGGACCCACCTCTACGTCTGTGGGACCTATGCCTTCAGCCCTGCGTGCGCCTACATTGTGAGCATCCTCCCCAGGATAGGGTACAGGGGGTCTCTGGGCAGGTTCTAGCATTGCTGTGAGGACTCACAAAACGCAATCCCAGAAGTGAATTGCATCATGGGGTGTCCCCAGGATGCAGGTGCTGGGTGTCCCCCCCAAGGGACATCTCTGTGTCCCATCTGCTAAAGGAGCCCTTGGTGATTCTCACTCAGCTGCTAGAAACTCTTCCTCTGGCAGGGAAACCCCAGTTTTGGGTCCCCTCAGGTGACTCCAGGCTCTCTGTCCCTGCCTCAGTTTCCTCTGTGCTGAGCATGTGCTGGGGACTGACACTTCACAAAACGAAAATGAGGGAAGGTGACAGGAGCTGGGTACCCCCAGCATCTTCTGTCATCACCCCCTGTCATCATCCCTCCACTCACCTTGAAGACACGAGCCACCCCATGTCTGCAAGGTATCCCACAGTCATTCCCTACAGATATGGGGTTGTTTTCACTCCTTTGGCTGATTTTTCTCCCCTTTTCCACAGCGCCTGGAAAACTTCACACTGGTGTCCAGTGGCAGAGGACAGCCCTTCCTGGACGGGAAGGGCCAGTGCCCCTTCGATCCCCAGCACACCTACACGGCCCTGCTGGTGGGTGAGTATGGGGCCAGTGGCCTCACGGGTGGGCACCCATCCCTGGGAAGGAGTGGAAGGAGAGGGTGGGGGTCCTCACCGTGGCTCACCCCCCACTCTGTCCCTGGGCAGACGGAGAGCTCTACGCCGGCACCATGAACAACTTCCAGGGAAACGAGCCCATCATCTCCCGCTCGCTGGGCACCCGCACCCTGCTCAAGACAGACGCCTTCCTCCGCTGGCTCTCAGGTGAGCAGAGAGAAGGTCCTGGTGAGGATTCCTGGGGAGGTGCCTGCAGCACCCCCCAGCTCCAGCTTCTCACCCACCTGCCCTGGCTGTGCCTGCAGCCGATGCCGCCTTCGTGGCCTCCTTCAGCATACCTGGGGACGACAAGGTCTACTTCTTCTTCGAGGAGACAGCGGAAGAGTTCGACTTCTTTGAGCGGCTCCTGGTGCCGCGGGTGGCCCGCATCTGCAAGGTGCGTGCAGGGGCGCCAGCAGGGAAGGATGGTGGGCTACAGTGGGGTACAGCGATGGGGGATGATGACGATGAGGGGCAATGACAGGAGATGATGACGGGGATGATAGCTGTGATTGGCAACGATGACAGGGGATGATGACAGGGGACGATGACACCGTGATGGGGGACAATGACAGGGGACAAAGGGAGTAACCGAGTCTTGTCACCTTGGTAATGAGCACCCAAGTCTTGTCACCTTGGTAATGAGCACCCTCTGGCTCCCGCAGAGCGACGTAGGGGGGGACAAGGTGCTGCAGAAGAAGTGGACAACTTTCCTGAAGGCGCAGCTGGTGTGCTCCCAGGCTGGCCGCTTCCCCTTCAACGTCATCCACCACGCCTTTGCCCTGCTCCGCCACGACGGCCGCACCGATTTCTACGCCGTCTTCACCTCACAGTGGTGAGTGCCCAGGGGTGTGGAGGAAGGACGGGGGCCTGTGCCCGGCTGCTGCCCACCTGGCTGTCCCTCCCTGCAGGCAGGCGGGCAGGGCGGGCAGCACCGCCGTCTGTGCCTACAGCCAGGAGGATCTGGAGAAGGTCTTCGAGGGCAAGTACAAGGAACTGAACAAGGAGAGCTCTCGCTGGACGGTCTACAGTGGCCCAGACATGAGTCCCCGGCCTGGCAGCGTGAGTGCTGCCCACTCAGGGGGACTGGGCTTTCCAGGGGACAATGTCGGTCCCCAGGAGATGGGGTCTCTCTATCCCAGTTTGCCCTGTGTGCTCCCAGTGCAAGCGGGGTGAGAAAGGAGGAGGGTCCCTCTGCACCCCACTGGTGCTGGCACAGGGCAGTGCTGTAATGCAGCACATCCTCCCCTCCCCACGTCTCAGTTTCCCACGCCAGCACAGACCCCTCTCTCCCCCCACAGTGCTCCGTGGGTCCCTCCTCAGACAAAGCCCTCACCTTCATGAAGGACCATTTCCTGATGGACGGGAAGGTGTCACCCATCCAGGGGCAGCCTCTCCTGGTGAAGTCGGACGTCACCTACACACGCATCACAGTAGATGAGACTCCTGGCGTCTCGGGGACCATGTATCGTGTCATGTTCCTGGCCACAGGTGGGTTTATATGGGGGTGCACACAGGGTCACCCCTCGGACCCTTCCCTTGGCTCCAAAGCCTCAGTGATGTCCCCTGTGCCCCACAGCCGAGGGTCTCCTGCACAAGGCAGTGGAGCTGCCTGAGGGTCCCCACATCGTGGAGAGCATCCAGCTCTTTGCAGTGCCAGAGCCAGTGAAGAACCTGCTGCTGGTCCCAGGGAAGGTAGGGCAGATGTGATCACCCAGACCAGCCAACAGCCATCCAACGCCAGCGCCGGGGGCTGGGGGGAAGCTCAGCCCCGCGCCTCTCCCTCCCCAGGGCATCCTCTATGTGGGCTACTCCAGAGGCATCCTGCAGATCCCGCTGGCCAACTGCAGCCTGCACCGGAGCTGCGCCGAGTGCGTGCTGGCCCGGGACCCTTACTGCGCCTGGCACAGCCCCGAGGGCTCCTGCCGGCCTGCGCGCTTCGCCGCCGAGGACGCGTGAGCAGCGGGACGAGAATGGGCCGGGGGTGTGGAGGTCGTTGGGATGCTGACCCCGCTCTCCCGGCCGCAGGAGAGCGTGGCTGCAGGATGTTGAGGCGGGGAGCCTGGTCACCAAATGCCAGCCCGGGAGGAGCGCGGCCGTGCCCCGATCTGGGGGGGCACCAGAGGATCCCGCCGTACAGGGTTGAGTACGGGAGCGCGGCGGGGCAGGGCACGTGGGGTTGGACGGGGCACGTGGGGTGCACCACATCACCCTCTTCTCCACACCCACAGGGCTCAGCCCCCAGCTGAACACCGTGGTCCAGCTGCCATGCCCCCGCCACTCCGCACTGGCCACCTACAGCTGGCAGCAGCCCAGCAGTACCCGGGGGCGCACGGTGCTGCTGCCTGACCACACGCTGGTGGTCATCATGCAGCAGGGAATGGCTGGCACCTACAAATGCCAGGCCACAGAGAATGGCTACAACTGGACCGTGGCTCACTACAAGCTCAGGGACCCTGGTGAGGGGGCCCTAGGAGAGCGGCTGGATGAGGAGGAGTTGGCCTGGGGGTCCTCAGGCCCCGGCACCCTGCGGTCATACTGGCCAGAGTTTGTCACGGTGACGGTGCTGCTGGCGGTGACGCTGACCGTGGCTGCCTGCCTGGCCCTCCTCGCCTACCGTGACCAGCTCAAAGCTCGGAGCAAGGTGCGGGGCTGCAGCACACCCCACAGCCCCCCATCCCGCCAGCGGGAAAAGGTGCCCCTCAACGGAGGCACCAGAGAGCCCCCGGCTGGAGCTGCCACCGAGGAGGAGGAGGAGGATGAAGGCTCCCACGCTTGCTGCCTCCAGCTTGATGGGGACATCGACGTTGACAACAACCGACTCCACGTGCCAGCAGGGGACACGGCGTGACACTGCCAGCGGGTCAAGGAGACCCTGGGGAGGGCGGGGTATGAAGAGGGGTGTGAATGTGAAAGGGTTTTTGATTTTGACTTGTTTGTTGTTGGTTGTTTTTTTTTTATTTAATACATCTATTTTAACCTAAGGTTCTCATTCTGGGGCAGGGGGTGGAATGGGCCCTGGGAGCAGCAGAGGTGGGATGGGGTCAGAGGGTGGGATGGGGCAAGGGAGTGGGGTGAGGAGAGAGTGGAGGGCGAAAGAAGATCATGGGGACAGGCAAAGGATGTGGCACAGAGGAGAAATGTGGCCATGGGGTGAGGACATAGGGTGGAGATGTCTGGAAATGGTGGATGCTGACACTGGTATTACTGCAGGAAAAAACCTAGGTTCCATGAAAACCTCAGCATGGGGCAAGCCGTGCTCAATGGGCTCCGTAAGCCAACCCCACGGGCACTCACCCTGCACTGCCACCTGCCCCTCAACGCTGCATGATCCCAGCCCTTGGGTCCCTGGGGTGGCAGAGCCCCCCACTTCTCTCTGGCTGTCCCCCCCACTCCCCATCCCATTTCCAATGTCTTCGATCTGCCTTTTTAAAGTCAAACCAGCTGTAAATTTTCCTGCTCTTTGCTTTTTTTATTAAAAAAAGAGACATAAATAAAACAATGCCTGACATTGCTGGGTCCATGGAGCAGCCCCAGGGGCTTTCGGGCGATGTGAGGGGAGGGTGTGCAAGGCCTGGGCCGGGGGCACACGCGTGGGCATTTGGGACACACGTTCCTGGGCGGCGCGCCCGCCAGGTGCGCACCTGCAGCGACGGGCAGGGAGAGCGGGGGGACAGCTCCGTCACACGCAGCCATCGCTCCCTTTCTGTGGGTGCACCGCGCTGTTTTCCCCTCCCGGCCGCGCCCCGGCCCCTCCAGCACGTGGCACACAGGACCCGCACGCGGCCGCTGCGGGCCGCTGGCCCTTTAAGAGCCGAGAATTGGCGCGGCCCCTTTAAGAAGGCGCGCGGCCCCTTTAAGAAGGCGCGCGGCCCCTTTAAGGCGGCGCGCGGCCCCTTTAAGAAGGCGCGCGGCCCCTTTAAGAAGGCGCGCGGCCCCTTTAAGGCGGCGCGCGGCCCCTTTAAGAAGGCGCGCGGCCCCTTTAAGAAGGCGCGCGGCCCCTCCCGCTGCCCTCTTTAGTGCGGGCACTTCCGCCGCGGCCTCTGCCCGCTGCCAAGATGGCGGCGGCGCTCGGGCGCTGACGCCGCCGGTCACTTCCGGCCGGGGAAGGGCCATGGGGCGGCGGGGCCGGGCCGCCCGGGGGCTCCTCGGGGCTCGCTCCCTCCGCCGTGAGGTGAGGGCGTGCCGCGGCCGCGGCGAGCCGGGGAGAGGCCTGGTGTGTGCGGCACCACAGCCTGGTGTGTGCGGCAGGGCCCAACGGCCCGGCGCCGGTGACTGAGCGGGGCCCTGGGCAGGTGTGGAGGCTGGGCGGGAGGGCGGCAGGTGGCGGAGAGAGGGCGGCTGGCGAGGGTGCATGTCCACCGGCTGGGGGAGGGAGCTGGTGTGAGACCCGCCTGGCCCTGAAAGACCCCGGGAGAAGGGGCCGGAGGGTCCCGGGGCAGACGGGGGAGGGCCCGGAGCCCCCCTCGGCGAGGCCCCCCTCGGCAGGCGGGACAGGGCTAGAACGGCCGCGGGGAGAGGAGCTGGAGAGTGCAGGGACCTTCCCGGGCACAGGCCGAAGTGCCCCTCGGGCCGGACGGGGAAGCGGCCGGAGCCCCCCGGGCCGCGGGGGCAGAGCTGCCTTGGGGACAGCGGGGCCATGCCCGCGACAAGGAGCCGCCGTGCTGGGGACGCGTCTGGCCCGGCAGTGACCTTGAGCGGCTCCCGGGCCGAGCTTTGCCGCTGGTCACGGCCCCAGAGCGCGGCCGAGCTTCCGTGGACCGGAGATCAGAGCTGGTGGTGTCGCTGCGGGGGCCGGGAGAGAAGTGCTGTCGTCGGAGCGCCGCTGCCACATCGCTTACCGAGCGACAGACAGCTGCTCCGGGCGGTCAGCGGGGCTGGGGTCATCGCCAGGACTCCCTGGCGGGTTTGTGTCCACCCCCGCCGTGGGGTGAATTTAAGGAGCGAGCGGTGGGCTGGCTTAGCCCGGTGAGTTGGATCTGCTGCTGATACCAGCGGGGTCACGGTGCGGGCCCCGAATGGGCCATTCACTCGGGAGCCGGACTCCACGGCCCTCCTGGGTCCCGTCCAGCTCAGACTGTTCTGTGATTCCTCGCTGAGGGAGATGCCAGGCAGCCTCGGCTGCCCAGGCGGGTGCTGAGGCATTGGCATGCTGGGCAGGACACGTCCCTGGCCGGGGCACACAAAGGCCCTGTCTGTGTTTGCCAGAGAATCATCTGCAGCTCCAGCAAAGAGCGCTTTGGGGACCTGACTGACAGAGCAGCATTTAAAGGACATCAGCTAGGGGGTTTGTACTCAGTTGAGTCCTGTGTACTGGAGACAGGCTGTGCCCAGATGGGAGAGCAGGAGCAGGGACACCCCGCTTGGTATCCCCTGCTTGGATTTCCAGGCAGAAGTTCAAGAAATGCTGTTTTGTGCATGGTGGGAAGGAGCCACTGAGGGATGGTTTTGACATGGAAGCTGCTACAGAGTTTAAGGATGTGTGAGCTGTGATGCACTTGTACCTTGTTTTGGAGGGCAGGTCAATTCTTAGGAGATGTAGCCATTACTTTATATCAGTCTCCTTAAAGTTGGAAGATCATCAAAGAGTTGCTTAACGAGTGTGACGGGATCCCTGAGCAAGGCCTAGGACTGAATTTCTGGAAGATTAAATGCTCTGAGTAAAACTCTTTATGTTGGCAAAGTAAGAATTGCGGCCATGCTGGTCATCCCTGGAGGTGCCAGGATCCCTTCCTTCTTCCACACAGGAGGGACTTTGAGTGCCTCAGAGCCATGGGGTTAAAGTGGCTTTGTCTGATTCAGATCCAGAAGGAGAGGAGTTGTTGGTGAGAGTCCAGAGAAAGTACAGCTGTTTTCTCAAGAAGTTGTGTCTGAAAGTCTAAACCCAAAGCACTAGAGCACATAAAACTAAAAAAAGATCAAGGATACATTATTATTGTTATTATTTTGTTTTCCATATTGCAGTAATGAGATTGTTTTTTGCAGGCAGCTGTTCCCTTCCTTTGTGGGGAGCTCAATTCTGTCCCTAGCTGGCAGAGGAATTTGGAGTAAGGACTAAACCCTCAGGCTTCACCAGGCAATCACATTGGCTAGACTCTATAAATTTTTTAAATGAAATATTAAGCTAGTGGGACTCCTGACAAGAACCAAGTCATGTTTTCAGAGGTGCTGTGTGCAGATAATTCCTGTGCAGAAAGCCTTGTGTGTCAAATCACGTCGGGTTAGCAAACCCAGTAAGGCTGTAATTGTAGCTAAAGCAATCCAGGCTTTGTTTAGCCAGGCTGTGGTGCCTTAACTGCCAAGGCAATTGCCTGGGAGGGTGAAGTGTAGCTCTTTACAGTGGTAAAAATGTTGGACCCAGGTGCCCTTGGGTGTTTTTAACTCCCCTGTCCATCTGCAGGAGCTGTGGTAGCCTGTAATGATGTTTGCTCCTGTTCAGCAAATATTTTGTTGGCCAGTGGGCAATGAAATGGTCACTTAATGGGACACCCACCCCGACCTGCTGTAATTTCATAACTGTCATTTCTTTTCTGTGCCAGAGGTAAATAGCTTCCAGTTGTTTTGTTACTGTGTTTCTAACAGAATGTCTCTGGCCTGTGTGAGTTTTTCATGAACTCTGAAGTGTTGAGACGTTTCCCCAAGAATCACACACTGATTTGGGTTGGAAGGACCTTCAGGCCCCTACCACCCCACCCCTGCCATGGCAGGGACACCTTCCACTGTCCCAGGCTGCTCCAAGCCCTGTCCAGCCTGGCCTTGGGCACTTCCAGGGATCCAGGGACAGCCACAGCTGCTCTGGGCACCCTGTGCCAGGGCCTCACCACCCTCACAGGGAACAATTCCTTCCCAGTATCCCATCTAACCCTGCTCTTGGTCAGTGGGAAGCCATTCCCCCTGTCCTGTCACTCCAGGCCCTTGTCCCAGGCCCCCCTCCCTCGGAGCTCCTTTAGGCACTGATGTTGTGCCTTGGTAATGTAAAGTGCCTCCAAATCAGTGTGTGGTGGTGACTGCCCATCCCTTTGAGCTCTCACTTGGTGAATCTGTTTTCAGATCTCAGGTTTTGGCTCCCTTGTTCCTGTTCCTCCTTCTTGCTTTAGCTCTACTCTCCAGCAGTTCAGCTCATGCCTGGGCACACGCTTCCAGTACCCATTTGGCAGCACCTGGAATACAAGTTATGATCCAGCTGCAGTTAAGCCTTTCCCAAAAGTTCAGCCACCCAAACACCCCAGGGTTTTGTTTTTTTTTTAATGTGATGTGGAAAGTAATTCCTTACAGGCAGTGAAATGGTCCATGTTGGGTTGGGTGATTCTCTGAGCTACCCTTCTCTAGTTGCCTGGCCCTGTGTGTGGGTTCCCTTAGCCCAAGCTTGGTTAATCCTGCAGCAAGTTAATTTACTAATGACAGCAGCTGAAAGTACCAGGAGAGGTGGCTGTGGAGAAGCAGTTGGTGCTTGCAGGGACATGGTGATGAGCTGCAGCATCACCATGGGGCTGGGGGAGGCTGAACCATCCCCTCCCTCCTCATCCTCCCCATTCCCAGTGCTCTGAGCACAGCTGTCAGTGGAAGGCAGGTTATCAGAGCAGGAGCAGCAATGGAGTGTTGGAAGGGAGGGTGAACTTTGCTCTTGTAACTGACAAGCAGCTCAACAGAGAGATCCTGGGCTGTGATTTAACCTTTTCTTTTCAGAGTCTTGGTCATCAGTGTGGAGACTACCTGGCTGTTTTGCCTTGTTTTCCCATTGTTGTTGTTCTTTTCACCTTCCAGAGGTGAAGTCTCATCACCTTCCAGCTTTAGGAAGATAAGAATGGAAGTCCCCAAAGAAATGTGTCTAATTCGTGCAGGGAATCTAGGAACACAAAAGGACTTGTTGCTTTCTTCTTTGTGCAGATCCTGGAACTGCAAAGTGACGTCCTGACACCTGGGAGCATCACAGACCTGGAATGACTGGGAAGAAGCTGCTTTGGTTGGCCATCCCCGTTCTTGTGTGTCCATTAAAAGGTGTGTGTGCTGCTGGAGTGGTGCTCATCCGCTGGCTCACAGCCTGCTTCCCAAAGCATGGGAGCTTTGCTTTTCCACTGAGCAGGCTGGGCTGTGGTGAGAGCTGCCATGAGTGCCAGCTGCTGCTGGAGCTCAGCAAACAGCCACAGTGACGTCAGAAGATGTCACCATCAGCCACATGGTAGGGCCCTGCCTCTGGAGATTACATTCTGTCTGCTTGGCCGGCACAAGGCTGTGCCAGGGCTTGCCTTGGGCTCGAGGAGAGTCAGCAAAGCTTGAGGTGATGTGGGTGCCTGTAGCCACTGGGGCTCTGTCCTCACCCAAGGGGTCTCTCATTTCAGGTGGCAGCACTTGCAGTCTGGTTGGTCAGGGCTGGAAGGCTGGGCCTGGATCCACTCTGTACCTCTGAGGGAGATCTGGAGCTGTCCTGACCCCGAGGAGCCATGGAGGACAAACGCAACATCCCCATCATTGAGTGGGAGCACCTGGACAAAAGGAAATTCTACGTGTTTGGGATTTGCATGACTATGATGATCCGGGTGAGTGTTTATCCCTTCACGCTCATCCGGACGCGGCTGCAGGTCCAGAAGGGCAAGAGCCTGTACAAGGGGACCTTCGACGCCTTTGTGAAAATCCTGCGGACAGAAGGGGCGGCCGGGCTCTACCGCGGCTTTTTGGTCAACACCTTCACGCTGATCTCGGGCCAGTGCTACGTGACAACGTACGAGCTCACTCGGAAGTACGTGTCGCGCTACAACAACAACAACGCCGTCAAGTCTCTGGTGGCCGGTGGCTCGGCCTCCCTGGTGGCCCAGAGCATCACGGTGCCCATCGATGTCATCTCCCAGCACCTCATGATGCAGAGGAAGGGGGAAAGCATGGGCAGGTTCAAGGTGCAGAACCAAGACGGCAAGCGTCTGCTGGTCTTTGGCCAAACCAAGGACATCATTTTACAGATTTTCAAGGCTGATGGTTTTAGAGGCTTCTACAGGGGTTATGTGGCCTCGCTGCTCACTTATATTCCCAACAGTGCGGTCTGGTGGCCCTTCTACCACTTCTATGCTGGTAAGTGAAAGGAGACTTGAAACATATCTTATCCCAGGAGACCCAGAAGCCCCTCAGATGGACTCTTGGTACTGTGGATTCAGTGTGATTTGCTTTCTCTCTGGGGGTGGGAGCAGAATCTGTCCTGAACTAAAAAGCTGTATCTGGGTGTGTAGGAATTCTGCAGCTGTTGGCTGGAAGTTTAACAGAGCAGCAGTGTTTCAATGCAGAACAAGGGTTCCAAGTGCTATAGGACTTCCAACTGGATAGCTCTAGGCAAGTGGGGCTTTATGCATCTGCTTTAGCTTTCTCTTCCACTAATCCCAAATAATGCTTTCTCCAGGGGAGTGAGGAAGGCTCTTGTGTTGGGCAGGCTTTTGGTGCCACCATGTAAGTATAGTTCATCTTTTAGGTCATGTGGACTCAGGAATTTCATATATAACCAAGGGACTTCTAGAGCCACAAATCTCATGGCAAAACCAAACAACAGGCAGAGACAAGGGCCAAATCTTCCCTGGGTTTCTGTCGGGTGTTGCTTCAGTTTTAGCAACTTTCAAATTGGCACTGAGTCTTGTGATTAAAAACTGCACTCAGTAGAATGTTCTTTCTCCCTAGCTCAGTTCTTGTACTCCTTAGGGTGTTTCCAAAGGCTAAAGGTATTGGCCAGCTAAGGTTTATTTCCACCTCTGATGATCCTTTAGATTTCTGCCCTGCAGCTTTGCACATGGTTTTTAGGCATCTAGTTACCTAATTCCTGCCAAAAGGTAGTGGTAATGAGCAGTTTGGGTTTTGCTGCACTGGGCCTGAAGTACATCTTGGAGGTCACCTGTTCTTCAAAATCCACATGTCTCAAAGGTCCTGTTTGCTTTCCAGAGTTCTGGTAGCTAGAGGAAGCGTTGGTTCTGCATCTGGGCTGCATTTAAATGGCAGGGGCAGCTTGGCATGTTGGTCTGTACTTTGTGGGAGTGCTCCCATCAGTCTCCATATTAACAGTTTATAAGACCAAAACCCACTGTATTAACTAAGATTTTCATGCCAAAAGGGCTAAAAGAAGGGATGTAAGAACAAGGTAGCTGTTATGGAGAGACCAGAGCTCTCAGCTTCCAGGTGTTTGCTCTTTCCCTGTCTTCTCAGTGGAAATTGAGATGATGGGAATCATAAGCCCCAGCTGTCAGTGAATCTCAGCTTTGGCTGCATTTCCCTGTCCTCTGTCCCTGGAGCAGCAGCAGGGGTCACTGAACCCTCCTCAGGTTCAAAGGACACTGCTGGCCCTGATTCCAATCAATGTTTGAGATCTCAGGCAGAACTGCTTCCTTCCCCCTGCCAGACAGGATTTCTTGTCACCCAAAAAAATGGGGCTTTTGAACAGTCTTCTGTCCAACTTTCACTAATAAAAGTGCGGGAGATTCAAATCCTATTTGGCCAGGCAGCAGGAGCAGAGTGAGGAAATCTGGGATGAGCACTACGTGGTGCTTTTCTCCTTTTAGGGATCCACAGTGGGATACCAGGCATCTCCTGGACAGTGTGGCCAGTAGTGACAGCTTTCTGTGCAAGTCTCTGCAGACACCTTCCAATGGAGCCTTGTCTTGAGGCTTCCCCCACCCTTGAAAGAGGGTGGGGATTTTCATGCCCTGTTTTGGAGACATGGAAGCTGATTCTGTCCAGTTTGCCCCACGGGCCTGGGAGCCAGTGTGGCAGCTGATGGGAGGCTGTGGGACAAAGCAGGGGGAGTGTCCTGGAGCAGTGTGATGAGTCCTGCTCCCTGTGCTGTGCCAGCTTTCTGGTTGATGCAGGAAGCACCACTTTGAGATGCTGTGGGAGGAGCTGGCAGGCTGTAAATCAGGGATTCTGCCCACTGCAAATCAGTTGGAGTTAGGGGGTGGAGTTAAGGAAATGATAAGCAGCCACTGAAAATGTGAAACTTTTCTCTCTCTCCTGTTCCCAGAACAGCTTTCGAGTCTGACTCCTAAAGACTGTCCCCACCTCCTTCTGCAAGCCATATCAGGGCCACTTGCAGCTGCAACAGCTTCCACACTCACCAACCCCATGGATGTGGTGAGGGCTCGGGTGCAGGTAAGAGCTCTGTGCTTGGCACAGTGCAGGCTGGGGTTCAGCCTCGGCTCTCTGATCCCTGGCGTTTCAGGTGAGCTGCTTCCCTGCTCTCCCTGGGCCTGTCATCCTGGGTAGCAGCTGCTCAGTTAGCCCTCAGCATTAGCAAGAGGAGCCCAGAGAGCAAGGGTGGCAGTGCTGGCCTGGCCTGCTCAGACAGGCTTTCCCTTCAGAAAGGGAGAGGTGCTTCCTGCTGCCTTCTTAGGACTTCGTGGTTTTTTTGCTCCCCTCCTCAGGTTGTTCTGGAGACTAGATCAAGGCTGTTAGATTGGTTGATCTGTTGTCTCCAGAGTGTTCAGTTGCAGCAGAGCCCCAAAACAGCTCAGAATGGAGTCTGGCAGCTCTGTCAATGTTTGTTCTGGTATTGCAGGTGGAAGGCAAGAGCTCCATCATCCTCACCTTCAAACAGCTCATTGCAGAGGAAGGTCCCTGGGGGCTGACTAAAGGCCTCTCTGCCCGCATCATTTCGGCCACTCCTTCCACCATTGTCATCGTGGTGGGGTATGAAACGCTGAAGAAGCTGAGCCTTCGCCCAGAGCTGGTGGACTCAAGACACTGGTAGAGGCAGCTGCTGGAGGAGAACCTTCCTGTGAGCCCTCTGAGTTTGGACTGTTGCAGGGGAGAGCCTGGGATGGGACGCAGCTGCTGTGCCTCTGTCTCTGGCTGGTTTCACAGCACAAGGCAGATGCAAAAGCAACTGCACTTCACCTCTTTAGATTTGAATGTCATACAACGGTCTGCTGCTGGTTTTGCTCAAACTGTGACTTTTGGCAGTGCTGTTTGCCTGGGGCAGTCCATTCCAGGTGTGTGAATGCATCCTGGCCAAATTATTAATTCCTTTTTTTTAAAAATTAAAGACTTACTGGCTTAAGCAAAAAGCCAGTTTATTCTCATTAAATTATTTTCATCTTTGCCAAACTTCCAAGGAGAGGAGTCTCACAGCCTGCAGCCAGATCCTCTGGTGGGATGTCTCTAGTGGCAGTTGTGCTGTGGGAAGCTGGAAGCAGAAAATAGACAAGTGACTTTCTCCAATTACCTGCATTTATTTCTAGAAGATGTGAGACAAGAGTAACCTGGAACCACTTCAGACCTGATTTCCTGCATTTTGAATAGATCTACATACTTGTTTTGTATATTCTTGGAAAATGCTCCCTGTCTCTTATCCTCCAAACAGCAAGCTGGCTGATAGCAAGTCAGGAGCTGAGCTGGCTGTTTGGAATTAGCTGATGGCAGTTTTGACACCTAACTTGTGTTTTTAATCTGTTGTAATTTAATTTTATTTTTTATTTTAGGGAAGCTTATTCTGATTTCTGGGGAACTGAATGGTTGTCCTGTGGCCTTGTTCAGTGTGTCAGTCCTGCATGTTCAGAGTGGCTGTGGCCATTTCCCACCTTAGTTAGTTTAAGCTCAGAAATGCAGTTTGGAAGTGTCCAATTGTGGTGCTGCCAGCAGCTGGATGAGAACTGAATGGGGTTTGAGCTACAATTAGATGAGAGGTGGGGAAGGAAAAACCTTGTGCTGGCTTTTGATCCAGTTCAAACCTGACAGGCATGTTCATGTTGAATAAGAGGTGATGGTTCACTTCATGAGTTTAAATTCTGCTCATCCAGTTTGGGAAGGGCAAGTATAATGTTTTGCACAATTGCTGGATCAGAAGCCTGAGCTATGGTCTGTGTATTTTACCAGGTGAAAACTTCAGGGGGATGAAACCAGAGGCTGCTTTTTGGGGAGGGGGAGGGGAGGGAAGGGATTGTTTGACTGTACTCTGCTGCTCTTGGTGGTTGAGATTTGCCTTTCATGCTGCCAGCCCACACGTGGTGCTCATCCCAGTTAGCCACATCCTGGGGGGGTTTGGGATGCACCTCCAGACAAGAGAGGGGTTGAGGTGTTGATCCAGCCACCTCCATTCCCCTTCTGCCATGACCAGGAATTTTGGTTGAGGTGTTGATCCAGCCACCTCCATTCCCCTTCTGCCATGACCAGGAATTTTGGTTGAGGTGTTGATCCAGCCACCTCCATTCCCCTTCTGCCATGACCGGGAATTTTGGTTGAGGTGTTGATCCTGCTGACCTGTGGCTGTTGCTGGGCTCCACTTGGCTGTCTCTTCCAGAGGGGACTCACCAGGTGTGGCTCTGCCCTTCCTCCCAGTGTTGTCCCTGCCCAGCAGGCACTGGACATGCCACCGTGTCTGCTGGAGATGGAGAGTGCTGAAGCTGCTGCCGAGGTGGGAGAGGCTTCTCTGCTGAGGGCAGAGCCTGGTGCTGTGGTGGGGCTGCAGTTGAGTCATCAAAGCCTTCTTCATCCCATTTCTGTTTCTTGCAGTGCTCAGAAAGGCAGTGGGTGCTGGAGCTGCTGGTGGAGTTGTTGGAGCAGCACCTTCTGCACCTGCTCTGGTCACCTGCTTGTTGTTTAAAAGTTGACACCGGTCGGGTCTTGCTCTAATAACAGATTCTGCTCTGAAAAGCAGAAGAACAGCACCCCAAATCACAAGGCAGCAATAACAGTAATAATAACAGGAACAAAACCAACCGACCTCTGCCAGGTGCAGCAGGGCCAGCCCCGGTGTGCAGCATGGGGGAGTGGCAGCACCAGTGTGGGGAGATACTGTCAAACTTAATGTTCCTCTCGTAACCAGCTACGTTCTACACAGCTAATAAACTTGAGAGACCTTCCGCTTGGTGCCTGCATTTAAAAGCACGTGACGCTCCACACCAGGGGAGGCTGCTGCTTCCTCTTGTGTTACAGAAAGGGTTTCACCCTTTGCCTTTGGACTGGGACTAGGAGAGGGACGTGAGCTGCCTGAGAACGCAGTGACAAGTGGCTGCTCCAGCCGGGTTTCCTCTCACTCTCTCTCTCTCTCTTTTCCCTCTCTCTCTCTCTTTTCCCTCTCTCTCTTTCCCCACCCTCTTTTCCCCCTCT
>VXBQ01005655.1:67851-109154 GCA_013400175.1 Phainopepla nitens
AGGTGAGGCGGGAGCGGGGCCGCGCGGGGCGGGACCCCCGGGAGCGGCCCTGCACCCGGCCCCATCGCCGGCCCTGACCCCAGTCCTCATCCTGCCCTCTTCGCCCCCACTCGGTCTTGCAGCTACCAGAGGTTTGTCAACTGCTACCGCTGCTTCTACAAGCTGCAGCCCCAGCTGACCAGGAGCATTTACGATCAGTTCATCTCCCAGCTACAGGCGTCCATAAAGGTGAACAGGGGAGCGAGCCGGGTGCCGGGGGGCTTGCGGAGGGGCTTGGAGTGTCCAAAAGGGGATTCAGAGCCGTGTAAAAAGTTGACTTTAAGGCCAGCAAATCAGTTCCCTAAATGGGAAAAGCAGAAAGCTGAGGCTGCTCTCCAGAGTTCGTTCTTCCCCAGAAAAAGCTGTAGGATCATTCAGGTTGGAAAACAGCTCTAGGGCTGTCCAGTCCAAGCATTTCCCCAGCACCGCCAAGGCCACCACTAAACCATGTTCCTAAGTGCCACATCCACACATCTGTTCAATACTCCCAAGGATCGTGGTTCCCGGGGTGTAGGCTCTTCATCCAGGACAAAGCTGGAAGGATTTTGGATAAGGGATGGAGGGACAGGACAGGGGGAATGGCTTCCCACTGCCGGAGGGCAGGGTTGGGTGCGATACTGGGAGGAAATTCTTCCCTGAAAGGGTGGTGTGAGGCCCTGGCACAGGGTGCCCAGAGCAGCTGTGGCTGCCCCATCCCTGGAAGAGTTTAAGGCCAGGTTGGACGGGGCTTGGAGCAACGTGATCTAGTGGAAGGTGGAATGAGATGTGCTTTAAGGTCCCTTAAAAGGTCCCTTCTTTGCTTAAGAACCCAAACAATTCCCTGATTCCGTGACCAGCAAAGGCTCACGAGCAGAGTGAGCCTGTGTTTGTTCACCTTGTGTCCTTCCTTCACAGGAGGAGATCCAGGAGGTGAAAAACGAAGGGAATCTGGAGGAACTCTTTAGCTCACTGGATAAGATTGTGGAGGAGGCAAAGGACCGGGAAGAGCCAGCATGGTATGGATGGCCAGGGTGGTTCCTGTGAGGGTGACAGGTGGTTCCTGGGCAGTGTCTGGGTGTCCTGTTGGCCTCATGCTGCAAGGGAGGGTCTGAAAGCTGCTCTATCTTCATAGCGATGTCACTGGGCTTAAAATACACAAAAAGCAGTTTAATCTGTGCTTCTCTGGGAGGACCAGCTCCATTTCCATTCCCTTCCTTAGTGCAGGGAGCCCAGTGCCACTGAGATGGGGGGATGAGCCAGTTCTGACCGATCCAAAGGGCTGGTGGGGTGTTTTGGGCACAGCTCCTGTCCAGCAGCAGGGCTCCCCTGGGTGCACTTTGTGTCCCTGGCTCGGGGCCTCCGCAGACCCTGCACCTGGAAGACAAACAGGGGACTGTAACCAGAAACACAAGATTCTGTGTTCCTGTGCTGAGGGGTGAATGACATCCTGCCTGCTCCAGGCGTCCCCTTTCGGCCAGGCTTGGGGAGGGGCTCCCCGTTCTCTCCAGGGGGGCTCTGCACTGGGGTCCCCCCTGCGGCTGTCCCCTGTGCCAGAGGAAACTGTGGGAGCCCCGGAGCTGCTCCCACCTGGCAGCAGGTCAGGGCTGGGTGGGATCCCTGCTCCCTGGCTGCCTCACGTGCCGCTGTGTGCCAGGCGGCCCAGCGGGCTCCCGGAGGAGGACGTGCGCAGCGCCGTGGTGCCCTACCTCCTGAAGCACCGCTCCCACCTGCGCAGCCTGCTCAGGGAGAAGGAGGAGCACACCAGGAGGGTGGCTGAGTCCGTGCTGATGGGGAGGGACAGGATTGCAGAGCTGCAGCAGCTGATCCAGACTCGTCAACAGGCCTGGCAGGTAAAAATCGACCAAACCAAACCAGCCCAGCCTCCTTCCTGCAGCACCTGCTGGAGTGGAGCTCAGTGGGGCCTGGAATGGCTTTCAAACCATCCACTTCTCCGAGACCTCCCCAGTAGCCAAGTCCTGCTGCAACTTTAGTTGTGGATGTTTTGTCTGGAGGTCTCAGGTGCTTTTCCCTGTGCAGTGGATGGAGTGTGGGATGGTCCCAGGGGAGATGAGGAGGTTATGTTGTGTGCGTGCAGGGGACAGCAGTGTGTGACACACTCGGCCCACGTTCCTCCCTGAGCGTGGCAGGGTGGGAGAAACATCATGCTGAAGTCTGTGGGTCGTGTTCCTTCCAGGAAATCAGTAAGGAGCAACGAGAACTCGTCATGACATTCCAGGAGCCCCAGTGAGGCTGCAGGATGTCCCACAGGCTCTGCTGAGACAGTTCATCGTCCCAAAGCACTGATGGGACAATGTGTGTGCAAATCCCAAACTGAGAATCACCCATCAGGCCTCTGGAGACTGCAGAGAGACTGAAACAGCTGCTGGACTGGCATGGTTTGATCAGATTTGCTGCAGAAACAAGGCATTGGGGTCTTGGAAATTGTTGGCAATTCCCTATTTCCTACTCAGCTAGACAGAGAGGAGTGTCACAAACTGTGTCTGTGCTCTCATCTGCTCGACTCAGTGCTGTGACAGGCCTGATTACAGCATCCAAAGTCACATTTGGGGTTTTGTAGCTGTTTTAGCTGTGCATTAAACTAAGTTCAGTGCCTTAAGCCCCAAGCCAGGCTGCCCAGGCCTGAGGAACCCACGAGCAGGAGCCACAGACATCTGAGGGTGGGTCACAGCCAGCACTCCTGCCTGTGCTTGCAGCTTCATTCACTCTCTGTCTGTTCAAACCATTGCCCATTTCAGATGTGGCAGCATCTGCTGTCCCACGTTCCTTGTTACATTCATTCTGTTCTCCCAAGTTATTTTCCAGCCCTGGTCCCCTCCCAACAGCCTGAGGTATCCGGGGGTCTGTGCAGAGGTTGGAATGGCCCTGCCTCCACTTTGTGGGCTTCTGGCGTAGGGGTTTAATGTTTTTCTGTGGAGCCTTCTAGAGCCAGAGTGGTTTTTCCCCAGCCAGAGCTGTCTGTTGTGCCTCATCGGGGGTTTGCGGGCTGGGGAAGCGAAGGCTCCCCGGATCTCCCTGGCAGAGCTGCACGAGTGACGTCTGCCTCCAGCATGAACAGGTTGCTCCTTGGGGCTAGGCAGGCAGTGAGGAGAGTCCCCCTGCCCCCAGTGATGACTGAGAGAGGTTTTGAGTCCGAGAGGCACTGAGGGCAGCAGGTTCTGTGGTCTCCACCCCAAGAAGAGCCCTTGCCCTGGGACAAACTGGGGAGCAGCAGCGACGGCTCAGCACCACGCCCCAGCCTCTGCTTGCAATTAGAGCCCGCGGCAGAGTGGCTGCAACAGTTTCCCCTCTGCCTCCCCTTGCTGTGCTGGAATCTCAATAAATTGGGGCTGTTGTTCCCAGCTTGGCTCCCGCTGCGTACTTGGCCCACGTACTCTGTACTTTATGGGTTTGTCTGACAAAGGCTCTGGTTCAGCAGTTCTGTCCGCCCTCTGTCCCAAAGCTTCCAGTTCTGCTTCTCAAGACAGGGCTGGGATTTATAGGATCAAAAAGTGGTCAGGATCTGAAAGAGGAATGTTACGCAGGGGCTCCCACTGCGCTGGCCACGCAGCATCTGCCTCTGGCATGTGGCAGGGAGGAGCTGTGTGGAGACAAAGGGCAGGGGTACCTGCTCAGCCTCCTCCAGGGACACAGTGCAACAATGCCACAAAAAAAGCGTGTGCTGGTCCCCCAGATGTGGGCTAGCAAGTTCCTGCTGGCCCTGGAGGAAAACCCCACAGGTTTTGGCAGGAAAGTCTCCCTGTGTCGCAGAAGATGACTCTGGGATTCAGCAGTGGGAGCTGGGACAGGGCAGTGGGTGACTGGGGAGTGCAGCAAGGAGCCCCCAGCGCCCCATCACCCATTCCAGTGGGGACTGGGTGCTGCCAGGCCGGCAGGGCTGGGCCCAACAAATCTCCCGTGGCCCGAGGCCACATTTCCCTCCCTTTGTGGGCTCTGGCTGGGCATAGGGGGACCAAGTTCATCCCAAACCACAATTGCCACCTCGGCCGTGGCGGATATGCTGGAAATAACCCTGGTGGGACCATGCCCCCCCTTGCAAGGCCACAGGACCCTATAAAGACACCCAGGGAGCCAGGGCTGCACTCAGCCCGGCACAGGAAGGCACCATGAAGTCCCTCGCCATGCTGACCCTCTTGGCCCTGCTCACCCTTGGCCTCTGCCGCAGAGGTACGGCGGAATCCGGGGCTGGGGGGGACCCTGGGGGTGATTCTGTGCCCTGGGGAGGGCTCTGGAGGGAGCAAAGGGACGGGGAAAAACTCGCTGAGCCTTGGGGTGGGGGGCAGAGGGCTGCAACAGGGACAGAGGGAGCAGGACATCGCTCAGCATACTGGGGGCTCTCAGTGAGGGGTGTGAGCTCCAAAAGGAGCGAGGTGAGAGCAGAGGAACCCCCGGGGCCTTCCTGAGCCCCCCACCCCCGCTGTCGCTCGCAGCTGCCGAGGGCTCCGCCGGCACCGACCACTCTCCCGGCTCCGGAGGTGAGTGAGCAGAGCTGCTCGGCCCAGCCCCACTGCCCCGGGGCCGGGGGGACGTGACCCCCCGACCCACCGCACTGTCCCCGCAGCCTTTGTCTCCAGACGCGCCAGCGCCGAGGTGGTGCAGAGACAGAAGCGGAATTACGGCTATGACAGGTAGCGCTGCGTCCTGCGGGCTGGGGGCATCGTGGCCCCCAACTGAGGGGAGGCTCGCTGGCTCAGCCCCTCCCCAGGAGCCTCCAGCTCCCCTGGGATCCGCTCTTGTCCCCCGTTTGTCCCCAGCAGCCCTTACGGAGCCCCGCGGGACCCGCTGGAGGCCAAGCGCGAGGTGTGCGAGCTCAGCCCCGACTGTGACGAGCTGGCCGACCAGATCGGCTTCCAGGAGGCCTATCGGCGCTACTACGGCCTCGTGTAGCCCCAGCCACCGCCGCTGAGCTGTGGGGCAGGGGCTGAGCTCCCACAAACCCCTGTCAGCCCTCCCCTCTACACCTTCACCCTCCCACGCTGTTAGCCCTGGAAAGAAATAAATGCAAATGGTGCAGCCAGTTCCTTCCCAAGCCTGGGGCGTGGGTGGGTGCAGTGGATGTGCCCCGTGTCACCCCGCCCCACACAGCTGAGGACTCCTGATTTCCCTCCCTATGCCCGCCCAGGCTCCAAGGAGGAGCAGTGCCACCATCCCCAGATCCTGCTCCCAGCACTGAGGAGCCCAGATCTGCACCATCATTATTCCAGTTTAATTTAAAGCTGCTTCTCCCAAGCATGGGGTTGTTGGGGAACTCCGAGCTGCTCCATTCACCTGGGGGCCCTGGGAGGAATTTCACCACAAACCACTTTAATTAACCTTGACACATACATGCATGCTTACGCTGCTGGGTCCCCACACAACTGGCAGGGACATATTGTCCCTGCCCCAAATTCATGGAATCACTGCTGTTTTGCAATGGAAGAGCTAAGGCACAGACTGGGTGCAGAGGGAGCCTGGAGAGGGATGCTGGAAGACACCCAATAGCAGGCTGCCAGGGTGCTGGGTCCTCCCAGGCTCCTCAGCCCAGCCCCTCACACACGGTGTCATGGGGCCCTCCAGTGCTCAGCGCCAGTGGGGACACCAGGGGAACAGCCAGAGCCACCCGGGGTCTGGGGCAAGGCCACAGTCAGGGCACTGATACGACAGTGTTGCCCACAAGGGCCAGTCTGGCAGTGCCAAAGGTGCTCGTGATCCTGGTGGGGCTCAGGTGCCCCCATAGCCAAGCCTGCACCCATCACAGAGGATGTCCTCCAGCTGCAAGGGGGTGCCCAGCACAGAGCAGATGTGGAAAAGCTGGTGGCCCAGTCCTACCAGGCTGAGAGGCCATCACCCAGAGCTGTGGGGCTCCTTGTACAGCTCCTGCTGCAAGGAACTGCTCTGGGGGCGGAGGAGAGGAGCCACGGCACTGGGGGGCACTGGAGTTACTGCTCATTGATGCAGCCAGAGCATCAGTGAGCAGGTGGGATGTGAAGAGGAAGCCAGGGAGCAGTGCAAAGAGGAGCAGTGGTGGCAGTACCTGACTTCAGCTTCACTCCAGGCACAGTCACACCACCAGCAGCAGAGGAGCTGTTGGGAGGAGGGTGAGAACCAGCAGGGAGCCCTCTGGAAGCCCCCAGGCACCCATGTGGTGGGGGCACCTGACTCTTGCCCTGGGCCACCCTGACTCTCTGGGTGGAAGAGCAGGATGTGGTCGTAGAGGAAGGAGCATGTGAAAATTGCCATCTGCAGCACCTTGCTCAGCTGGGGATGCTCCCAGCTTGGGGAAGTGGTGAAGGGGGAACAGGTGGAGGGGAGGGCCACAGACCCCTTCCAGCTTCCACAGCAAGGAGCCTGCAAAAACCTTGGCTTTCTGCCTGAGCAGGGGGAATCACCAAGAGGACCAAAAATCTGAGAAGGAGGAAACCTCCAGCAGCACCCAAACATACTGGAATAGCAAGAGAGGTCAGAGCAGATGAAGGAGTTCAAAACAGCCACAGGGACAAAGCAACGGTGCCAGCCATTGCTGACCCAGGAGCCTGGCATCACGTAGGCACCACGCAGGCAAATGCACAGCCTGTGACAGACACACAGCATCACGGGGCCTGCAGCTCCCTGTGCCAGCCCATCTCCACTAAGCCTCTACCAGGCTGTAGCTGCTGAGGGCTCTGCAGTCACAGATGTAGCAGATGTGGTGGGCAGGCACTGACAGGGAGCTGAAGAGGTGGGCACAGCTGGGGACAAAGGGATAGGGGTGGACAAGCAGCAGGCAGATGAGCAGTGGCCAGTGGTGGGCCCAGCAGATCTCCAGGATGAGAGCACCAGGCAGTGCCACGTGAAACGCCTGCTGGCACAGCATGTTTTGAGGTGAGCTCTGTCGCTGTCCCTATCCCCATCCTTGTCTCCATGCTCATCTCTATCCTCTCCTCATCCCTATCCGTCTGTGTCCCTAACCCCATCTCTGTCCCAGACCCTGTCCCTAATCGCATCCCTATCCCCAGTGCCAGCCCTTCTTTGTCCCCATCTCCATCCTCTTCTCATCCCCATCCCTGTCCCCATCTCCACAACCGTCCCTGCCCCCATTCCCATCCCATCATTTCATCACTCCCATCCTTGTCCCTGTCCCCATGCCGTCACCATTCCTATTCCCATTCTCATCTCCATCCCCACCTTGTCAGCAGGAACTGTGTCCAGGACTGTCTCATTCATCATCTGAAAGGAGCTGAGCACACAGTCAAGGGCTGAGCTCTTGGGGTGCCAGTGCCCCAGCATGATCCCATCCTCGCAGAAGGTCTGTGGGGACAGCAGGACTGGTCAGGGGACACCCCAGGGGGAGCAGGGCAGCCCAAGAGCTGCTTTGGGATTGTGGTGGGTGGGGAAACTGAGGCAGGGTGGGCCGGGAGTATCTCCCAGCTGAAATAAGGTTTCATGGGGAGTCTAGGTAATTTCCAACCTTGGATGAGGGAACTGGGGGAAGAAACTTGGGGGAAGAACCTCCCCCTACCCCAGCCAGACATACCTGAGGCACGTGGTGGACCCTGAAGACCTGCTGCAGCTTTTCCAGCAGCATGGTGGGGCCACAGCACTCAGGATGAGAGAGAGGTTTGTCTTCAGGACCAAGCCCATCGGAGGCTGGGGATTGTGGCTGCAGGAGCCAGGACAGACACATCCAGGAAGGCTCCTGGCTTTTTCCAAGGTTGTATGCAGCAAAGCCTGCTTTCTGTTTGGCTCTTTCAGAGACTGGACAGGATCAGGACCCCAGGCCCAGAATGGGAGATCACATTAGGGTCAGGGGTGGGGGCTGGCAGTCCAGGGTGCTGCAGGAAAGAATGAGATCCTGCTTCGTCCCCCACACCAGTGTACCCTAACCCTAACCCTCTCCCCAGAGAGGCTCCCAACCCTACAGATGTCCCTGAGAGATTCAGGCTTAGGACCACCACGGCAGGAACATGGTGGCCCCAGAAGCACTCTGCAGCCCCCCTCAAGCCCCAGCCCAGAGAAGCTGCAGGACACTGAACTGGGCAGCTGAGGAAATTGGGGCAACATGGAGAGCAGCTCGGCAGCACAAGGGGTGCTATAAGCATCCCACTCACCCCTCAGCCCAAAACTCACACAGTAGTTTAGAGGAAGGAAAATGATCCCAAATGATCCAAAAGTGTCTGGACAAAGTTCCTGCTGCTCTGCACCGAGCAGGAGCCAGAGTGCTGCAGGTGAAAGCACCGGTGGCGCGGTGGCCGTGTGGGTGTCCCCTCCTGCAGCTGCCTGCAGAGCCTCCTCCTCACCACTGCCATGGGCTGGGGGTCTCTGTCCTGCCACTGCCACTGGCTGCCCTGCTCCTGGCTCCCTTCTGGGTGCCTCCCTGGCAGCTTCCCCTCACTGGCAGAAGGGGCCTCTGCAGGGGCTCAAAGGCAGCCTTGTGCTGGACAGATTGCCGACCCTGCCGTGGCCTTGCTTCAGCTGAGATCCCCTCAAATTCCTGCTGAAGACACGACCCCTCAGTGTGCGTGGGGGGCACACGGCAGCCTCCAGCGCTGGAAGGCAGTTCTGGGCACTGGACTTTAAGTGCCACCAAGCTGGGAGAGC
The DNA here is from genome assembly GCA_013400175.1 of Phainopepla nitens. Lineage (NCBI taxonomy): Eukaryota > Metazoa > Chordata > Aves > Passeriformes > Bombycillidae > Phainopepla > Phainopepla nitens. Next base: position 76,444 of record VXBQ01005655.1, read on the forward strand.
CAGGGTGGGTGACAAAGCCGAGTGCAGGTCCATGCAGGGGGCCCCAATAGCACCCACTGGGTCACACTGTGGGGTCCACCAGAGATCTGGGAGGGAAGAGGTGGAGAAAGCAAGTCTGGGGAAACAAAACTGACCTGGCAGCAGGAGGGTTGGCAGCAGCTCTGGCTTAGTCCACGGAGGCAAATGCCAGCTGAAGGTCCACGCTGCAGCTGGATGGAGCTCAGGTGACAAAGGCCTGAGCTGGGAGCAGGATGGATGCTTTCCAAAGCCCCTGCCTTTGGGGATTTATTGCCCCCCCAGAGGACTCATGTTGAGTGCTGGGCACAGCATGAGCAGCTCAAAACCACCACATGCCTGTGCCAAAGAGCCCGAGGTACAGGCCACCAGGGTTCTGCCGCTCCGGTGGCCCCAGCCAAGGAGAAGTCACTTGTCCCCAGGGGTGCTGGCAGGAGGCCAAAGGGAGGGTTTGGGGTCTCCACACTGGGATGCAGACCCTGGTGCTGAGCAGTCCCTCCAACGTAACCCATGAGGCACAGCAAACCCAGGCAGGGAAGATGTTCAAGGCAGGGGAATGACACGTCTGTACCAGAAGTGAGAAGCAGAGGCACAGAAAAGGAGGGGAACAGGCAGGGAGTGGGGCTGGAGACACAGCAGCTCCTGGGAGTCCTTGAGGATTCAGCTCCACAACGAGCAGGACCAGGAGTCCCAGCCCCTGACCTTTTCCTGCTCCAGTTTCACCCCGGTCCATGCCCATGCAAGGGCTGTGGGACCACCCCCCACCCAGAGACCCCCCCACGGCAGCACCATCCTGCAGGGACCGGTGATGGAGGCTCAGGGTTTGCTGGGGGTGGGCAGCCTCTTGGCACGGCCCTTCCAAGCTGGAAAAAGCATTCCCAGCCCTGTTCAAGGGGATGGAGCCAGCAGTGACAGTCCTTTTCTGCCAGCTCGGCCTTGGGACAGGGCAGGTCTCACCCCTGGCCCATTTCCCTACTGGGGACTGAAGCTGGATTTGCCTTTTCACAAACCCCTCCCTCTGACCTTCCCCCCATGGCAGCCTCCAAAGAACCCAAGAGGGTGAGAAAATTATGACAGTGCCCAGCTCGGTGTTCCCCACCAGGGGAAGCAGATCAGAGAGCTCTGACAGCAATAAATTCAGGGCAGGAACAGTGATTTATTTTCTCTCCCTGCCCCCCAGCTACCCGTGGCACCAGGGCACGGTGGGACCCTCACACAGCCCAATCTCCAGCCTGCAGCTCCCAGCCCACCCTCTGCCAGTCCTTGAATGGACACTGGAACGTTGCACATTTTGAAAATTTTACACTTTCTCCATCTCCTACTTCTCCACCCCCTTTCCCCATTAAAAGTGAGCTGCAAAGGCCCTGATGAGCTACGCCAGATCCTTGTGCAGGGTCAGGGGTGCTCCTGTGGCAACAGCATGCAGAGTCCTAGCAAGAGGAGGAAATCATCCCAAATCGCAGAGGTGGCAAGGGAAATGCTATTCCCATCACAGGGATAAGGAAGGACCCACCTGCACTTCTTTGCTGGAAAGTCTGGTCAGCAAAGCATATGTTCCAGGGTGGATTTACATGTGGAAAATGCACTCAGCCCCAGGGCTGCACAGGAAAGCTGGGATGGGCTGGGAACCACCACAGGACACGAAGTACAAACATCTGGTATTTTATTAAGCCAGTTGCTGTGTTCAGACCATGGTCAGACATGTGCTGGGAGCCCCAGCCCCTGCTCGCCCAGCCGGGCCCCATGTCCCCTCATCCCTCAGTGAGAGCTCCCCCCTGGCTCTGGCAAGCCCCTGTGCCACACGAGGGCTGAGAGAGGTGATTGTCCCACGCCTCGAACCTGCAGTCCCCTCACTTGCAGGTGACAAGGCCAGCAGCAGGGCCCCTGTGCCAGCCCGCTCTGTCCCCACCCTGGCCAGTGCTGCTGCACACCAGGAAGGAAAAGAGCCCTAAATTGAAGATGCAAGACAAAACCCGAGGCACTGCAGGAGGCCTCAAGCCAAGCAAGAATGGGAGCAGAGGAGCCACTTGGAACAGCCCATGAAACCGTGGAGCAGAAGCCCAACAAGCACCAGTGACTGTGTCCACCATGGTTTGGGGACAGCCCAGCCAGCCTCAGACACCACAGACCTGTGTCCTCCCAGCATGGAGTGACCCTAAAAACTCCCAACAGCTCAACAGGGTGGTAATGAAGAGAAAAACCAAACCAAAGAAACACACCAGAACACATGAAAACTCTTGTTTTCAGCCCACAAGATGGTTTTTCTGTTTGCTCTCCCTCCCAGCACAGCAGGCACTACTGGATTAGCTTACAGCTGCTGTGGCACAAGCCTGGAGTTGGTGCAGGAGCAGCACTGCAGGGAAGAGCCATGGCCAGAGCCTGCAGAGTCTCAATCCTGCCTGAGGCTCTCCTGATGAGGCAGCTCATGGTTCTGGCTTGGAGCAGGATGCACAGGGTGTGCTGCAGCACCACAGGCACAAAGCCTCCCACAGACCATCCTGTTTGCTTCCACCCCAAGAGCCACTTCGTGGGTTCCCACTTTGACCCACCATGCCAGGGGAGAAACACAGTGGCCCTTGGACAGAGCAGATCTGTTCAAGGAGGAAACTCCAGCCCATCCTGAGTGTTGGGATGGGGGCAGAGAAGTGGCTACCTGTACCCCAATCCTGGGGATGATACACTGAGTCCCCCCAGAGGGCCATGCTTGCTGGAGGACACTGCATGCCATCTCCCCAAGGCTGCTCTGCAGCCACAGTGGTGCCTCCCAGTTTTTCAGCTCTGGGTATCTCTGACTGGGGATGCAAATCCAAAAACCATTCACCAGGTCCTCAAGCACAGCTGTGTGCTCTGGAGAGGACGAGGGTAGCATAAGGACCCTTCAGGTGTCCCTTTTAAAGGCCACAATCCCTCCCCATCCAGCCCAGAGTGGAAGGTGCCATGGGGACAGTTAGGATTCCCCAGTGCATGGTGAGGGCTTCTCTCTCCCCTCCAGGTATGCAAAGCCTCAGAATATTAAACCAGCCCCTGAGGGGACCAGAGCAGTGACTAAGGGATAGCTGTGAGCAGCCCCTGCCACTGCCATGTGGCCCCAGATGGGCTCACAGCAGCTCCACTGCCCCTGGTTACAGAAATTTGGTTTATTTACTTTTGTTCTTAAACTGGATCCTGTGCCCACACAAGGCCTCAGTGACTCAGAACACAGCTCCTCCTCAGCCTGCCCAACTGTGCAGCACTTGGCTCCTAGCTGCCACAATGAACAGCAGTGGGAGCTGCTAGAACTGAAAACACTTGCCATCAGTTAGACAGCAATTCCCTCTGAGCTGCTGCTTTACCAGTACTGCTCTTCTCTCCCCTCAAGATCCAGCCAGGACCTAAGGAATGCTCGACCAGGAGTGAAGCTGAAGACTGCCCCCAGCTCCTCACTGCTTTGACCATAGCCCAGCAATGCTTCTCTTCACCAAACCCAAGCGCAGCTGCAAGGGTGACACTGAGGCTCTAAGGACACACACAGCAGGCTCAGCCTCAGTGACCTCCAGACTCCTCTGTGCTCAGCAGCCAGATCAGTGGGGGTTTCTTCAGCAGCAGGAAAAAGCAGAGCGCATCAACTCACCGTGCCCCCCACCAGACAAAGGAGGGTTTCACCTCAAGAACGGTCCCACAAGGTGATTCTCTTCTCTTTTTCCACCCCATCAAACAGAAATAATGAGTTACACAAACAAATGGCTTCAAATAAAACCACTGGAGGAAAGTGACTGGGAGCTATACAACCCATCTCAGATCTCCAAGAATCCCCGAGGTGTGCTGCAGTCTCTGACCTGCTGTCCTGCATATTGTTGGCTTAGCCAAACAAAGCATTGTGAGTTTCAGGAGAAGCTGTAAAAGGGAAGATCCTGCAGGGAAACCCCTGTCCCTCAAAACCAGCCTGTCAGCCTCCAGGGAAGGACCAGTTGTACCATGGAGATTGGCATTTCCTTCTGCTGTGCTGTAAAGGAGCTGGAACTGGAATAGCAATGAATCCTCTGGTACTTGTGCTGGTATTTTTAGTTTTTACCTGAAAATAAGGAACATCCTGCCCCCGTGGTACAGCACACCATGTTTGGAGCCTGCACAGAGAGGAGTACATGACTCAGCTTCTCATGTTACGCTCTGGCTGTAGCAGCTTCTGGCTGGCCCACGTGAGAACACAGACACATAGAAGACTCCACTGCTTTGTACTTGCATAGCTGCTGCTGGTTCATGTGGATGGAGACAACTGTTCCATGGGCACACAGAGGCAAGAGGGAGCATGAAGAGACTGCCCAGCCCCTCTCCTGCTACCCTGCGAGCAGCTTCATATCGGAGCAGCGGCCAAGTGACAGCGCGTCAGACACAGGCTGCGTGAGATGCTGTCGGGATGGAGGTCTGCAGGATCCCTCACAGGTCACCTGGGGAACCAGCTCTTCCAGCATCCATCCAGGTAGCATCAGCCCTCCTGTCTGGGACGTGGAAAGCACAGAACAGTCTGTGAGCTTGGTGCTCCCGGGCCGCAGCGGTCACGGCACTGCCTCTGCCGGCCCAGAAGGATGCAAGAAAAGGGGATGCAAACACTCCAGCTCTGTCACCATCTCCAGCACAGCACTGCAGCAGTGGTGCATTGAACAACCAGCAGAAGATAATGGCTTTGAGATTCTCCTTCCTCCTCCACACCCTATTAAAAGATTTAGTGGGGGGAAAAATGGAAAAAAAGAAAATATGAAAAAGAGGCTTTGGGTCCTTTAGAGACACCTGCTCCATCCCAGTGTTGCAGTGCTCAAGCCAAGCATTTGAGCCTTAATGGTGTATGAATCCCACTCGGCTCTTCTCTCTCTTTCAGCAGTTCTGCCAGATTCCTCCTTTTCTCCAAGGTCTAATGCAAAGTGGGAGAAACTGGGGATGGAGGCACAGAGTCCTGTGGCCTCCCTGGAGCAGCGTGGTCAAGCTTGTGTTGCTCATGAAGCATGCAGCTCCCAGGGAGAATGGAGTGCAACACGGGGCAGCTCCCTCCTCAAGGCCAACATCCCTTTGCACTGAGCCCACTCCACGGGGGCCTCAGAAAGGAAATAAATATGCTTGTTCTAAGACAAAAAAAATTATATTACGAGCTTTCCCCCTCTTTTAAATAGAGTGTTTCCTTTTCCTTCTGACATTGGAAGAGTATCCAAAAACCCCAAAGGAACTCCTCTTTTTTCTTTTTTTTAATATTATTCATATATATAAAAACTAAAAATTAAAAGGAAAAAACCCTTGAAAAATAATTAATTCAAAAGTGGGGGAGGGGGGAAATACTATCCGCTTTCCTGTCCCCAGATTGCCGAACAAGAGCAAAACACTCTTGGATCTTCTTCCCCAAGCCGGAGGGTTCCGCTTCTGCCGCACTGGTTTGGTTTTGCTGAAGTTAAGTCCATGCTTTGAACCACCAGCCTGCTTCTGCTGGCCAAGCAAGCTTTGGGAGGAAGGAGGGGGATGAAGGACTGCCCGTCTCTCGCCCATCTCTGCCGACTGGGAGAAGGGCAGAGCTCTGCCCCGGCCGTACCGAGGGGCCTCTCTCAGAGCAGCTGGCACCATCAGAGCTCTACAGCCGTCTGCTCAGGATGCAGGTGGAGGGTGTCAGTGTGCGTGCCCACATTGCTTTTTTTTTTTTTTTTAATTTGTTTGGGTAGGTATTTTTGTTGCTGTTGCTGCTGCTGCTTCTTCGTGTCTTAAGTGTCGCCCAGATTGTTGTTTCCTTCGTTCAGACGCTGCACGTTGCGAGAGGGGGAGAGAAAGGTTCACCAACCCGATGCCTTTCTGACCATCAGCCCATCTCTTTCCACTGCTTGTAGAACTCCAGAACATTTTTTATCTCTATGCTGGCGTTGGCGGCTGCCTGGATGGCAGACTGCAAGCAAACACAGACAAAACAGGTGCTTAATTTTAACTTGCCCCGTCACGACAGCTGCCATTCCCAACCTGGGGACTCTCTGGCAGCCTGGCACAGCTGGAAGGCCAAATCCTCCCAATTCTTGTTGCTCTGGTACAAGAGGCCTGCACAGACATGAAATTAAATTCTCTCACCTGTCCCAGAATACTCTGTACCACAAAATCAAGAAGCCTTGAGGGAATAAGGAATCTCAACATATAAAGTAACTTTGGGGAAACCAGGTCAATTATTAGCCAAGGCAAAAAAACATTTAAAAAAATCTCTTGCCAATCAATCATATTATATCCTTGCTAGGAAGCAGAACAGCTCAGCTCTGCCAGACAAGAGTTACTGACCTGCATGGGCACTGAGAATGAGCTCGGGTCCTCCAGCTGGAAGCCCGTAATGATGGTGACCATTCCCGTGGTGTCGTCCTCTCCACTGCCCTGGGACACTGTCAGCTGTTTGCAGCTGTCCAGTATTTTATAGAGATTCCTGACAGAAAAGAGAAACAGAAGGGAAGGTCAGCAGGAAGACCACATCTGCTTGGGACAATAAGTGGGAAGCAGGGCTGCTTTCCTGTTCTTGTTAAGGACTTTTCTGAGATCTTTTCGAGCACAGAGTGCTTTGTGTAACATGAACAGGTGGCTGCCCTTATCTCCAAGGAATTTCATCATTACTCATATAGAACAAGCTCTGCAAGGGCCCCAGTGCTAACACCTCTCCCCAAAACTACCTGCCTGCTGCAAACCTGGCTCAGACACCTTCAGATGCTGAAATCTTACCAGGCATCTAAATCTTGTCTCTTCAATTTATGCCTCTCAAAGCTCTTCCCAACATCTTTCTGGCAACGAATGTACCTAAGGAGAAAGCAGAGTCTCTGAGCTCATATGGAGACCATCACACAGGCTAAAGTCAGTGCTCCACAGCAGCTCCTCTGGGTGCTGCAGGGCTTCCACCAACCCAAAGGTCCATGCACGGAATCCTCTGTGAATCCCTTTGATCACCTCCCTCCCTCACCACTATTCCCACATTCTGCTCACAGTACCACGTCTCAAGCCCACCAGCCCTGACACTGGCCTCAGAGATGCAGTTTGTCCTCTCAACTGTGTTTCTGCAGAGCACCTGGGCACAATCCAGCTTTTCCAGCACTCTCAGTGCAGTGGCAAAGGTCACCGCTCCAGTTTATACAGCAACAGAGATGCAAGTCAACCATTACTCAGAAGCAGCTGCACTTCACAGCTGAGCAGCCACTACCAGCACATCTGAAGAACCAGCTGCTGAATCTGCTCCTTCACCCTTCCCGTTCCTGAAGCCTGGCTTTTCCTTGGCCCACTCCTCATTCTGTTCCAAGTGATCCACAGCCTGCTCCCACCCAAAGCCCACCCATTCCAAAAACAAAGGAAAATTCCACCCCTCTTTCTGATCTCACCTGTTTCCCTTTTTAAATTCTGCCTCCAGATACCGAATGCTGTCCCTAGCACCGGCGTTCTCCTTTTTCAGGAAGTCTAGGCCATCGATAACTAACAGAAAAAAAAACAAACAAAAAACCAAAACCATCTTGTTTACAGTTCTACTTCTGCAAACTAATCCAGAGGCATCAAGTACTCCCCATTCCACAGAACACTGTCCGATGCATAGCTGCCACAAGAGAGGCAGAGGGGAAACAGGACCGCTCTCCTCTCAGCTCTTCTGACACACTCCATCAAAATCCCGAGCATGGGCAACACAGAGAACAAGCCCCAAAAGCAACACATCAAAAGGGTGCTGCAGCTGTTCCAGATGAAGTCAAGGATAAGAGCAGGAGGAGCGAAACCACCACCCAGGCCCCTGGGGCCTGCTCCCAGCACGGAAGGGACAGGGGCAGGCAGCCAGTCACCTGCTGTGGGTCCCCGTACCTGTTCGAGGGATGATGATTATGAACCTCCCACTAGTGGCCAGCTGCTTGACGAGAGCCAGGTGCTGGCAGAGGGCCTGGGTGTCCGGAACGAGGTAAGGAGACATGGCAGACTGTGCCTTGGGCTGCTGGAGACTCCCCTCCAGCTGAGACACTTCCAGCTGAAAACACACACGCAAAGGCACTCGCTTCACATTTATGCTGAAAGTCACCATCAAACAGGGCAAAGACTTGCCCTGCAAAGCTCCACCAGGCCCTTGCAAGCTCTGAGCACACAGAACAGAGGGCTGGATGCAGCAGAGAGTCAGCAAGAGGAGACGGTCCCGCTCTGCACTGCCCAGTGCAGCCCCACCTCGAGTACTGTGAAGTCTGGGGCACCTTGATGTAAGGGGGGCATCGAAATATTAGAGAGTGTGCAGAGTAGGATGACTAGGATGGTGAAAAACCTCAAGTGGCTGAGGTCACTCAAAGTGCTCAGGCTGGGGCAGAGAAGGCTGAGGGTGACTGCCCCATCACAGCCTACACCTTCCTTGAGGAGGTGAGCAAGTGGGAGGTGCTGACTTCCTCTCTCCAGTGACTAGCAATAGGACATGAGGAAATGGTACATTTCATTTCTAGCTTCATTGCTGCATCAGGGCAAGTTCAGGCTGAACATTAGGAAAAGGTTCTTCACCCAGAAGGTGGCTGGTTCCTGGAACAAGCTCCCCAGGAAAGTGGTTGTTGCACCAAGCCTGCCAGAGCTCAAAGAGTGCCTGAACAACACTCTTGGGCATTCAGTTTACAGCTCCTGTGAGGAGCAGGGACTTGGATTCCATGACCCTTATGGGATCCCTTCCAGCTTGAGATATTCTACAGTTCGATCTATGCAGAATGGACTTACTGCCTCTGTGTGAGATGGGAGCAGAGAGTTCCCCCTTCCCTTCCCAGGTTCTGACATTCCAGCCATTACTCTGCTGGTTTTCAGGCTGGAACTGGCATCTCCTACCTGCAGTCGAAGCTGAGCCATGTCTCTCATGAGCCTGTTCCGACGAGCTTCCTCTGCAGCCTAGTTGCAAAACCAAACTTCCATATCAGTTAGCAGGAAACACATCAGGTTACACTAACACACACTTCCAGAGTGAAAAAGGGATATTGGAATACCTTTAAGGAACAGAACTTTAATCTTCTCCCAAAGATCTCTGATTACAGTTACAACCCAACAGTAACCCACAGGAAACTCTGCCAAGTACAGAGAATTCCTTCCCCTCTACCAACTCACCATGTGAAACTGGGCCTGGGCTTGGTGCAGCAAGTTGTCTTGCTCTGACTGTGCTATGCTGATGAAGATCCCAAGCTCCGAGTTGAACTGCAGGATGCTGCCTTGCAAGTGGGTAATGAAGTGGCCGAAGCTGCGAATGCAGCAGATCCTCACGACAGACTGTAAGGAAGCAGGAGGCAGTCACTGGCCACCACAGCTGCAGCCTGAGGCAGTCACTGGCCACCACAGCTGCAGCCTGAGGCAGTCACTGGCCACCACAGCTGCAGCCTGAGGCAGTCACTGGCCACCACAGCTGCAGCCTGAGGCAGTCACTGGCCACCACAGCTGCAGCCTGAGGCAGTCACTGGCCACCACAGCTGCAGCCTGAGGCAGTCACTGGCCACCACAGCTGCAGCCTGAGGCAGTCACTGGCCACCACAGCTGCAGCCTGAGGCAGTCACTGGCCACCACAGCTGCAGCCTGAGGCAGTCACTGGCCACCACAGCTGCAGCCTGAGGCAGTCACTGGCCACCACAGCTGCAGCCTGAGGCAGTCACTGGCCACCACAGCTGCAGCCTGAGGCAGTCACTGGCCACCACAGCTGCAGCCTGAGGCAGTCACTGGCCACCACAGCTGCAGCCTGAGGCAGTCACTGGCCACCACAGCTGCAGCCTGAGGCAGTCACTGGCCACCACAGCTGCAGCCTGAGGCAGTCACTGGCCACCACAGCTGCAGCCTGAGGCAGTCACTGGCCACCACAACCCTGTGCTGGTGGCTGCAGCCTGAGGCAGTCACTGGCCACCCACAACCACGTGCGGGTGGCTGCAGCCTGAGGCAGTCACTGGCCACCACAACCCTGTGCTGGTGGCTGCAGCCTGAGGCAGCGCCGACCTGCAGCTCATGCTTTTGAGAAAGACAGGAACTGATATTAACTGCCCAGTTCTGATGGGTGTTTCTGATCTCTTCTGAAGTCAGAGACTGCAGGAGGGGGCTGCAGGAAAGGCTACAGCTGGCCAGAAGGTTCAGGGGTGCCAGCAGTTCTGGGCTTCCAGAACCCAAGAAAATCATAGGAAACTGCTGGGATCCAAAAAGCAGAGAGTTTTCAGAACACTGGTCCTGCGGGTCAAAACTTAGAATTAAACACAGGGTTTGAGCTAAGACCCTGGGAGAAGATTGCTAGCTTAGGTGCTAGAAGCAAGAATGCAGATTTGTAGTCAAAATAGAGACATGTTAAACTAGATTGAGAGAACAGAAGTAGTTACAAAAGTAGCAAGAAGTCTGTAGAACAGATTTGTGTAGCAAAACAAGATTGGTTAGAAAAGGTCAGGTCATTGCTAGATGAAATTTCTTATTACTGGTTTAATAATGTAAACATCCTACTTGTCAACATTCTGTTGGTTAATAAGTCTTTAAAGGACGATGAAGCCAGAGTCTTGTGACTCCCAGCCATCTTTCAACACCTGGAAAAGACCTCACTCTTTTTGCTCCATGTGGAAGATAAATAAACTGCACTTTTAAGCATCTAGAAGTCCTGTCTCTTGCCTCGTTGGAATGGTGAAAGTGGGCCATATAACCCATGGGAAACATCAGCAGCACCCTGCCACACCTGCTCCATAAACCTCTTCTCAGGCCTTCAGTGCTAGGAAAAGGAACCACATAACACCACAATGCAGGTCTGATTTTTTTCAGGATTTATCCCAACTCACCTCCTCAACTGCTGAGAAAATGGGCCGGTCCTGCTCAAAGTTAAACCTCTTGTGTGCATTTTTCAGAGGGGGGAGATTGCGCAGGGCCACATCTTCAGGGAGCAGCAGGTTGGCCTTCAGGTCTGGGAGTTCAGCATCACTCAGGATGTCTTTGACTTCATCACACAGGGCCAGCCCTGGAGAGGAGGGACAAGAAGGAGAGCAAAACAACTGATGAGGGGACTAAGAAGAGAACTGCTTTAAGGTACATGATCAGTAATGGTCCCAGGGAGAGGTGTTAATGACACATGTTCTGCAAGCACCTGCTTAAGGAAGAAACACAAGACCACCCACAATATAAAGAGCAACTCTCCCAAACAATCTGCCAAGGGACTCTGGGAAATCCCCTGTTTGGAGGGATAGCTTTCCCACTTATTCCAACTGATGAGCAACCCTGCTTAAACTTCACTTCTCAGAATTGGGAACTTCAGGCTCAGCCCTGAAGAGGCACTGGGATGAGCAGGTGGAGCTCTGAAACTATTTTCCAGGATTACCATGGCAAAATCACAGCCTTACTCCTGCTACTGGCAGTGAATTCCACTCCTGTTGACCATACATGGATTCTCACATGGTGGCATCAGTGCTTCAGTATGCTGCCAGTCATGTTAATGCATTAATATAGCATTTTTGTGTGTGATTTTTGGGGTTGTCCTGTCAGGGCCAGGAGCTGAATTCAATCCTGGAGTGAGGAGGGGTCTCTTCCAACTCAGGATGTTCTATGATTATATGATTCTAAAGACTGTGGGACAGTATTTAACTGGAATGGTGTTTAAACAAAAAAACAATACATGCAAGTGTTACTTCCTATTGTGCTTATAAAAACTGCTACTAGAAAATCTCCCTCCCCAGGTGCTCACACACCCTAGGAATCACTGATGACTAGGCTTGGTGAAACATGACATTGTCACTTCTTTCTCCAGTACCTGATTCCTGCAGGTCTGCAGCAGAAGGCAGAAGGTTCAGGAGCACAGACAGCCTGTTCCACAGGCTCTGAGAGCTCTGCAGGAACAGAACACAAAAGGCCACAGAAAATGTCAAGACATATACAACAGCTGCGTGGCCTAGGCCTTCCAGCATCTCACAACCCTCAGAATGCTTCATGAAGAGTAAACCTTACCATCCTTCTTAGGCCCAGATTAGTTTAATTCAGCTGGTGGGGGACACCATATTACCCTCTGCCCAGGACTGCAGCCATGGCTGCAACCAGCCCAGGGAAGCTGACCAGACACAACCTTGCAGAGAGCCCAGACACCATCCCCACCTGAGCACACATAATGATGAGGTCTGTGTTTGTCCTCAGCCAGTCCAGGAACACCTTGACAGTAAGCAGCAGCCCTTCATTGGTCACAATCTCCAACTTCTCCTGAAGGGATCGCTCATTTCTGCAGGATTTGTTACTTGAAATGCTTTCTTCGGAGTCAGACACATCATCTGGAAAACAAAGGCAAACACAAGATGGTTAAACCTGTTAAACCCCCTGAGATGCCAAGCCCTGCTGGCGTCAGAACAGCACTGGGCTGGTAACAGTTGCATTGAAATACTCAGTGCCTCCACACATCCTCATAAAACCAGTCCCTGTCCCCTGCGCTGTTACTAGAGTGTACCACCCCTGGATTTCCTTCCTCCTTGGGATAAGAGGGTTAAAATCTCCCTGTGAAGGTTTGTCCAATGTCTAACCTCTGCAGCAGCCTCCAAGAGGCTCGCTGACAGAGCAGGGCAGCACATGCCAGCACAAGGACCAGAGGAATTCCTGCAGGGAACAGAGATGGGAGGCCAACATGCTCCCAGCTTCGAGGCAGGCAAGAGATGGAAATGGCAGGGCTGTCCTGTGAGTCAGAGAATTCTAAATATTGAACATATTCTTTGCACTCTTCTAACTCTCCAGACCTGACTACCTCAAAGCCATTGCCAGTGGAATCACATGTGACACAAGTGACCTGAGGTCAAGGAGGGAATCAAGCATGAGTTTTGCTACAGCCCCTTATTTCAAGTGCTACCATTGCTGCCTATTAGCACAGCTGTGGGCATTCCAGAAACCCTTGGAGTCACAAGAAAGGAGGTGATTTATTCAGAACCCACCACTGACAGTGTTACAGCACAAAAAAAGCAGTTTGGATACAGCACAGATGAGGAGAGGTCGAAGCTAAAAAGCACACAGTGAAGTCATTCCATCTCTCAATTTCTACACCTGTAAAGGTATTGTGGCCACACGTTCCTGGAGCTGTAACAGCAAGATAACCACTGAGGGAAAGGGTTAAACAGACCAAAGCCCATTTGTTTCTTCCTTTACCCCTCATCTCTTTCATGTGGCCACTGAGCAGTGCCAGGAGCCATTCAACACTAACATGATCTAACACTGTGCCTCCAAATGCTGGCCCAGGCAAAGCCTGAATCTTGCCAGTGCTGTAGGCCAGCTGGATTTGGCAGCAGGATGCAGAATGTTTCCTTGCTCCAGGGAAGCAGGGAGGAATGAAAAACAAGATTGAACAGGCCCATGTAGTTTTATGTGAAATACAAACAATTCCCTGTAGTTTATCACATCTCCCTTTCCAGCTGTTTTTGCCCAGAACATCACTCAGTTGTGTAAGTTGAGTGGTAAAGGAGACATGGCAGCTCCACCTGCTGTGCATCTCACAAGGGTTCAGCATGGAACAGTCAGTGAGGCACATTCTGGGGGTCACAGAGAGGCCCTCAACACCTCTCACAGACACCTGGGTCATATCTTCCACACAAACTTCTCCATGAGCATTGGGCTGATAATCTGTCATGGAGAACTTTCTGTCCTCCATCTGCCCTGTCTGTCACCAGAATCAACAGTAAGTGTTTTATTAGATATTTGACAACGGGAAAAGGGAAGATGCAATCTTTAATATCTGCTGGAATTATCCTCTGGAGCTAAAATGGCTTCACTACAGCAAATCCTGCCTGAAAAATTCATTTGCCTTCTATGATGGGGTTATAGCAGTGGAGGATGAGGGAAGAGCAACTGACCTCATCTGCCTGGGTTTGTGCAGAGCATTTGACACTGTCCTGTACAACATCCTTGTCTCTTAACTGGAGAGACATGGATTTGATGGATAGACCACTTAGTGGAAAACAACTTAGCTGGACAGTCATAGTTAAAGAGCTACAGCCAACAGCTCAATGTCCAAGTGGAGAGCAGTGATGAGGGGCATCCTCAGGGGTTGGGACCAGCCCTTTTTGACATCTCTGCTGGTGCCATGAACAGTGAGATCAAGCCCACCCTCAGCCAGTTTGCTGACAATACTGAGTTGTGTGGTGGGGTAACACAGAGGGAAGGGATGGCACCAGAGGAACCTGGACAAGCTGGAAAGGTGGGTCTGTGCCAATCCCAGAAGGAACAGCATGGGCAAGGAGAAATGTTCCACCTGTACTGGGGCAACCCCAAGCACAAACACAGGATGGGGGAGAATGGATGGAGAGCAGCCCCGAGAAGAATTTAGGGGGCTGGGCTGACCAGCATGCCTTGGCAATGTGCACTGGGCCCAGAAAGCCAACTCTGTCCTGGGCACATCCCAACAGCACGGGCAGCATGTGAAGGAGGGGATTGTGCCCCTCTGCTCTGCTGAGACCCTCCCCTGCAGAGCTGCCTCCAGCTCTGGGGCCCCAGCACAGGAAGGACGTGGAGCTGCTGGAGAGAGTCCAGAGGGGGCCAGGGAGATGATCCAGGGGCTGCAGCCCCTCTGCTCTGGAGCCAGGCTGGGAGAGCTGGGGGTGTTCAGCTTAGAGAAGTAAAGGCTCCAGGGAGACCTCAGAGCTCCTTCCACTGCCTAAAGCGGCTCCAAGAGAGTGGGAGAGGGACTTCAACAAGGTCCTGGAAAGGACAAGGGGGAACGGCTTTAAACTGAAGGAAAGTAAATTTAGATGTGGTATTAGGAAGAAACTGTTCCCTGTGAGGGTGGTGAAGCTCTGGCACAGATTGCCAAGAGAAGCTGCCCCATCCTTGAAGTGTTCAAGGCCAGGTTAGATGCAGTTTGGAGCAACCTAGTGCAAGAGGGATGGAATGACATGGGCTTTAAAGTCCTTTCCCAACAAACCAGCCTGTGAGCCTGTGATTATCACAGCTGCTCAACATTTAGTCTGCAGAACAATAGTTGTTCTGGTAACCCTGGCTGGCCACAGGTGTTTCCTTTGCTCAGTGCACATATTCCTGCCTGCTGGGCAGTAAAAGTAAAGCTCCTCCGTCAGGAAATGTCCAACCCAAGGCCTGCCCACTACTTGGGCAACCTGCTCCTCCAAACCTTGCCAAAGGAGAGCTTACACCATGGGAAAAGGTGAATTTAGCAAACAGACTGCTATAGTTTGCAGTTTTCTACACACAACTGCAATAACAAGGCCCTCACCTTGCTCTGCCAAGCTGGGTTTCTCCAGATCTCCATTGACACATGGCTTGCTCTCTATCCCATCCTTCAAGGCAGGTGATTCACTGTTGGGTTTCAGGAGAATGTTGCTGAACGTGGGAGCCAAGCGAAAGCAGCGTTTGGTCTGGAAGAGCTGCGTGGACATGGCCTGGAGATTACTGGCTATGCTTGCATCATTAGTGCTCAGGGAAGCTGGCCCATTGACTGCTGGATCCACAGCCTCAATTTTAGAGATGCTTGGGCTCTTGGAGTCCCCCAGCCCACTGCCATCCACACAGTTTTTTAAGGCCTCTTTGGGCCCACTTTTGCCTTGGCTGCTTCTCTCCTCCCCCGGTTCATCCTCCATGTCCTCCAAGTCAGACCGAGACTCTTGGCTGTTCATATCGGAGTCTGTCTCCACATCAAAAGCAGCTTCTGCTTCCTCATCACTTTTCTCTGAACCACTCTCTGAGCCATCACTGCCCTTGATGGAGCTCTGGCTGGAGTCAGAGTCAAAGCCCTCACTCAGGTCGCTCTCATCTGCCTTCTGGGGGTGGCGGCGGCGGCGCAGACAGGACAGACGAGAGTATTTTTTGCTTTTTTTGCTGTCATTCTTCCGCTGTTCCTCACTGGGCTGATGATTGGCCAATTCAGCTTCAGCTTCCTTCTCAATTGAGTTCACAGGCTCCCGTGGCTCCTGGTCATCTGCATTTACAGGGAGAATATAAATTAAAGTCACAGTGAATTCCACAGGCTGCTGCTTGCCAGCCTTGGGCCCAGGGAACCAGGGCTGCAAACTTCAGCCATCACTTCCATCAGTCTCTTCAACTGCAGAATAAGCAACCCCAGAAGAAAGACTCCCTTTCTTAAAAGCACCCAGGATGCTGGGATTCCTACTGCCCAAGCTGGGCCACTGTTACCAGGCAGCCTCAGTGCTCAAGGCTGCTAAACCAGCATAGAACACAGCTGAATTCTAACTCTCCTCCTGAACTTTCTACACTCATGAAGAGCCAAGTGACCCACCAAGCAGGGCAGGGACGTGTGCTCTGTAACTACACTGACCTGACCCAATCCCTTTCTTGACCAACATGCATGGAGCCATTCTAGCAGCCCTGGATCACTGTGACAGCTTCACAACCTGCAGAGGAGGGGTCATTCACTCCTGCTTTTACCAGAAACTCCCTTACCCTGCATTCAGTGAGGTACTGCAAATTGACTGTTTTCAGGGGAAAGGTTTAGCAGTTTTATTTGCTGCTCAATAAAATCCCCCAGAAATTCAAGACCCACCCTTGCCTAGGCAGAATTGAGGTATTGAGGCCTGTCTCCTTCAGCCCCACTCATTCCTCTTCTGCCTCCTGCAGATCTGGTGTTTTACCCCAGATCATCTCCTCAGTGGAGGAGGAAAGCACCCAGTAAACAACAGCAAAGAGAGACAGAGAATAAAGTCTCAGATTGGGATAAACAGATGATGAATGGGCTGCCAAGAAATACAGAAAGCAAACTCCTTATAAGGAAAGCAACGTGTCCATGCTGCAGTGATTCAGATACTCATAGAGAGCATCCAAGTGCAGAAAACTCAGCACATCAACGATCTTTGGGGATTCCAGTCCAGAAGTAAAAGATCAATACACTTCTGCACTACAAAACCCATGTCCAGGGGAGAAAGGGGGAAGACAACCCCGTAGGCAGGCAACCTGGGAGACCCAGGTGCTGCCATCTCTGTTCTCTTACCTGTGCCATCACTCTGAAAGGCTGGGACAGGATTTTCCCCTTCTTCTAGCTCAGCCTGGAGGCGAATATTGACGTGATTTATCAGGTGAGAGAAGAGGGCCAGAGTGAAGGCAATGGCTGCACTGTACTGCTTGGAACCTGTGACCAGACAGCACAGTGAGTAGGAGGTGGTGAGCACTACACCATAACATGAATGCCAGTTCAGACAGCATCTCCAGCCTAACTGTGCTGCTGGATGCTCACCACGAAATTTCCAAAGCAAGCACTGGTTACCTGCCCTCTTGAGGCTGTGAACGCTCATAAGGCAGATGATCACCATGCGAAAGATCAGGAGATCAGGAAGGAAGGAGTAGCCACTCTCATACTCTTCTTCATCTTCACTAGTTGAGCTCAGGTTAGGAGGAGAGGGCAGGTAGAACAAGCACAGGTTGAAATCCTCTAGCACAGACTGGCAGAGAGATGTCAGCTCGGAATCCAAAGAGCTTAAAAAGAGTGAAAAAATAAGAATTATGAACTCAAGACTCATGGTCCTGGCATGTCTGCCCAGAAACTGAACAAAAACTGGCAGTTAGGCTGTCCTTTAGCACTAGGCAGGATGAAGCACCAGGGAATACACTGTAGGTAACAACAGCTATGGGAAGTAAGTGACATTAATCAGCTTATGTTCTTGTCTTTAAAGCTGCTAAACTAAAGGCAAACAATACATAGAGATGGGTCACCAAAAACCAGATTAATTTTCTCCTGGGAGCTCAGCAGCGGCCATTAAGATACACAAGGCACTTAAATGCTAAAGGGAGCAAAAGTTCAAGATGCACTGCTCACTGAAAAGTATTACACAGCCACACACATGGGACTCAGTTTTTCCTCCTCCCATGTCTCTCCTACAGCCCAGAATATTCCAAAATCCTTCACAGCTATTCATCCTTCAAAGGAAGCATCCATGAGCTCAATCCAATGGGCTGTGGGAGCCTCCTAGTCACAAAACAGACCTGCCTGTGAAACTTCCAGCAAAGCCTTTTCAGGGGAAAGTGTGCTTGGGAAATTGAATTCCCAAACTTCTTATGTGCAAAATACATGTTGAGTGGATATTAGAGGAGCCTTGTAGCTCCACCTCAGGGTAGGGCAGTATTGGAAAGCCAATCCCACACTTGGCTGCATGAGCAAGGGCAGAGCCAGCAGGCTGAGGATGTGTTCTCCCTCTCCATGTAGCATCCACAAATTGGCATCTGGAGCAGTGTATCTGGTCTTTGGGTCCCCAGGAAAAAAAAGACACCAAACAAAAACACACTGACAAACTGCATTTAGTCCAGCAGAGGAAGAGATAACATGATGTATGAGAAGAGACAAAAAGAATTGAGATTGCTCAGCCTTAAAGACAGAAGGCATGGGGGGTGTCTTCTGTTTCCAGATGCCAAACAGGTGATTACAGAGGACTGAGTAAGACTCTCCTTAGTGGTGCCAAGCAAAAAGAAGAGAAATTATGGGTACGCACTACAGAAAAGAAAAAAATGAGATTAGATACAAGGAGAAAAAAATTCTATGGAGAAGGTGGTCAAACACTGGAAAGGGGACCAGAAAGGTGTGGGATTTCTGTCCTTGGATGCAGTCATAACTCAGTGTGATGAGGCTCTGAGCAAGCTCATCCAACTTCACACCTGCATCTACTTTCACAGTGAACACTACTTTGAGGAAGTACTGGACCCCCCAGAAGATCCCTTCCAACCTAAACCACTCCATGATTAATTTAACTGCAGCTTATATCTAAGCCCTTTAAAACACCTGTTCTGTTTCCACCAGTAAGAGGTTTATTTAATATCACCTGAAAACCTCCTAGCAGAGACAGAAAAAATCCAATAAAAATACCCAAAAGCCCCAAATCATATAGCTACACAAAGCTTCCCATTTATTCTAACACAACCAGGTTTTGGTTTTTCCTTAACAAGGTGTTTGGTTACAGACCTCCAAGTGCAGTGAACAGCCCCACACATATGGGCAGCACCTCTCTGCTGTCCCATCAGCTTGAATACAGAGCCTGCCAGGAAAAAGCATCTGGTGACTGCATGAGGTAAGCAAACACCAAAGGCACAGTACAGCACAGAGACAGCTGCAAGGCTCAGGAGCTCAACACACACTCAGGATGGCTTGATTTAGACAAGTTACAAAGTATTTAACCCTCTGGCATTTCAGCCTCCCCTGGAAACACAGTCTTCATGCTCCATGCATTCCAAAGTCTTGGGCCTCTTGGTAGAAAGCCTCAGCACAGGCACTGTTATCCCTACAGAAAACCATCCATTCCAATTCTGAGTGCCTGCTACTGTGAGTTATCAACAGAAGATAGAATCTACCATAACCTTACCTGCTCTTTGGCTGCAAAAGACTCTGCAGGTACATGAAGCTCACCAGCAACCTCTTAATGTCTTTTCCTCTAAAAAGATGGAGGAGAAAACACTGTAAAGCAGGTGCCCCATCACAGGGAAGGGCTGGGCTGACAGAGCTCTATTAACAGGTAAATCTGGTCTCAACTGAAAAGTCCATTCTGATGAAACTGGAGAGAAAGAAGACAGTTTATACACTGCCAACTTTCACCAATATGCCCCAACCCTCATGAACAGTCCCCAGCTCCAGGGAAGAACGAGAAGACCTCTCAATGTAAACTCTACACCTGGCCAGTATTTAGCTTTTCTCCTGAAATTATGACCCAAGAGAGCAAGAATGGGATCTAGACTGGGGCTCTCAAAATTCTGGGAACAGTCACCGTGCTGAATGGCCCATCTACCAGCTCCACTTCCCACAAAGACACTACTCTCAACCCAGAGATACACTAGAGGCAATGCAAACTCAGCCTGCACCTCTCCTTTTCTTTCCCTTCTTACCGTTTCTTGCTTGGAGACAACTTCCTGGTTTCACATTTCTTCAGCTGATGATACATCTTGGCTGCTTTGTCATACAGCCGCTTCAGGTTCCCGTAGGCACCTTCGAAGGACACTTCAGACTGGATGCTACAGCACCAAAACAGGACACAGCCAAAGTTACTTCTCCACAAGGCCACTCACATTTTATGGCTTTAACTCACTAGCAGGTTATTCAGGCATCGAGGCATGAGGACAGGTACCCAGTGCTGCACTCTGAACGTGCTGGGCAACGAAACTCCCACTGATGGCTGCCAACTGCACTTCAGCTGCATCACAGCTTCCAGCTGCCCTGCTTACACATATTCTCAAATCAGTGCCTTCAAGCCAGGAATTCCACCCAGCTCACACCCCAGGGTGCCCCCTCAGCATCTCCAACTCACTTCCAGCCTGGCTCTCCAGCTCACACAAGGGGCTTGGGCAAAGCCTGCCAGGTGCAGCCCTGCACTGGTGATTAGTAGCCAGCACAATAGTTTGGTTTGACCAAGGCTCACTCTCATTACCACCAGTCCTACTCAAGGGCAAACTAAACTCATCTCTTTCCCTTCCCCTAAAATTCATTTGCCAAAAACAGTGCCAAGCTCTAAGTAAGGAGAAGAGGATCTGGCACCCACAGCAGCAGTGCATGGCTTCCCTGCCCAGGACATCCAGATCTGCAGAACTCACCAGCGTAAGTAGCAGTAGGTCGCTTCCACATTGTAGTATTTGCTCCCTGCCAACGTCCCCAGTTGGTTGAAGGGCATTCCTGTCAGGAAGGAGAGGGGCAATGGAATTCACCTGGAATTTTCCAATGGCCCTGGCTAGAAAGTATAGAAAGTAGATCCTTTCCCTTTCACTACATTTCCACACAGGAGGGAAGCCAGGAGACACAAAGAGTAGTAAAGCTGCAGTACAAAGGTTTGGACTACTCAATCCTTCTACCATGCAGGGTTTGTTTCCCATTTTACAGAGCTTTAGATCCTCCCCACCTTGTGGCAGTTATCTATGTAAGAGAGAAGAGCAAACGCCTCCTCCTTTGTATTAACAGCAGTGTGGCCTTGACTCCTTATTCCCTGACAGAGATGTCATCTTATCAGCATCTGAGAGCTCTATTCCAGCTCCTGTGGTGCAGAAACTTTTGCCACTTTTATTTGGGAATAGCCTCTAAAACAGTTCAGTGAGAACTCTGCAAAGACAACATGTAGAGAACATTTGGCTGGAATCACACACTTTAAGGTATGACACGCCCTCTACTCCCGAACTGATGTGTTCCCAGAAGGAAGCACTTCTGAAGGAGGGAAGCAGCACATGAGATTTTCTTTTCATGGATAAAAGGGGAAGGTGACTGATAATGCTCTGTTCCTGGCAATGGAGTGCCTTAGCCTTCCAGTACATCATCACCACAGTCACAAAGCCTGAGCTTCTCAGAGGTTCTCAGATGAGTACAGTGAGGTGCCTGGCAAAGAGCACCCTGGCTTTTAACTCCTCTGTTTGGCTTGCCAGCAAGAGAAGTTCCCAAAAGGAGCAACTTTAACCAGAGGATAAAACCAGTCCTCTCTCAGCTGCAGGATATAAACCTAACCAGTGTAGTACTATATTGTTTTTATGTTGCAGCAACATGATTTTAACAACTATAAATTCCTGGTAAGTAACTCACCAATTTGTGGTGCAACAGAAAGGGCTTGATAGTAAAATCGCTCAGCCAGCAGCTCCGTGTCCACGCCTGCCAGCTCATTCTGATAGCGAGCTGAAAGGAAACCACACACCATGCATCAGAAACCCAAAGGCAGAGCAGCACAGTTTCCCTATTAAAAATACCACAGAACTTGAAATACTGGCCAAGTCAACAAATCCACCAAAGAACTGCTCTTGGCAAACACTGCAACACACAGGGTTTGCCAGGCCTGTTTGAAACACTTTTCTTTCACCTGCTCACACCACACACCACAACTTCTCCCCTTTCCAGCCAAGGACAGAACCTGCCACACTTGCAGCATCACATGATCAAAAGGAAAATATTCTTATGCTGCATGTGTCAAGTGATGATTCATCCATCTTTGAAGTAACTCAGAGTTGTGTTCTATTTGCCTGTACCTCAGACAGTATTCTAGTACAGCATGGTGTGAAATCTAAATCAATTCTACTGACTTAATAAAATACCTGACTGTGGCTAGACTGAACTTTACTAATTTATTTGCTCTCTTTCTCTCTCTCTTTTTTTTAATGTAGGTATTTTGGAAACCTTAGGTGACAGCACTGTGAAAAGGTGAGCACATTTCTCTCCCACCACTCAGGTAAGTTATTCCTACTACCCCCACAAGACATTTATTTGAAAAGCCATTCTTAGGCTGAGTTATATGAAACACTAATGCCAAACAGCTTTCACCAGCTTGGAGGCTGCAGCGTCAGACATGTACCTGCACCACACTTCCACGAGCTGCTTTCCACACAGCTACATTTTCTCCCTGCCTTTACTCCCACATGTTCACAATCAAGAAGCTGACACACTCACCACACACTTCAGGAGGTCGTGACTGTGGGACTGTCATGCCTGCTATAAAAAGGATGCCACACAGCCAAGCACAATGACAAATAACCTGGGGCTTTGCAGTGGCAAAACTCTGGACTGATGCACAATATTGCCTAAATCTGATTTTCAGTCCCACTGGTGCTCATGGAAGCAGCTTTGTAAGTCACAATAAGCAGTCTGAACTGAACTCTCTTTGATCCCTCATACTGTCGAAACAATGTAAATAAAAGCAAAGGCTTCCATTCTCACAGCCTTGGCTACAGTTGCTCAGCAGCAGCAAATTCCTCATCTACCTGTCAAATACAAAGCTCCTGCAACTTGTAGCAGTTCAGCCAGGAGGATTTCAGCTTATCCCAGTCTGTGACAAAGGTGTCAGGAGAGAAACGGAATCTGGAAGTAACCTTGGCTGGTGCCCAACAGCAACAGCCTCACATGGCACAGGCAGCATCTTTTTCCCATTCTAGAGGCTGCTCTGAGAGGCAATGGTGTCCTTACCTAGATCTCCCAGATAAACCAGACATCGGTGACAGGCCATCTGTGCCCACTCCATCTCCTTCTCTGATGCAGACACGGGTTTCTTGCAGCCTACAAGCAAACACAGAATCACTTGGAACACTGGGTGGAGGCTGCTGGAAGACACCAAACTTGGGCCTCTGCCCAAGACACCCAAATCAAATCCCCCACGGTCAGACCTCACTGCTGGCTGCACCATCCTGTAGAGCAGCACTGGGCCACTCTTGTCAAAATGTGGAAAATAACTGCAGAAAAATACTTCCAGACTCTGCTGTTCACCCACTCCCCCTGGATTCCCCTGTGATGGGGGCTGTGGGTCTCACCACACCACCAACAGCCACGGAAATAAATGACTGTCACCATGGCTATAAGGTCTGCCACAGAGACCTGGCTCCATCTGCCCTCACGTGAGAGGACAAAGGCCAACTCCTGTCTATATGATCGTGTGATCATGTTAATACAGCACTGAACACAAGTAATAAGGCTGATTTCATCAGCATGGCTAATGAGGCCTTTATGGGAGCAGGCACACATCGCTGGAAGCCAGAACAAATTCTGAGCACTGGCACTGGGCAGCAATACAAAATGGAAACAGACTCTCTCCAACACTGAAGATGGAAACAAACTCATTGTCTCAGGACCAAGATGTAGACTTAGGACTGAGCAGCCAAAAAAAGGAAGAAATTAAACAAGCAAAAACTAGGACAGAAATCTGTGCTGTAGGCAGGGCAGCTGGAGTCAGTCAGGGAGAACTGCCTCTGGACAACAGTGCCTCTGCAGTGGGCTCAGAAGGGCAACCAAGCTGCTGACAGGGCTGGAAGGCACAGCCTGGGGAGAGAGGCCACAGACTTCAGGCTTGTCTAAGTTGAAGAAGAGGGGGCTGGGGGGCACCTCATTGCTCTCTGCAGCTTCCTGAGGATGGGAAGGTGCCAGCCTCTTCTCCCTAGCATCCAGTGATAGGACACATGGAAACGGTTCAAAGATGCATCAAAGGACATTTAGATTGGACATGAGGAAGCCTCTCCTTACCAGAGGGTGGTGATACCCTGGAATGGGTTTTCTAGAGAGCTGGTCAATGCCCCAGACTTGTCAGTGTTTAAGAGGCATTTGGACAACGTCCTTTATGACATGTTTTAACTCTTGGTCAGCCTTGAGCTGCTCAGGCAGTTGGATTGGACAACCATAGGCCCCTACCCACTGAAATAGTCTTGTCTATTCTATACTAAACTCATAAGAAATAAGCAATTAGGCAGTGGAAAGTGTCAAAAGCAACAGAGGAAGGCTGCAGCCAGCTGATCTGAACTAACTGAAGTCATCAACCATGACTCAGTTCCTGAGAAGAGCACATCCCACCTCCCCCTCAGCCAGCAGGGCCACAGTTCAGGCAGAGACCAGGAGGCAAAGGCTGCTGGCCCTGCACCTCCCTCCAGAGAGCATCCACTGCCACTGGGTCACCAGCAGCATGGATTCAGGCTGGCTTCAGTCTTCCTGCTGCTAAGGACTCACACCTTCTGGAGGAAAAAGTTCCTTCAAGCAGGAATTCCAAAGAAGATTCTGAAGACCAATCCAGTCTGTATTCTTCCCTCCTAGCTGAGGCTAAAAGGGTAGACATAAAACCTGGAGGCTGCAGTGACCAGTGAGGAGCTGTTCCCACTTACCAACAGGCATTGTACAAGCCACACTGCACAAATGCACAGCCTTAAATCTGTGTCCACATACACCACTGGACTCACCTCCCTTTTTTTGCTCTGAGTCCTCCTGCTCCCATTCATATAACCATCAAGCTGTGCACACCTCTATCTGTGGTTTATATGAGATCCTTTCAGATCCCTCTTTTCTGGATAGGCAAAAGTTACATCTCTACTCTCCAGTTACGTGCTTACCTGCAGCATTCTTTTAAATGAAGAGCCCAAACACACCAAGAAACCTGAACAAGGGTTTTCATATGAAAGAGCCTTTCATATGCAATCACCCCTCAGGGTATAAACCCACCTGGAATGTGCATATTGAGGATTTATTAATACTGCAGTACTGATATATTTCTAAAAGCAGTAGCTGCCAAGAACATCTGCCTTTTAAACCAACATTTTGATGCCAACAGTGATATCAGCATTTCTCAGAACTAAGAGTAGGATCCAAGCAAGTAAAACCTTTTGCTAAAGACACACTAACTTCCCTTGGGCAGGTGCTGATGTCATGTTCCCTGCCAACTTTAAGCACATCAGTTAAATTCTTGCTAATACAGCTCAAAAAACAGAGGCTCCATTTCTCACCTGGACACCCCTCACAACAGAAACATGTACCTGAGGCCACTGAGTACAACCCTAGGCAAATGAGGACAGAGCATCACAAGACAATCTAGGATGTGAATGCACAGGCAGTCTTGAGCAGTTTCAGGACTGTAAGTACTCTTATTCTTCCTCCCCTAACAGGTACAATACCTCAGATTTCCCTGCACCTAAGGCCATGCAGAGGTCACACGGGCCAGCTAACATGAACTACAGGGCCTTCCTGTGTTCTCAGTCCAAGATTCAAAAGGCATTTCAAAGCCACACAGTGAAGAGAGCACAGACAGAAGAGGCACCAAGAGGAGGAACAGTGTCTAACATCTAGTGAATAGGATGTACTGATGGAAATCTTGTTGATTTCAAGAACCTATTTCCCTGTTTGTCTTCTTTAACTAAGATTTTAAAAACATTCTATACAGCCAGCAGTGCTCTTCAGTTTTCCATAAAAATCTGCCATCACCAGATACTTTTACAAAAAGAATTTTCCCACACTGATTTCTTCCTATTAGAAACCCTTCTTTCTTCCCTAATTCAGTATTATTAAAAAAAAAAAAATGTGCCATGGAAAAGAAAGCAGTCTGCTCTAAACAGAGACCTTGTTAATCAGGGTAAAAAAAATCTCCAGAATTCTGAAACAAAGACAGACTAGTGCAAGGGGAAATCACCCGTGGGGGATTCAGCCTTGCCCATGAACCAAACACCTTGAGCACAAACCTATGAGAGGGTCCGTCACGTGTGTCCAGTCGATGCAGCACTGCAACTCCAGCTGGTAATGAGACTGGATGTAGAGCAGGAGGTGCTGGTAGAATCCTATCCCAGCCACCAGGTGGGTCCGGTAGGCGCACTCCAGCGCGCTGCGGCTGTGGACGTGCTGCGAGGAGGAAAAGCAGCACGTGAATGCTGAATGCAGCCCGGGACACAGCTTAGCCTGGGCACCCAGGCCCTACTGAGTGTGAAGCAAGACAGTGAAAGCTCAGCTGTAATTGGTTTTGCATAGCTCTGTACCTCCTCCTGCTCAACAGTGTTCTCTCCAGTGGTGTTTACTAAGGGTCAACATCAAGGAGAAATACTTGCAAAAATAAATAAATAAAATCGAAGTATCTGGTTAGAGCACCTTAAATGCACCCAGATCTCTGGAAAGCCAGGAGAGTCCATGGCATCAGAGAGCACTGAGGATCTTCCAGTGATCAACTCTTGTAAAAGCAATCAGCATTGACAAAGCCTCTTAAAACAATCACTCTACCTGCAGAGATCTGTCTTATGAAGAGGAGAACACAAAAAAAAAGCAAATTCTGTTGAAATGCCTTCTGCAATGGCAGGTCTCTCAACAGCATGTTAGTTCTTAACTGCCCACTGCCAGACAAAGGCAGAGGGCAGCTCCATAGGAATTTGAGAGTGCTCAGCTTCCCACCCTGGCCTCAGACCACAGCTTCTCCAAGCAAATGAAGCTTTAAACTTTGCTCATCCACAGCACGGCCAGGGACCTTCTCATGCCAGAGCCATAGATACCTGCCTTTTTATTTGTTTTAATGAGCTGGATAACTTCATAGTAAACCTTTCTCCAGAGCAGTTCTTCAGCTTTTCTTCCATAATCCACTGGATGCAGAAACATCAGCTTCACGCACAGCTCCCGCAGCCTGGGACAGAAAGCAGAGCATTCTCAGTGAGCTGCTGCAGCCTCAAAGGTATCTGCCACTAGAGAAGCACAGAAGAGGAAAATCTGAAGCCATCACAATGGCTGAGCCAGGCCTTCTGGTGATGGTACAGTCTGGATCACTCCCACATAAGAGCACCAGGAAAAGCCACATACTTAAACCAGTGCCCTCTGGGCTCAGCCAGCCATCAGCGACTTCCTGAAGTGCAGTCGTGACAAGAATTGGCATGACAGCTTAAAAAATTAGTAAGAATAATCCTCCTTGCACAGCAACCCCTAAATCTGATAAAAGATTTTACACACATGTAAGAAATTTCTGCCCCACAGTTTTTATTACAAGGAAGGAATTGGCCAACACAAAGACAATTTATTTGTATCAGTGACATCCAGGAAAGCCTCCAGCCGTGGACTGCACTGCTCAAATACAGGTCTGAAATCCAGCCTTTGCTCCCAAAACCTGGAAGGATCCTAGGTCAACAGGTGCACTACAAACCAAATAAACATTAAAACTGCAGATTCAACAGCTCCACATGTTGCTTCACACGGATTCTCCCCAGTCAAACACAAAACACAAGCACGCTGCCCAACTTACTTGTTCCTCAAGCTGATGTTCTCTGGCTTGAACACATCCTGATAAGCTGCCTTATTGCCAAGGATGAGATCCAGCCGGTGCACAGCCTCAACCACTGCCCTGCAGGAGAACACAGAACCAAGAGCTTCAGGACAGCAGGTCACCTCAGATCACTGCAGATCAGAGGTGTCTGCACAGAAACCACACTGGCCTATTTAGTTTCACTGTCAGCATGCTGCCCTGTACTACACCACAGTCACTGATCTCCTTTCTGCACTCTATCTGAAGGAGGTTATAGCATGCAAAAAGAAGCAGAGTCACACACATTTTAGGCATTTTTCTGCAGAACAGTGGTTTAATCACCACCTACCGCTGCCTGCCTGATCAAATATGTAAATTATTTCTACAGTTGCAAAATCAGAAATGTCTCTGGACACACTGGCAATGTCAGCAATTAAACCTGCTATACCTAGACTCAGATTAATTTAAATGTCTTAAACTCTGTGACTAAAAAAAACTTGATTGAATTCTAATAACTACAGTTTTGACGGGTTGAGTTTTAATGGTGTAAGAATGAAACCTCCACCAATTCCTGTTTCCTACCAACCTGCCTACAAAAGAAGGCAACACAAGTCTCAAGTTGCCAAAACTTCCCCATCTTTGTTACAGGGATTCAATGGTTAAACCCCTAAAGTTCTCTCAGTGACAGGTAACAGATATTCAAACCCAGCCTAAAAGAAGAAATTTGTTCCAAGCTTTTCTCCCGTGAAAGCCACCAAAAGACAGAGCGAGCAACCCCTGAACCTCTGAGCCATGCAAAAAAGTACTTTGGTGAATTGTTGCCCAAGACCCTCCTCCTGGAGGAAGAATCCCACACTGTGTGTAAATCTCCAGCACTCCAAAGTTTGTAGCTGTGAACAAATGACTCCACAGTTCTGAACGCTGCAGTGAAACAAACCCAGGCACTTGCA
This sequence comes from Phainopepla nitens, assembly GCA_013400175.1. Lineage (NCBI taxonomy): Eukaryota > Metazoa > Chordata > Aves > Passeriformes > Bombycillidae > Phainopepla > Phainopepla nitens. The sequence continues at coordinate 104,762 of VXBQ01005655.1, forward strand.
GCACCATTAGTGCTGAATCTTATCAACAGCTCTGGGACAGCTCGATAAAGCACAATAACCATCAACCCTTCTACACCAGGGGTCCCCTCCAGCCTTTGCTCTGCCTGTATCCCAGGTCACCAAACCCACTCCTGAAGTTAACTTTCACCAGCTCTTCTTTAAGCAGTACATCTCTTAAGCCATCAGCTACCAAACCCCAGTGGTCCTTGTTCTCCCCCTCAGTTTCATATCTACACCACCCGTCGTCATTCCTCATTTGCTCCAATACCTGCCCGCTGTGGCTGCTGAGCCTGCAGCACCCAAGAGCTGCTGGAGCAAGGAGCAGAAGACAATCACAATGCCCTGTGAACACAGGAGAAGGAAGGAGCAGAGCAGATTCCTGCCAGGCAGAGCAGTGAGGTGCTGCAGGCACTCTGCTCCTGCTCCCAAACCCCTGTCACCCGCAGACTCCCCCATGCCACTGCCAGCACACGCAGCCACTGAGCCTGCTGCTGCTGCACTGATGGTGGACAAATAAAGCACAGGGCACTCCAAACTAAAGCCTGCAAGCCCGTGTGCTGGGAGGCTGGAACCACCACCACTTCCTTGAAAACTAAAGATTTTACTGCAAAGTAACCGACAGTTTCCTATGCCAGCATCTTCCCAGCAAGGCCGATCTCTCTTCACAAACTCACTACACCCAAAGGAACCTCCCTGAAAAAAGCCCCAGGACATTCTGGAGCTCACAGAGAAGATGTCCCATCTCCTGCTACACCACAGAAAGCCTCTCACTCAAGGTAAAGAAATCTCACTTGTTTCCCTCAATCACAGAAACTGACAGGAGAAGGGAAGCGTGGGGAATAGAAGCATCTCATGCAACCCTTTGGGAGGGCAGAACACCATAGACTTGAACCAACTTCTTCCTGAAAAATCATGAAGAAAACCAAGGAGATAGCAAGAATCACACAAAAAATCCTTGAGTAAGAATCACACAAACAATCCTCGACATCCAGCCCCTCCTGCTCACTCCTCTCTTTCTCACATGGCCTGAAGGGCTTCTGCAAGCTCTGACAGCTGCATACCCTCATAGCAAGGAGAAATGCAAGTAAAATACATTTTGATTTACAGGAAACAGGCACTGAGTGTGCAGCATCCAGCAATGCTCATATTGGGGTTGGGACATTCCAAGAGGCCCCCCACTTCAGCCTGCCCACAAAGCACAGGCAATGCACATCTCCTCACTCTGGCCTGGGACTGCTGTCCGAGCTGTGGCTCTCAAAGTCCCTCCCAACACACCAGGAGCTGACTGGCTTCCTGTGCAAAGAGTGACCAGAGGAAAGGGGAACTGCTGGCTCATTTGGTTCCCAGAGAGAACTACAGGAAAACTACAGTCACTGATTCCTGACACAGGCAGTAAAGAAGCTGTAAAATAAGATTCCATGAGCACCGAATCTCAGCTGCGTGCATCTGAAACAAGTGCCCGTGTTCATGACATCCAGTGTGGGAAATGATCCCACACTGGCCTGCTAAATGAGAAGTACAGAAAAGTTTCCTTCTGGGGACAGGCTGAGCAAAGACACTGGAAGGTATTTCACCTTCCCCTCAAGGTGGTCCTGAGGGCATCTGCCATACAACCTAATTTTCTACAACAGCCCTTGGATGAGCACGTGCACACCCTTGGTATTTCTGCTGTTCTTTCAGTGTTTGTAAAGCTACAGAGCTCATGACCAGAGAGCAGCAAGGCTGACACACTGGGATGGGGTTCATCAGCCCTAAGGGAGGCCCCAGCTGAAACACTGCCTTGTCCACACGGGCCTTATGATGCTGCTGGAAGAGGAGGCAGGAGTAAAGCAGAATCTGTGACAGCAGGTGATTCCCTGCCAGGATCCCGCATCTGTGGTGCTGAGGACAAAAGGAACAGGAGCTGGCCTCACTCCAGAAACGTAGGAAACACCAACACAGATGCTATGGACCATGCACTGCTGGAAATGCACTTCAGTATCTGAACCCTGACTGGCCCAAGACCATGGGGTGAACTTTCCCTAGCAGCTAAGAGCACAAATCCTGTCCCAGGACTCATTTTTCTACATTCTGTGTTTAAACATTGCTTTCAGACAGTACATCAGAGCCACAAAGGAGGCACATCTATGTGCCAGTCTATTAAAAGAAACAAGTACAGCACATGGTGCCAAGCAGGGTGGAAACAGGCCAATGGCAAGTCCTCTTGAGCCACACAGACACTGATCTGTCCCTTTTCCTCTGTACCATTAACAGTCTGGGATGGAGCAGGACAGCAGGGAGAATTATTTGTCCCCTCTGTTTCTTTATTTAGTACGTCACTAAGAGCCACAGTGTCTGAGGAATAAGACACTCCTCAGAGAAAAGACCTGCAAGTCATCCATCTCTGCTCTGGCATGTGTCAGTCCACAAGTCACACTGTCTGGAACAGGCTCCACACAGGAACAGCAATGCTGAGTCAACGAGCTAATGGTTACCCAGAAACCTGTAAAATAAACCTGGTCACCTTACACTACAACATGCACTGTAAAAGTGCACCCACAATAACGCAGCTGCCACATTGCAAGGTGAAACCTGGGAACTATCAGTCTAGGAAGACTTGGAAAAAGATCTGAGTACCCTATGAGCAACGGGCACCCTCATCTCTGAAAGGACACTCCAACAGCCAACACGCTGCCAAGGACCCTGGAGACCTGAGCTCAACTCCCACAGGCTGACAACACCCTGATACCATGGGATCACAGTTTAGAGCTGGGACTGTGACATTCACGCATCTGTGGCTCAAAAGCGCCACTCAGTGTGACAGTTCTCAGAGACCACAGCCACCACACAACAGGCTGCCTGGAGGGCAGGAAACTCCCACTTCACACAGCCCCCCTCAGGCTGAAACAGAGAAGAATTTACAGGAGACTGTTAAGGTGGGGACTTGCTCAGAGAACTGTCAGCTCCAGAGACGGAAATTTGCGGCCACTGCAGGCACTGTAAATCCTGTGCTAAAATCACAATGCTTCCTCCAGCTAAAGCAGAGCTGTCCCTGCAGGAGGGGGGTGGTTCTTTTTCTGCTGTGAAAATGCTCTAGAGCAACCACACGCCTTATTCTGCCATAAAAATCCAAAGAGAAAACAACCCCTGCCCTTGCCAAGATGACAATCCCTCATCTGGCCACAGGCCGTTCTCTTGCTGGCTGCGGCAGGACGTGAGGTTTCACTTGACAGATGAGCTGAGCAGCACCAGGAAAACAAAGCAGAACAGGTCTTGAGCCACGACAAGGACGGTTTCAACAAAACAGGTTCTGTTTTGCAGCATGCACAAACATCCTGCACATCCTCTCCAGCCCCGTCCCGCACTCCTCGGGCAGGCACAGCGCTCTGCTGCTCCCGCTCAGCCTCCAGCTGACACGGCTGTGGTCACTGCAGGCGTCTCAGCGAGGCAGCAGACACAGAGCTCCCCAGCCCCAGGGGCTCTGGGCAGCACTGTGCAGCCCCCACCTCCAGCACATCGAGCCACTGGCTCCCACTCCAGAGCCTGCACCAAGAAAAGCAAACCACTGAACCACCAAAGCGCAGGAATGTGCTTGCACCGAGCACATTGTAGAAACAGAGGAATAACCACCACCCAAATCTGCAGGTACTGCAGTCCTGGGCACAGATCCTGCCAGGGGCCCCAGCAGGAGGCAAAGCCCTTCCCTTCAGTAGAGGAGGGCAGTGAGGTCCCACAAGGTGAACAGACACAGCCAATGCCACCAAGACAAAAAGAAATGGACCATCATGTAAAATTCATCTCTTGTCTCCATCCCTCTGCTCATCTTTGAGACCCAGAGTTGCTGCTGGAACTCCTGTGGATCCGTTGTACTGACAGGGAACCTGAGCTGCCCTCACAAAACAAGTCCTGAGCAGAGCAGGGGGGGCCTGAGCTCACTGAGGCCAGCAGGAGAGCCCCAGCCCTGTTCTCTGATGCCACTTCCAATGCATGATGTGGAAACGTGGCACCAGAGTCCCAGGGAGTGCTTGATGGGGAAGATCTGCAGCTGGAGCTGTCCTGCCCTCCACACACCAGCCAAGTGCCCTGGCTCACACTCCTGCTCATCACACCTTCCTCTCCAGCACTTCTCGTGTAATCACTGACCACTGCCGAAGCCAGGGACACCCTCTCCAAAACCCCCTCTCCCTGGATGACCCCACACCTCACACTTATCCCACTGCATCCCAACAACTCCTTTCTGCTCCGCCCCCATCATCCTTCCTGAATCCCACAGAACTCCTTTTTCCATCTCCCACTCGTTCCTCATCCCCCGGGTGTCCCTCTTCCCCTGACCCCCTTCTTACTCTCCCACCTATCTCCTTCCCCCATCTCTCCATTCTCCCATCTTGCCTGGATCTCCCACAGCTCCTTCCCC
>VXBQ01005669.1:0-27838 GCA_013400175.1 Phainopepla nitens
AAGGGGCTCCCCAGGCTCAGCCCGGCCCGGCATGGCCCGACCCGACCCCCCCTAGGAAATGGCAGGGGGAAAAACCGGGTCGGGGTAAGCTCTTCCTTTCCATCCTCCCCCCTCTGCCGGGACAGCTCTCTCGGGAAGGCCCCCCTGCCCGGCCCGACCCAGCCTCCCATAGGACATGGGAGGGGGGAAAACCCGGCCAGGGCAGGCCCTTCCCTTCCCTTCCTTCCTCCCGCCTCTGCCAGGCCGGCTCCAATCTCTCTCTCATCCTCCTCCTCTGCTGGGACAGCCACCTCAGAAGAAGGGGCCCCCCTGCTCCGCCAGCCCAGCCAGGCCCAGGCCCCATAGGCCCCTGTAGGCCCATGCAGGGGGGAGTAGGGGGCAGGCTGCAGCTGCAGAGCACCTTCTGTACCTCTTCAACACCGGAAGGAAAGAGAGNCCTCCTCATCTGCTGGGACAGCCACCTCAGAAGAAGGGGCCCCCCTGCTCCGCCAGCCCAGCCAGGCCCAGGCCCCATAGGCCCCTGTAGGCCCATGCAGGGGGGAGTAGGGGGCAGGCTGCAGCTGCAGAGCACCTTCTGTACCTCTTCAACACCGGAAGGAAAGAGAGCCACTCCCGGGAAATCTGTGCCAAAATGTACATCTGACGGAGGCGAATTTCACCTCCGATTGGTTCATTTCTCTGTCTATTCCCAAAACTGGCCCACAATTAGTCTTACACCAGACCCAAGAAAAATTCACAAACCAACCTCACTTCCTGCCCACTAAAATGTCAATCAATCTCAAACCAGCACATTCTGTGATAAGCAACCATTTGATTTTTGATACAATTTTGAAAACATGGACAAACAAAAAGAAAGTCTTGCAAATGCCATCTGATTTTCAGGTAGTTTCCAAACCCACTTCAATGCCAGAACAGAATGGAATGTCTTGTGGACATAGCCAAGTCTCAGCAATTAATAGAATTGCTGAACTTGGAAAAAACTTTCAAGATTACTGAGTCTAATCATTCACCCATGTTCCTCTTCCCTTCCCTTTCCTTATCCAAACTAGAATATATACCTATGTGTATCTCATCTGGCATCTTCTTCTGTAAAAAAGCTATCTCAAGAAATCATATGGCAGTGCATTTAAAGTTCCTAGAAATTGTAAAGTAAAGCAGCTGTCTAATTAAAATAACTATTTACATAGTAACCTGTCCAGTATATTACTGTTGACAGTTTTGAAAACTAACAAGTTCAAAGAATAAATTTTATCACAGAATTTTGGAATTTCAGACTAAAGCTCACATATTGGTTGTAAGTCTGACAAAAACTTTGCCTGGATTTGGATGAAAATTTACTTTGCTTACATACTTGGCTCATTTTAGAAGGAAGTGTTGTTGCTACTGTTGTTGAGGAAAGTAAAGCCTTTTATCCACTGCAAACAGGCAGCTTGATGCTTTAACTGAATTGTTAATATTAATTTCATTGAAACCTACATAATTAGTTATGGTGGTGTTTTTAGCTCTAAGATTAAGTTGCAGTTCAGTGATTAAGGAAGTACGCTTTCAACTAAAGTTTACACTTTTTATAACAGGTTTTTTTTTCAGCCCTTAAATAAGGAACAGAACAGTAAAGCTTTCAAAGGAGTATCTTAACACTTTGCCTTTCCTAAACAATTTGGGCTTAGCAAATCAACATCTGTTTGAACAGTTGCAATCCTGATATACATTGACCACTGTCACATCGCAGTCTGCAGTCTTGATGAATAACTTCTCTTTCTCCTTTATTTATCTTATTTGTGACTACATACAAATAATCATCAGATTGACAAACTGTGTTGCAAATGTAAGACAAATACTAGTACACCAATCACTACCACTGGCACCGCTGCTCTAGTAAGAAAACAAATCCCATTTGTTATTTATTGACTATATTCAGTTGACTCTCTTGTTGTTTTGAAGTTTATGAAAGTTTGTAGTGAGAGGTGACAATATTTTCAGGCCAACTGATGATAGAATTTTACTGAAAAAAACCACCAAACTCAATAAAGAAAGGGAAAAATGGAGATTACTCTCTACTTTCAGTGCTCTAAACGGCTATCTGTTTTAAGACTTATATTTGTATGTATTTATTTGTTCTAGCCTAGGTCTCTAGACATGTCTCACACATTGAAATAAAACTGCTAAACCCAAAGTATTTCAGTGCCATCAGAAGGCAGTTCAAAACTTCTCAATCAATTCCATGTTTGATTAGAACTTGTTAATGAGTTACAAATTACTTCCTTGAAAACAACAATAAAAATCAGAGCAGCAGTTTATTTTTCCCAGTTTTTAGCTGAAAATTTTCAGTGTCTCCATTTGACAGATCGACAAAACTGCTATTCCGGACTCCCTACTTCAGAATCTGATTTGCAAGTCACTTCCAAATTTACGACATTTTTTCTACTTCTGAGAAAATTCTTAGGCTGTGATCTTTCATACTTAATCACATGCTGGTTAGGGTTAACTGCACTTTGTGGCAGAAACACATTTCATCTGCTCAATGACAACAACCAATTCCAATTCCCATTCTGAGTAATGTTTTGGCTTTGCACTGGACACTGTTTATGGATAAAAGAAATTAAAGCAATGGCTACCAAAATGATTTGGCAAATGACAAGCCACTGGCCTGAGAAGAGATTAAAGAAAGACTTTGATGTGCTTAGTTTGTAATCAAAGCCTAGAAAGGAATCTGATTAGGTATTTTAATTCAGAAAGCCCTTACCAGAGAGGGAATACTGGTACAAGCACCTAACTGGAAAGGTGTATGAACTGGTTTTAAATAAAACTAGTCTGGAAATAAGAATAGAGTTTTGAGGATAAGCCATTCCGGAGTACTATTTGGAATAAAGTCTACAAGGAATAAAATGTTTCATGCTAGCAACTCACAAGTGTGTAAGCGGGACTTGATGACAGGATAGAAGTGATCCTGTTGTTCAAAGTCAAAATGTGTGATTTGTATCTTTGGGTGGTTAACTTCTTGTATCTATAACAGAGCCTTGAAAGGAGGCATTTCCATATATCTTTTTTGCACCATGTTTTAAATACTAAGTGCTGCCAGCTGTTTACCTGGAGGGGCCAGATTTACATTTGCCTTCAGTGAATAATTTGGCTTTTGGGGAATGAAGGTAGACAGGATTACTTTCTTTTGAAGCATCAGAAAATGGCCACAGAAAGTGATGGGATATTGGGTCAGAATTTAATAGTATTTTTATGATATTGAAAAAAAATTCCTTGCCTGCTTCTGTTCACATTGTCATATCTGTAGTCACAGAGGTTCCTGTCCTGTTTTCATAATGGAGTTAACAGTCTTGTCTGTTTTCTGCCTTTATACATGGGGTTAGATAGGGCTTACTTTCTAGGATCCACCAGGCAGTTTCTCTTCAAAAATGTCCTATTGCTAAGGCTATGGTTGGGGCACTGGTGACACGTTTAATTTTTCCAATTTTACTCTCATATTATCCTTAATGGTGATTGGTGTGGTTTTTTGCTTGTGTTTTTTTTTGTTTTGGTTTGGTTTGTTTGTTGGGTTTTTTTGTTGTTGTTTTTTTTTCCTTTATACTGAATCTGCATTTACAGCAAATATTTTTGTAGACAACAGAAGAATATATATCCATGGCTGGTTATGATTGATTCCAGTCCCTCAAGACCTGTGTATTCTTACTATTTAAGTTCACCAAAGAGTTGCTGAACCTCTGTCATGGTGACGAGCTGGAAAATGTTTGATGCCCTAAGGAATGTTAAGCATAGTGAACTGCTCCATTTGTCCTTTGCCTGAACATTCTGAGAATGTGGAGTTTGCAGAGGAGATATGTTCTGGTTTTTTGTAATAAAGGCACTCCTAATTCTCTTGCACTAAAATCTCCTAAACTCTATTTCACCAGTTCATCAGCTAGAAGAGTAAGTTCTATCTTCTGGGGATGCAGGTTTGTAATAATCACTTCATCCAGGTTTCCACTCTAACTCCAGCACATAGGCATGTTGGCAATACATCCAGATTTGGTCTTTGGAGAATCATTCTAAATGTGAGGACAGAGTCATGGTCTTCTATGCCAGATGGCATAAAAAACACCTTGGCAACTTACTTATCATTGATATTTTTTGGTACCATTCTGAAAGCAATGTAAGAGATTGGACAACATGCAGTAGGGATCCTGCTTAGCTTTCTAAGATGTCATTCACCACCTCCTATCCTCCATCTTGACACTTCGAGAGTATAGGCTACGTCTTTTATGGCTTCCAGATGTATAAAGTCAACCTTTAGTTCTACAATTAGATTTATGAGTGTGAGACATTTTTTGGAGGAAGAACAGTCACTTCTACTAATCCAGCTCATTCTATGTGCTCATCACCACCTTGATGATGCTGCCACACACACAGCAATGGGAAGCCCTATTTTCCCTTGAACATAAGAAATTCCAGAGCAAAAAATGCTTTGCAATGTATTATGAATTTTCTATTAAACACACTGACTAACCAGTTACTCAAGAAAAGATCAGTCTTGGGAAACCACTCTGAACCACCCTGCTGGAGCTAATATGATGTCCATTCCCTGATCAAAATTGTGAAGATCCCAGAAAGGAAGAATAATTTACGTATCCTTAGTTATTATTGAGTGAGTAGCATCTACTTGGAATTACAGCTCAGCTGTGGATAAAATGGGATGGGATGTAGAGAGAATACCACAAGCTGGCTCACAGTATGCAAACATCAAACCAGTTGGACACCCTTAGGGAAACATTTGAACATAAGCTTGATTAAACAGCATTTCAATCTTTATTTAGCTAGATGGTAAGCATCACTTCCTATCACTGGATTAGCATCTGCAAGGACCAACAGTAAAACACATAAACACTCACTCAAAGGAGACTCCACTGTTGCTCCTCTGATGATCACTGTTTTATAACACCAACTGGTGCAGTGACTCTTCACCTGCTGCACACATGCCATAAATGCACACTCAGAATACTTTGTCCTGAGTTGTTCGATTGTCTTCAATGGAGTCCCAGATATCTCCTTAGTTTATAAATCTGTTAAAGCTTTGAAATAGCAGACTACTGCCTACATATATACAATACAGCAGTTAATTTGGGGAAATTGAAATGAGAGAGAAAAGGTATAATATATTTTACTTCTGGACATAACTTCATTGGCAGGAGGTAATTTCTTAGTGTCTGAAGATTAAAGTAGCGCTTTATCAAAATAAGCATACAACCCAAACTTGTCCCACAGGAGCAGTGTTTCATAAACACATAAACAGGTGGCATAGTGCATACTCCAAAGATGGGAATATTTCCAAAAGAAGTTGCAGAAGCTTTTATGAAGTAAATCTTTATCTGACTGGGGAGAAGGTTCTCATTTAGCTATCTGTTAACATAGAGTATTTGAGTTAGCAGTCCATATGGGTTCATTTTGGGAGAAAATCTGCAGTACTGCTCACAAAATGGCTTGTTCTTTCTCCCCTTCAACAAAGCCAGTTACCTCAATCAGGGATGGCAATGTTTTAATAAGATCCAAATAGTAACTGTAAGTTACTATTAAGTAAGTGTTCTAACCACAGAATGGTTTGGGTTGGAAGGGACTTTAAAGATCATCTAGTTCCAACCCTGCCAGTACACCTTTCACTAGATCAGGTTGCTCGAAGTCCCATGCAGTCTGGTATTTGACACCTCCAGAAACCGGGCATCCCCAACCTCTCTGGGCAACCCTCACAGTAAAAATTTCTTCCTAATATTCAATCTATGCCTACTCTTTGTCTGTTTGAAGTCATTCCCCTTTGTCCTATCATTACTTTTTACCTGTGTAAAAAGTTCCTCGCCAGCTTTCCTGTAGGCCCCCTTTAGGTACTGAAAGGCTGTTCTGAGGTCTCCCCAAAGTCTTCTCGTCTCCAGACTGGGCAGTCCTGACTCTCTCAGCTTGTCTTCAAGGGAGAAATTTTCTTAATAGTAATGAAGTTATTGAAGCTACAACTACTTTAAGGAGAAATTTTGCTTTGGAATTAAGGTAAAGTGGACTTCTACTAGCTTTCAAGAAGTAGAATCAAAATACTCATAAAGAATTCTATATTCACACAAAGATTTAAGAAACAAGAGTTAAAAACCAGTCCCTGTACATTTCATCTATAATTCTAAGAATGAAGGGCTCAATAACTGTAGAGTGTACACAGAGTAATGCTTTTGAGACTGTAAGAAGCAGGACTAATTGCTGCTAAATTAAGTACAAAGAAACCCTGAAAATTGCTCAGACTACTCAGGTCTCAGGGAAACAGCAGGAGAGCTTATTTGGATGAATATATGATTGCAAATCTTTTTATCAGCATCACTGCAGGTGAAGGTTGTGAGAATAACTTTATATATATACTGCAAAGGATTGTTCCACCTGATATGCTAGAATGTTTTAGTCTGAACCAGGATGCCAGGCCAGACACGCTTGCACATAACAAAGACAAAATTTAGCTTTAAGAGAAACGAATGCACCCCATGTCATATGACTAAGTATTCTCAGATTCAGGTTATTATTGCCCAAGGACCTCTTTGAAATTGAAGCAAGTTTTACTGATTTATATTGATGCTCTGAAAACCAAAGTTTGCAATAAGATGGCATTAGAAATTGAGTTTCTGTTTCTTTCTAAGCGAAGATTTTGGCAGAGAATTGTGAGGCAGCATATTCTGTCTGTGATCTGGCAAAGAAAATACCCTAAATTAATTAGAAGTGGGTGGGGAAATATCCCCGAGGACCTTGCCTGGAAATAAAACCTGGAACTTTTGAAGTTCCTTGCAAAGAAAAACAGAAAAATAGTAAGATATAAATAAACTAAGCAATTAACACTCACTGCCACTTCCTAGGAGACACAAGATCTAGAACTAAGTTCTGGCTTCAAATCAGACCTGGGTAATTCCTACACAAGATGAGCATCCTATCAGTACCTATTGTCCTTGCTTTAGTCACTTCTCTAGAACAGTCTTATTTCCTATAAATAACTGGGTATTAATTGCATCAGCAAAAAAGAGGAATTCCTTAGCCTAACAGCTAGGGAATTCACCTGGGTTGTAGCCGCAGCATGTGCCACACCCTTAACTGCATCTTCCCAGATGTTGTACTTTCCTGCTACTGGCTACTCTCATGCAAGTTTACTGGTTTTGATCTGAAATCATTCCCAGGCTGCAAAATATTTCAAAACTAATGTTACTTCAGCCAGAATTTTTCCACAAATCACAGTGATTTCGACAACTCAGCATTTCCCAATATTACCTAATTTTTTACAGAATATTTCCAAGCTGCCAAGACTCCGAGAACTTTTCACATTGCTGACAACTCAAACAGCAGGCTTGTAATAGGTAAGAAAAAAAAAAATCAAAATGAAGCCTAAAAATAAAACTTTTTTGATTTAGCCTGCCACTAGATTTCTGATATGTTACAGATAAAAAGAATTAAGCACCTAGACACAACTAGCAATTCTAATCACACATGAGACAGTTGGCTACACTCTGCCATTTTATGCCCTCAGGAGATGGTGAAGGTCATTTAAGTGCACCAATGTGGGATGCTGAGCCTACTGGCCAAAAAAGAAATTCCAAACTCCAGAAAACAAAGCAGCAGAATAGAGCACACACAACCACATCACTCAAAGACTGACTGTGAATCTTTAAGGCAATGCCTATGGAAAAGAATAAAAGGCCCAGGAGGCACCAGTAAGAACTGGATTTTTGTTTCTGTGACACCATTTGTTTTCTGTTACGGGTATTTGCATCTTAGGTTAACATTCCTCTGAGATAAGGTCTCCTACCTGATAACATTCATCCCCAGGCCAGGCCATGGATCTATGTCCCTGGCACCACACAACTGTTTCTGTCTGGAACCCAAAATACTTCCAAGAACCACATCACTTTGAGTAGTTTTTTGTATAGAGAACTGGTCAGAAAAATGGTCCAGTGAGAGAAAAATAAATTGTAATCCTGGAAAGAGACCCTGAGCACGTATGAAAGACCATATGGTAATGATCAAAGCTGAGGAAAAATAAAAAGCTGCTTTCCACCTGCAAAACAGAATTGTCTGAAGATAGTGAAATGGGAATGCTTTGAAGATAAGCCATCATGTAGTGTGGGAAAAGGAGGCAAGAAGTGAAACCTGGTATTGAGACAATTTCCTAATGTGCATTCTGTGATTGGTGGGTGGTGGAGCCAGGTGCTGATTATTTTCTACCCTGTTCTAACATGTAAAAATCAGCAAAATAAGTGGTAATTGTATTTGTTTCCCGCTTTTCCTCAAGACCTGCTTTCCACTGTACAGAAAGCAGGCACGAGTGGATCTAAAAATTATCTTGGCTCTCCCTTTCAAATAATTTCAGGTTAAAGTAAAGTAAATCATCTGCCTTCCTGAAGTTAAATTCCTATATTATCTTCCTTTTGGTCTTCTGGCTCTCTTCAGGAAAATAAAGGCTTAATTTCAAACTCTGGGCCTGCAATTTCTCTCTCCTATGCTTCTTAATCAGCCTGAAATCTGAAGATAGGCACTGATGTAAAGTGAGGATGCTATTTGAGGGCACATCAAGAAAACTGAGTACACCCAATTTTTTCCATGCCTCTATTGCACTGACTGGTAGCATCTCTGCCTCATTTAGAAAGCATACGGAATTTTGAGACATAGGCAGGACTTTGACACCAAACTAAACTACTAGTCTGGAGGAAAAAAAAAAAGGCAAAAAATAATTTATTAGCCATTCTTAGTAACAGTGGAGGATGCTTCAGGCATCATTTTTAAAGCAGGCAGGATAAAAACCTGAAGGAACTTGAGATAATACAACAAATTAAAAATATGTATCCAATTCAACTCTATGCTGTGCAAAGCAAGGAGTTTCAGATACAGAGATCTAAATTCAACAGTTTCTTCATTACTCAGTTGATATTTAACAGACATTATCTCTCAGACATGAAAAGTCGTATTCATGACTGAACTTCAGGTGTTTACACCTGAGATGGCAGTCATTTAACCGGTCTCTGTTTACAGTCATGTAAGTGGCTGTAAGAACAAAAGGTGGTTATGGTGGATCCGTCTAGCCTAGGTCCTGTTTCTGAAAGGGAGCAAATGTAGACAGCCGTCTAGCTTTGCAGGGTTGCCTGCTGAGTCGTGTTCCTTTGCTTATTCTGACAGCCTTCAGCATTTGTGCTCTAGGGAATTCTATGCTGAAGGTGGCTGCAATGTATTTAAAAACCCTTCAGGGTTTTTTTTCTTTCCCAAATAACTTGTTTAGTCTCTCTTCTGAGACATGCACTTGTAACATCCATTCACATTAAACCCAATTGACAAGAAGGTATTTCTAAAGCTCCATGCATCTCATCTCTTCAATTTCTGCACTAGCTAAATTAATCCAAATCCACCACCTACTAAAGAAACCCAGTTTAAGTGCAAATATCCACATATTGTGAATAGGTGGGCAATTCTCACTTCACCTCATTTTAAAACAGATACTTTAAGATTCTGGATTTTCAATTTTACTCCAAGTTACAGTGACGGGCTGCAGCAAGTTGTTTCCGATTTACTATTATTTTTAAAATCTGGATTATATTAACTGTGGTAAATTTTGCTTTCTTATAGCCTAGTTATTTTAAGTATTTTTTTAAAAAACTTTTTATATAGGTAGTTATTACACCTATGCAAGTACAGCCTGTGGAATTCAGTTACTGTGCATTCTCAGTGCTGTGGTTCAGTATTCTGGGTTGAGGCAAACATCTTTTGCTCTAAAGTTTTGTTTTATGCATAACTGCAAACAGCAGTTGCAAACTAAGGATAATTAGAAATTGGAAACTACCCCCCCTTCTCTTCCTCTCTTCTCCCATTTAGTAGCTTACTTTGTCATGTCTCTGTGATAAATGAGATTTTATGTCTGTTCTAAAAATTGAGTATTTTACATGTCTGAAGGCTACACTTTGGGGTGCTGACTGGTAAAGGAACTTTGCTATCATATCCCAATAATAAACTAGAAAGACAGAAAAGGCACCATTGAAAAGCTAAAACCTGAATGTTCCATGCAACAGAGTAACAAGTAAGACATTCTGAAATCTAAAAGGCACTGTAACTAGCATTTCCGCAGTCATACTCAAAAATATTTTCTCAAGCACTGTGCAGACATCCCAAGTGAAGCAATAAAAGTGGTCTGGTGGGGGAAAGGGAAAAAAATCAAAAATAAATTTCATTTATAAGCAGATTGTAATTTTGACAAAACTTTGTCAGCTGCTATTTGGCAGCAACACTGGATCATGTAAACAAAAATAGTGAAGCATCCAAGAACTGATCACAAAAGGTGCTGGAATAAGCACAGAATTTATTAGGGACTGTTTGTAAGAAGCACTGTGTTCTGGTTTTAAATTTACAGTACTTCTCACTTTGATATTTGACTTCCTTTAGCTGGTTAAGGAAGAAGGCAGCAATGACAAGCTTGCATTCAATTACAGGAATCATCTCAGTAGACTGACTACAACTTTGCATACATATTCCTGTAACAGACAACCAAGGCATGCCAGAAGACAACCGCTTTACTTGATAGACATGATAAGAATTTTCTCATTATTTCTACCTAATAACAGAGAAATTAAAATATCTTCCAGTATTTATAGGCACAGTACCAGAATAAACAGTTTTCTTCACTTCTTCTTAGTGATATATTTTTAAGAATAATCATAGTTATTTATCAAGACTAGCCACTGTTTTACCAGAATGTTTTAGGAGGAAAACTGTACATGTACCTCCATTTAAGTACTTCTGAAGACAGAGAATACTCTTGAATCAGTGGGATTTAGTCATATGTAGGTATCCAAGTGTGATGACCCATTTTAAGAAACCTGAAGATCACTGCAGATCATGATAGTCAACAGTGAATGTCCTTTAGCTTCAAAATTTTGTGGTCTCTTCTTCACTAAAATGGACGTATTTATTTATCACAAAACACTGACAAAACACAATAGCGTACAATGTTGGAATGCCATACTGGTCAAAAGTACAAAGAACAGCCATTTTGAGCCAAATCAGGACAGACACCTGAACAAACCCACCTGTGGCAGTGGCTGATAAAAACAGAGATACTCCAAGGATACCTTTCCTAGCTGCCAGCAGCATTTAGCTCACAGGTTTTATTAAAGAGGATACTATTTTATATTTAATGCAGATTTTTATTACATGCATTTCTTGTATTAAATCTAGCGTAAAGCTAGTTTTGATAGTCAAAAAATTGCCAATTAATTTCAAAATCTGCTATGTGAAAATGTACTTATTCTCATGAGTTTGTTGATGTGCCTGTTTAAAAGCCAGTGAATTACACAGTTTTCCCTGGATTATTTGTGATTTTAGAGGTCACTCATACTAATCCTCAAATCTCTCTCCTCTATGTTAGAAATTTACTCCTCAAACAAAAGACACTTACATCTTCAAGTGTGCTGTTGCCTTTCTCTGGAACTCCATAAGAGATCATTTTGAGAGCCCTCTGTAAATCCAGAGGAACTACCCTGTCCCCATAATCATCAACTACAATGAAGAATGTGAAAATAAGTAATATTTAAAACAGCCAAATTGTCGTATTATTTTTATATATCTGTTCAAAGCATTATTTATAGAGATTTTTGAGGTGTAGGGAAGAATGAAAGAAAAACCCAACAAAAAAACCCAAAACCTGTTACCTGTTAGCCAGATAAGAGAGTTTTAAGAAAAATGTTTAAACCACAAGTAATAGCTCCACAGTTTCAAATTTCAGTTACTTTAAGACTATGGTCTTACTCTAATCAAGTTATTTGTACTTATTCTAACCGACTTGTCCTAAAAGGTGTTAAATTCACTTTTTCTGTGCAGGAGGCAATCATGCAGGAACCTTTCTACTTTCCCTCATGATGAACATAGATGTGAAGAAGCAGTACTTTAAATCCACTGAAATCCACATTTTAATACCGATTCAAAATTATTTTGCTCTCCTTTCTTAAAAGTTGCTGTAAGCACAATCTTGTGAAGCTGGTGATATACTCCAGCATTAATCAAGTACCAGCTAAATGTAAATCATTCTCAGAACACAGGAATGAGAAAAAAGAATTATAAAAGGGAGTTGCCTTAACAGATGTGCCATACTTCCTATACAACTGTCTAAAATTATTTTCTTAGGTTATTTCAGGTTTCTTTATTTGCATGTTTTTTTTCTTTGGAATAACAAAATACATTGACCTCCCCAGTAATCAGGCACAGTCAGATAACTGTATCTGGCAAAACCAAACCACACAACTGTGAAAATACAGACAAAAGCTGGTAAATGTCCAAATTAGCTTCTCCTTTTGTATCATGATGAAACTTTGCATATATGGCTAAATAATTTTTCCATTTAATAGTATCCATTAATAGTCTGATTTGTTTTAAACTATCCATCTAACTGCACAATTAAAGAACACTCTGCTAGAAATCTGAAACTCTGCTTTTAGTTTCCTGACATTCTTTATTTTCCATTATAACATCATGATTTTAAGAACTGCAAGGCCTTTATTATTAATTAAAAGAAAAATAAAGTTAATTGGAATTATGAATGATGGCAATATTCTGGGTACCTGCAGGATGCACACTCGGTATATCAGCTGTTAGGAAGGTGGAAACACAAATGCGTGGTAAAATAAAAAAACTGTACTTTATTAGTGAAGCTGAAATTTCACCAAAACATTCTTGGTTTTACATAGTAACTACAGTACTGGAGTGGCCAACCTTTCAAAACTCATGTGTGAAAATTTCAAGTGGACAAGAGACACTAAGAATTCCCTCAAACTATATACCACATACCTTGTAGAGCTGATGGGAGTAAAAAGTAGTAGCACATGGGAGTAAAGATATTATGATGCTGCTTGTTTCTTTGAAGAAGGAACTTTCACCAAGACTTGACAGGAATAATCCAAAACTCGTTATGATATGCTGGCTGAGACAGCAATGACAGATAATAAGCCTTTGTCAGAAAACTGGCCTATCTGTGGAACAATTTGCCAGAAATGGGAAAGGATTTTGTCTCTAGCAGCAGCATGCTGCCTCCAGTACTTCACACAACATAACTACCAAAGCCAAACCATCAAGTACTTCAGATCAGCCCTATTCTTTGCACAGGGCTTTCCACAATAATGGAAGCTACAAAACTGGTAAGAAAACACCTCAATTCTAACAGAGCTCAGTGGAAGAATGTAAATGTAACATCTGTGGTACATTACTGTGCAATACTGCAACTGTCTAGTAATTCTTTAACATTCTTTAGGGTTCTATTGTCACGTAAGGTGGCAAGACAAGTGAGATGCAAACAACAAATCTCACTGGGTAAAGAAAATATTCATTTTACTTGTGAACTTTACAATTTTCTTTAGCCAGTAATGATTGTGTTACTTTCACAGGTTTCAAATATTCCTCTCATTAAAAGCTTAGATTAGTTGGACGCAGCACAGCTAAATCTACCACCAAAATCAATCTGTAGTCTCTTTCAGCATACTAATTTTCCTTCAGATGAACTGCTAGTCTCATTCATCCCAAATGACCAATTATGGTAGTTTACTTCTTATGCCTTTTGACATAGTAAAGGTTCAGGAGCAATTTTACTTATCTTTACTTATTGTGGAGTAGATAGAAGCTGGAGTTCACATATGAAACATCACTTCTGAAGGTACTTAACTAAAGACAGCCAGTTCATCTTGTACAATTTCAGTTGCAGCCTAGAGTTGTAATAATTTAGTAAATAAATGAATGGTTAAAAAAGTTTAAAAAAGTATCTAATAGAATTTCTGAACTCTAATATATATTCTTGCTGCAACTGATCCTTTCTGAGCTCGTGCCCTCAGTACTACTTCTAAGGTTTGAAGACTGCAGTGACTACAATCAATTCTATTCCCACTGTCACCATAGCCGTTCTTAAACCATGCAACGGGATAAAAAAATTCAAGTCCTAAGAAAATGATCAAAGGAAAAGAAGATCGGGCCTCAAACACAACTTAAAGACTTCAAGGTGGCATGAATATTACACAATCATAAACAAAGAAACAAAAAATATTTCTTCCTTAGGAACAGAAGGGGATTCATCAAATTCTCCTTTTAAGTATTTCCATTATCTTTCCAGGAGAAACAAAGAAACAAGAAACTGTGCTTTATATAAAACTGGTTCTAGTTACGAGAATTATAGATTAACAGATAGCAATTTCATGAATTAGGTGTCTGAAAAAGATAATGTTAGGTATCTAACACTCGTCAGTCAATTCCATGGACCATGTCATTTCAAAAACCAAGCTGTGTCTCTGCTGTATTAGATATCCATGGATTTCTCATTTTGATAATCTGATAAAGCTTGAAGATCATTAAATTAAAACCTTGCTGCTCTTTACTTGGGAAAAAAAAAAAAAACAGAAGAAAAGAACTCCAACAAATAGCTTTTCTTTTACTGTCTTCTTTGTAACATAAACACATTAAGCTGAACAGGAATACAAAGAGATGCAGTAGATTCTGGCTGTTAAGATTCCAGTTTTGTCCTCTTTGGCATTCCTGGAGGACTTCAGGCTCCACTGCAAAATGCTGCATTCAAAATTCAACAGAAGATGAATTGGAATAACAGTTTTTGTTGTGATAGGAAAATAGCAACTTCATCCAACTGATTGGTTACACTGGAACTGGGCCAGAACCAATGTCTTACATGAATGCTAGCCAGCATATAGGGAGTTGGTTAAAACTGAAACAAGAATATATGCCATATAATAATAAAACCTGGGCAATACAAGATAGTTTTATGTACTCTTTTAGCTAAAATCTAACAAGCAGTCACATTCACATCATTACTATGATCAATATGGAGAGAGCTGTTTCAACTGTATCTTTTGTGATAGCTGGGACAAAACCCTCAGTTGCATTGGAAAAAGGTATACACCACCCCACCCCTCCATTTGTAATATATTTTACTGATTGTGTGTCAATACCATAACTTGTTAAGTTAAAGCAAATAAAGCAACAGGCAAAGATATATAAACAAAGATTTCAAATATATCATTATGCATTTTAAACTAATAATTTAATACCATATAAGACAAATTGAGCTTAGAATATATACTTGCTGTTAAGGCTGAGATGCTATCACCACATCACCTGTTAAGCAACAGGAAACTTCAATTCAGATAAACATGTAACCAGCAATAAAAGACCCAGAACTGTGATTATGTAATTAGTATATGCTGATACTGTGCAAGGACCCAAGTATTCTAACTTCATTTGTGAATGATTAACTGGTATAGTTTCACTTTTCAAGAATATTACAGAGAAACTACAATCTTAATCTTTGAGACTAAACCGGCTCTATAACCAAAACAAAACCCAGTGCCTTCTATTCCAGTCATGAATGCTTCTGGAATAATGACAGTATTAATTTCAGCAGAAAGGAGTTATATAATGTACATTTATACAGAACAGTCTTGAATTGTACCCATCCTTTGCTCTTCAACTGCCAATATTGTCTTGTATAGAAAGAAAAAAAACTAGCTTTTATTGAAAGACTTTGTATATGCAAAGCTTACTGAACACAGTAAAGTTCATAAGTTTAAACAGGATAGTAGATATAAAATTACCATCAAAGATCAATCATAACCTCTAAAGTTGCGACTGATTTCAAACATTCCTTTTGACAGATTCCTAGTACAGCAAGTTTTTAGAAGTATGAACACTTCAAATCTCCTCTATTTATAGTAAAGTTTGTAATAGGTTCAATTCGAGACATGAAAAACATTTTAAATAGACATCACAAGATGCATCCATAGTTTAAAGGTCAATTTTATTAAGAGATTAAGATACGTATTATACATGGACTATAAATACAGCACAGCTGACTTTATTCACAGTCACACAGCCAATGCCAACCTATTTTGTAGACACTCTTGTTCTTTTGTTCCAAGAAAAATTTGCACCATAAGACTTGGATTTAGGTTTTGGCATCTTCTTCTCTTCAACATCGTAACTCCAGCCTAGAGGTTATAGGGTAATGGCAGTGTGAGACAAGAAACAATGAGAATTATATTCTCAGCATACAATATACAGCAAATGCAACTTAAAGGTTTTAACTTTATTGTGCTTTTTCAATGCAGGCACCCACTAATCTGTTCCTTTCTAGTTGGCAATGAAGAATAATGAAATGCCATAAATGCAGCAAATGACCTTTCTGTGAGATGGCAACACCTGACCATACTATAGACTTCCATGCAAAAAACTTGACAGTCATCAATGAAAAGCTCAACAGCTGACTGTCCTGTAAGTTCATGGCTCGACAATTCCATAGCACAGAGAAGCATTAAGGCACTGTGCATGATGGCACAGGAAATGAAGAAGGTAAGAAAAAACATGGCATAAAATAACATACAAAAGATCAATCTCAAAGGCTAGGAGACAATGGAGACCTTGGAAAGCTAATACAAAAAGAAGGGTGGGAGGACCAAAAAAACGAAACGCGAAGAAAAAATTTCAACATTAGAAACATTAGAAATGTTAATACTTAACATTTTTTATAAGAACATAAAAAATTAGGAGTAAAAAGAAAAGGGAATGAAGTGATAGAAGACAAGTAAATTATGTGATAGTTAAGCAAGAGAAATGCTTAAAAATGTCAGAAAAGAGGAGGTGGAGACATTAGTGTTTATGTAAATCAAAATGCAAATTGACTGCAGCCTCCAGGTGCCTGGAAAGTTGCCAGGGCAGCACTCAGTATTCCGAAGTTTAGTCTCTTTAGCTGCAATATTTCACTCAAAGTTGAGATACTTCAGTTGAAGCCAGAAGTGGTTAAATATGTAGTTTTAAGTGATACTCATAAGACAGTACTTTTCTTCCTTAGTTTTAAAACTAAAAGTAGCAAGCCCCAAAATACTTAACATACATCTGAATTTGTATACTTAAGGTGCTCAAAGTAAACAGTCAAGATACACCTACACATCAAAATGTTCTGTAAGATATACAAGTTGTCATGTCACTGCCTCAATTTTGTGTATTCAGAAATGTCACACAAACATTTTCTTCATGTTTATTAGTCTCAACCAGTGTTATTTTCCAAGTTAACTATTCTCTCTAAGAAATACTGAACAGAGATTTTAAAAACATATTCTTTCCATCTGTGAGAACACTGGCTTTTGCCTCCTGTTCTGATTAAAAATACAAGCTTGAGTAAACAGCCAGACCTAGACTCAGAGACAGACTTCAGTATTGCAACATTCAGCATTGTAACACCTAACACTGAGACACTTGGCTGCTGGAATGGAATCTACAGCCCCAAGGTATTGCTTCATCTTTTTATACACTAGATAAAAAGGGGCCTAGTGCCTCTAAAAGAGATTTGCAACTGCTAGCACAATGACAATGTGCTGCCACAGATATCCAAAATGCATAAGGTTACATCTAGGTAATGATTGCAAGAGGCCACCATATATGATTAGGTTCCACAGTTTTGAACAGACTCCTTCAGACCAGAACTTTGAGGTGTTCATGACAAAGAGCAGAGGTCACTTTTATAAAAATACCAGACTGCTGGCCAAAGTTACTCTTGCCCAGAGTCCTGCCACACAAGCCAAGTAGACAGAAAGTAGATTTCACCTTCTCTGGAAGAACATCCTCATCATCTGACTAAAGGTTATTGCAGAGTAGAAAAACTCTCTATCCTTGTTACTTAAGCTGTGTGTTTTTAAACAACTGCTTCAGTGATGTCAGACAGGACAAAAAAAAAATTAAGTTGTCAGCATTTTTAATTTCTTCCATTTAAAAATGTTTCCTCCTTGCCTAGAACTCAGACCATCCTCAGCTGTAATATTTTGGACAGCAATGTCTCCTGGTACTGTATCCAGTGCTGCTACTTCGACTCTAGAAAAGACATCAGATGTTGCAGGGAGAAAAACAGCTTGCCTTATCTCCTTAAGTTCTTATGTGAGAAAGAACTCTTAAATTTACCAACTGTACCAAAATGTCCTGCAGTATCTAGAATTTTCAGAAATTACACTCCAGGTTCTTAAGGAATTCTGTCATGGAAAATGTGAGTGGTTCATACAGAACAGAGAGAGGTAAGTATTTGTGTTCCTAGACTTAAATATGTCTCAATACAGTCTTGGTTAAGAAGCTAACTTCCAGTGTAAAGTATGCCTAAATTTCTAATGTCTTTTAAAAAGCAGAACTAAAGAATGTAAAATTTGCATTTCTAGCTACACATGATATTGAAGCTATCACTACAGAAAATATTATGCACATATCTATGCATAAATAAAAATGAAATCACAATTTAGGCAAGCCAATATCTACAGTAAAGCTTGGTGCATCTCAATCATGGTAAAATTAAGTGTGCAAGCCAAATGAGTACTGAACTACTAATATTAATACCAAGTCATAGCCTTAGTTTAGTTGGTTTCATGCACAATGGAGTAATTTCTAACTCAGTGAAGGCATTAACTTTCTACACTGAAAAAATGCATTTTATTTGAATCTGCATTTTGAAAAGATGCAAAATATAACATCTACAAAGAGATTACAAAAGCAGGTCATTACGTTAATTTTTTTCTCCTGGATGCTGAATTGTTCAAGAAATAACATGAACAATACAGAACCATAAATGCAACTATATCAATTCTCCCAAATTTCATTTGTTCATAGAACAGTAAAATACACTTATAAAATCACACAGATTACCCAAAGCAAATGTGATCCTATTAATTTCTTAGATAATAGAACTTATTTTTCAATAAAATAGCCACTTTAGCACTCCTAAGCCAGAAAAGTTTCCATTTCAAGAGGAACAGACAAATTAGATTCTAGCCTTTACTACTAAAAAAAAAAAAAGTTAATTGCACATTTAATGGTTTCATTTCTTAGATGTATAGCTTAATGGACTTAACACATTTGTGGTGCACAATATCAACCATCTAACAACTTTGCATCATTTGGTTTGACCAAGGAACTTTATATTTACCCCAGACTAAATACAGTTGAAAGCTGCAGACCACAGAGAAGACTTCTAAAGAACCTTATGCTTCATGTGCATTATTCCTGGCTTTATCTCAGTGTAATTAATCTTCTTCACATCCATAGGGACTAACCATCAAACTTAACTTTTTAAGGGAAATGGAGTTGTTTTAAAAGGAAAAAAACAAAAAAAAACAAAAAAAAACGAAAAGAGAGCAGCAAAAAATCATCATGCTAACACAAAAAAGGACTGCTGAATATTCAAAAGGCGGAGATTATGGGTACTGTTGTGGTACTGTTGCTCTGTCAGGAAATACAAGCCTAACTAACTAAGCTAACAGATACATTCCCTCTGATATAACATTGGCTTAAAAATTATTAAGTGATGATATTGGTTTTTCTACTGTCTTTTTCACAAGTAAGAATAATCATCACTCGTATGTGTTTAGAGTCTAATGCTGGGCAGAGTTAGGCATAACATCCTAAGTCTACAGGTTCCTCTTGGGGAGCAGTGAGGGGATGTGCTGACCTCCTCTCTGGTGACCAGTGACACCAACAAAGAATGGAATGAAACTGTATCTGGGGAAGTCCAGACTCAACAACAGGAAAAGCTTATTCACTGAGAGAGTGTGATCAGGGGAACAGGCTGCCCAAGGAAGTGACCAGGACACCAAGCCTCTCAGAGTTCAGTGAGCATCTGGGTGATGCTTTTAGTCACACAGTTTGCTTTTAGGTAGTCCTGCGAGGAGCATGAATTGGACTTGATGATCCTCTTGGGTTCCTTTTACAATAAACCTATGCTGCAATATAGCCAAAAATGAATTCCAAAATGTTCAGTTGGTAGTAATTTAATTTTAGATTTTCTGATTCTCAAACATTCACAAGATTGCTGACAGTTTACCTCAGTAAGAACTGAGATGTTCATGTTAAGCCTTCAGACAGAGTGCCACGCAGCTGGAATACCACACCTGGCATACACCTGAAGTATTAACTTTCCTCCAAGACCTGAGCAAGATCTCATTCTCTCATTCAAATCAGAGATACTTGCAAAAGCATTTTAATATTAATATTACATTTGAATAATAATATTAATGGCTGAAGCACCTTCCTAGAGAGTGGAAAGTCTAGATTCAATGCCTTCAGCACCCCTGGAAATATCCCCTCTTCCCATTTTCCTCCTCCTCATGTAAAACACTAGCAGTCTACCAATTCTGCATAACAGAGAGAAGGTACTTTATCTTGTACTTATTCCATTGTTAATACTTTGAGATCAAGACTGCCTGTGGAAGGAGGGGCCCATACATACAATACGTACCATTTTTTTCAGCAAAAGCAATGGCATCTTCTTTAGTAGAGAAAGTAAGAACCATGTTGGATAAAGGATCAGCTCTGTAAGTGATCAGATGATAATTCTTAGGCATACTAGAAATAGAAAGAAAATTATACCTGCATCTCAAATGTTAAATTAAATGCTCTATTTATACTACAAAGCTCACTGAGTACATCAACTCACAAACCATTCAAAAGACTTTTAAAAATTATTTTCAGGGTCAATACTTACTTTCTGCAAAGTATTACTCTTTCAGTGGGCTAAACTTCCCTCACAGCTACTTACAAAAATTAATTAGGTTGTTAGACAAACATGTCTAACCACTTGCTGAGGTTATATAAGTGCTCCACAAGACTCTCTTTAATTTAAATCTGTAAAATCCCTCTCTTTTTGTAAGATCAGGAGATTTAAGGTAATTCTGAATATTTCAAGGAGACCAAGAGTCTGTAGAGCAGCTAGGGGAAGAAAAATCTGACGGAAAAGAACAGAATACTGAAGCAAGCAGAGAAGGAAAAGAACAGAATACTGAAGCAAGCAGAGAAGGAATTAACCAGAAACTGAAAAGTACATTAAAAATATACTGAGAATTCTGCTTTGGCTGAGGTCACACGACCCTCACAATTTACTCCCACAGAGCAAGCAGATCACAGGCCACAACTGAAAATGAAGCTCCAAAATGCAAACTGCTAGCTAACTAAGTACATAGTGGTTAGTTTTAGATGACCAGCTATTCCTCAACAGCATGAATGAAATACCATGAAGGTTTTTGAAACAAACTAAATTCTCAGTTAAAACAAAAAATTACCTTTTTTCTTGCTATAAAAGCTCAATTTAAGAACAATAACAAAAGTGAGAAAAACAAAAAAAAGAAAAAAAGAAAAAAAAAAGAGGAGTTCTAACTCTTAAAGAAATGAGATACTGGTTGTAGCAACACAAAGATAGATAAAACCTCCCTGAGACAATACTGCCTATGAGCCTGGAGACAACTGAAAAGACAAGACCAAATTGCAACAAACTATTGAAGGAGCTGCCTCTCAACTGTTCTCTCTTTGAAGCTAGAAGGATAAATGAAGAGAAAAGACTGAAGATACACTGAATTCTCTACAGTGAAGGGCAAAGCCTGTGACTGGAGAAGGGGGAGGGGAAAAGGGGGAATCTCGCTTCCAGCAAAGACAATAGTGTAATTTTATCTTATGTACACATGGAAAAATAGAGTGCACTATATATCCAATATATGGATATTGCACAACAAGTGCAAAAAAATCAGAAACAAACAAAAACCACACAACAAACAAACAATCAAAAATCCCAGGATAAAGACAGAAATTATACTTTTGCAAGCCACTAAGATAGGCTCTCTTAAAGACATTTAAAGATTTCTCTTATAACAGCAGTTAACTGAATTAGGAATTAAGAATTAGTTGATGACATGACCAGTGGAGAATCAAGTGGTTACAGTATACTGCAATATTGTGACAATTTCGCTTATCATTATTCTCTTCCATGATTGGGGTTAGAAAAATCTTTTCAACACTGCTAAAAAGGAACAAAGAAGCTTTAGGTCTGAAGCGTAGTGAGGGACCAGTGTCTATTCAATACTGCAAATAGGGCAAAAGCCTTTCAGGACAGAGGCAGATGGGAAATGAGAATTTTCAGAAATTATTAGTTCTGTTTTATGTGCAATCATCTTTCATTCCACCTAAATACATTTCTGATTTATTTCTACAAATGAGCTATCCATGTGAGAAAAGTGTATTCCAGGATGTCCAGCATGATGTCCTAAAAGTGCCAGCAGGACCAGTGCTGCAGAATTTCCTATGCCTACCCCTAATTGTTCTATCAGTCATTGAAAATTAGGATTCCATGTTTTGTTCTCTTATGATATCTCATACAATGAAACCTTCATACTTCCCACATTTCCTTGTTTACAGCTTTATATTAAAAGGTGCCCTTAAGAACTGTCTTTAGGCATTCTTGTAACGAAACTTCCCAATTAAAAAAAAAAAGCCATGGGTCCATTTTACTTAGATCTGTAACTGGATAATTTTCATTGAAAAAAAGCCCAAATAGCCAAGAAATAACAAGTGCAAACAAACCTCTGGCCCCACATAAGACTGCAAAATGACAGAAATATAGGAGAGGTAAGTAAGTATATTGAGTTCAGAGAAAAAAAAGTCTTTAATATGTAGACCCCAAACAGCTCTAACCCACTAATCCCATTACATTATTCAAAAGTAAATAGAAAACTCTCCAAGAAATGTTCTTTGCAGAAATTAAAACTCAAGAGAAGAAAACCCTTTTTAGGTATTTTTGGGTGTTGAATGGCAACACCAGAATGTACACTAACAGTTTTTACAAGAATGCCTTAAAAATGAATGGATACTAACTAATTTACAAAACCTTTAACCTAGCAGTGTCAATTCTCAAGAGAGCATTTTTTTTATCCTACCTTGAGCTTTCTTATCCATGAAAAATGCCTTTCCCTACCCCAAAAGAAAAACATGTTTACAGCCTTTTCAAATTTTTATTAGAAATCAATGCAACAGGAAGACTTGATTTCAGAGTTACTTTGAACTAGATTTCTGGATACATGTATGTCACATATATAAAAAAGAAAAAATTCTGTGACTGGATTTAGAATGTTAATACATCTCAAAAAATGCATCCTGAAATTATTTCATGTTTAAGGTTTTAAAGTTTTTTTTTCCATAGAATTTTGCATTCTTTGATGATAAGTGCTAATATGATTGTAGCCAGATAATTTCTGTACACATTGTATTCTTTCTTAAGTTTGAAAAATAATCTCTAGTGGTTGATTTTGGTTTATGTCTAATAATTAACTATTCTGAATATGCCTCAAAGGAGACAGCTTCAAATCAAAATCACAACATTGTGAGAGGAATTGCTGGCATAGTTCTCAGAGTCTACAGGAATTCTAACCACATTGTGAAATGTAGGTACTGTACTCATATAAGGAAAAAAAAAGAACTAAAAATTAGACACATACAGGTTGTAATTACATCTCCAAATTACGCTATATTTAAGAGCACTACTTTAAAGTAGTTCTCTAAAGGTACTACTAGGAGTAGTACCTTTCTGGATTTTTTGTGTATTTAAGAGGTTTTAATGCTAATATGGAGAATATTTTAACAAATAGAGAAATATTTTAAATAACTGGGCTTGTGGTTTTTTTATTAGTTATGACTCCTCATTTTAGATCCTCAGAACAAAAAAAATATCTGGAAGCATTGCTGGTTTTGTTTAAAAGATGCAAATAAGAGCTGAGAATGATTTACTACTTTATGTAACTAATGACCTCCTGGCCCTGATGCTGCCACACAGTAACATCACCACAG
The DNA here is from genome assembly GCA_013400175.1 of Phainopepla nitens. Lineage (NCBI taxonomy): Eukaryota > Metazoa > Chordata > Aves > Passeriformes > Bombycillidae > Phainopepla > Phainopepla nitens. Next base: position 23,662 of record VXBQ01005669.1, read on the forward strand.
CGTAATCACTGAAATGTGTTAACATCTTTTTCAAACTCTTCCAGATGATGTTGCGAGCTTTAAAAATTTGCTTTTAAACTTAACAGATCATAAATCATACAATAAACAAACCCAACCACTTACTTTAAGTACTGTTATAATACAATCAGATTTACAGGTAGAAAGAATATTTCAAATTTAGATTACTAGTGATGGCCAAATATAGCAAAAAACTATTTTCAAATTCAGAAAGTACTCACGTAGATGCCCAGCCCATTAAAGGGTTCTCCCAGCGCTCCCTGTTATCAAATTCCATCTTCCATTTCTTTGTATTGTTAGCTCCTGACTGCATTGCATTACGTGCTGGAACAAAAATGTGAACTCTTCTGGTTTTGATGTGCTCATCTGGAACACCAGTTAAAGTAGTGATATCCTAAAAAAAACATAACATGACTTGTTAAAAAAGGGTTCATAAGAGACTTGTAAAATAATACTGCTTATGCTTTTTACACAATTTCATGCTTTATTTTTAAAGCTACAAAAGCTGAAAAAAAAATTAGGAAAATACATTATGATTTCAGCTGAACACAACTGAAGATGATACATGTTAGGGCTGCTATTATTCTGCTTCCCCTGGCTGAGTTAGGTTTTGCTTGGATCAGTTACCTGAACTTGCTCATCTCCCATCTACAAAACAGCTAAAGCCAGAGAAGGGACATTTCCCCCCATCCTTCTCTGTCCACAGGTGCAAAGTCAGGAATGCTTCAACTTGCACCAGCTAAAGCAAATGTGGAAAAGTGCAAATGCTTTCTTCCTTCAGGAAAACATTAGAATGCAGACTGAAACACTGACAAATTCCTTAACTTTACATTAGCATTAGGAGCCCGAACCTCATATGAACAGGACTATTCACCAAAACACTTGCCAGCCAAGTATGTGCTGCAGTGTAAGTGCTTTCCCTTGGGCTTAACTCTGTATATTGTTAAGAGACACGAACACCTGTGCTGACTCAAGAAGCTATCCTTAGCATGAAGGAAGAGGCAGAAGGTAATATCTTTTGCACAGTATGCTACTTATTGTTTGAGACTGCAGAGAAGGTACTAGAATTCAGCTCTTATCTCTCTAGCCATTAGTTATTAGATAAAGTTGAAGCCCTCTTCATGTTTCAAGTGACTCAGCATCTGACAGTCAGTTCTTCTGCTGATGTTCAAGATCAAGAGAGGGACAGATGCTGGTAACATTCTTCAGTATATCTGTGAAGGACAAAATCATTTAGGAGATTCCAACATTCAAAGGAAAAGAAGATTTGTAATATTGTATATAATCAATACTAGGATGCCCTCCTCTGCTAGAGCGGGATAAGCCTTCCAAATGAACCTAACAAAGATAACTCCTTCAAACCAGCCTAAAAATATTAGCTGACTTTAGCAAAGCATAAGATAGGGGAAAACCTCACAAGAATTGCTGTGAAAAATTACCCTCAGCAGCATCTGATATAATTAAAGTGAACATTCCTCCTAAAAACTAAACAGTAATTATGCATAATTAACCTGTCAGTTCACCCTAGTAAAGACTGAAATCAAATATCAAATCCATCTCTAAGGAGGTTAAACTACTCCTGCTCCTTACATACTTAAAAGGCCAGTGGGACCTCCTTAGTCTCCCTCCCCTCCCCTCCCCTCACTCCACGAACAAGCAGTAAACTGGTAAAAGTCCAAAAAAGTGCAGCAAAACTTTGTGAATATTGAACTCATCTTGACAGTATTGCCACAACTTGAACAAAAAGAGAAATTTAAATAGAACACCGTCATTTTACATAAATGTACCTACTAACTTTATGGGATTTTGCTTTGTGGCAAACTTGAAACTTCCTGATGCAGACACCAGACTCTGGAAAGCAGCAGTTCTAATTTCCAATTTTACTTCAGAAAATTTGGGAGATTAGTCCCTTAAAACTATAAAAGGGAAGAAGTTTAAAGCATTTGACTTGCAGTTAGGACAGCAGGGGTAACAAACGAGCATCTACACTAGCTTTCCAACTTCTGACATTTCTACTCAAACTACCACAAGAAACTGCCAAAGTATCTTAACAATTCCATTATAAATGCTTTCCTTAGGACCAAGTCATGCTTATTTTTAATATGAGTCTAGAAGTGATATGAAAGAGAAGCAGTACCAGATACTGAAATGTTGCAACATCTATGTAAAAAAACCTTCTGACAGACTGGCATTTCTCACTGATGAAGTTTAATCTGCAGTTTGGGAAGGAATCTGCTTCAATCAATTCTGATTTGAATTGGCAAAGTGCTTTGTTTAACAAAAAGGAGGTTTTAACAGCAGTAAAGTTTGGTGGGGATTCAACCTTTCAGCTTCTTTATTTATACAAATAGGCTGAAATTAGCCTTTATTTCTGTATTTAACAAACATGAAAAAATGCATTAATATACACAAAAAATTTCTTTTTCTGCTCTTAAACAATATGGTATGTAAAAAACTCTGGGGTTGTTACCAACAAATACTTTCAGATATGTAAACTTCAAAATAGCTCAAAATTATTATATTTTTTTACTATTATTACTGTCAGCAGCACGTAAATCCATTATTAATTTTATGCTTCAGATTTAGAAGTCTTTGAATTTTTCTAGAATATTATTCTTCTAAAATAATCTTTATTTTACTAAAATAAAGATACTACGTTAAATAACATTATGGACATATGCTATTTTCTCTCTTGAAGACTTAACAGCAGAAAATCATAAAAATATTACAAAGTGCATACAGAACACAATCTAAAAGGAGGGTTAAAATCAGCAAGCAATCAGCTATATTTATGAGATAACCAGAGTAAAGAAATGCCTAGACTTGTTTATCTGGATGAAAGTAAAACCAAAACCCCAGACAAACCCTTCAAGCCATGTTTTGTGGGCACTCAGCTGGGTCTAAATCAAAGTTATTTCACTAATAATATAGGATTAATCCCATAAAAATATTTTAAAACTTAAAATTAAAACCTGCCTGCTTTCCAAAACTGAAATATCTAGCTATGGTGTAGCTTGCTCTCCATACTTACATTCATTATAGCTAGAGTTTCCATGCCTTCTGGAAATCTAGCAATCATTTATTGATATCTTCCCCATTTTAAAAGCTGGCAATTGAACAGACAGTTGTTAGGACAATGAGTTTCTGGTTGCTGAAGCTCAAGTTGTCCTGACATAAAATCATTGATTTTGCTTGCTGTAGACACGTAAGGTACTGTAGCATAGCTGAGCTGTTGCCAAAGATATGGAATAAAAAGGCTTGGCATCTATCACATACTTGACACCTAAAGAGCACAGAAGCTCTAAGATTCCTATTCCCTGTAGGCGCACTCTTAGTCTAGACAAACTGATTTCTCACACTTTTAAAATGCATTACAACACTCTATTGTGATCATTTCATCCACACAGCTCCAGCTAGTGACAGAAGAACCTGTCCTTTAAGCGACATTTCAATGGGCTAAAGCTCCCGCTCCAAGATGCCATTAAAACAATATAATACTTGAAAAGAACTATGCTGCACTGGGTTGAACTCTTTACTGGGTCTTCAGTGCTTTGTTATGAGTTTAAGTTCTCACTGAAACTACCTGTGAACCAGCTTTCCAAAACAAAGATATTTTTGACAGCTGGTTTCACATTACTACCTTTTTTTTTAAAAGTGTTCCTTAATGAATTTTGCCGTATTAGCATATTAAGATACGGGTAAGGTGTTCAGCATTCAAAATCTTGAAGATATTAGATGACAACCTGAAAAACTTGAGATTTGAACTGTATAGGTTTGCTAAAAATTAATAACCCTGTTTCATATTTTTAAAACAGACTGCCACCCAAGAGGTGCATCCTGACATTCTGTTTTTCTTAATACATATGTTATTTGAATTGTAAACTCTTACTTTTTTTTTTTTGTTACTCAAGAAAATTTTAATACTAATTTTGAGTCATTTTGTCTCTTCTTGGAATAAGTTCAAAGGGACAAAACACTATTTTTTTTTAAACAGTAGAAATCAAAAATTTCTTACAAACATAGGGATTTTTCTTTATTACAACTTACATTATTTAAGAATGTTTGTCATGGTGGGAAGCCCGCTAAAGCTGTTCTGGAAAGGGTTGTAACAAACGAAATGTGCTATGCAGCAACAAGAAAAACTGATTCACAGAGGCAG
>VXBQ01005669.1:28247-50864 GCA_013400175.1 Phainopepla nitens
GGAAGTTGATGTCAAAACACAGAAAAACCTCCCAGCAAGCTTCCAGCAACCACCCAGGATTTAGATTCTTGCTGGCCGCTCTCTTTTCAATACCAGAATTTCACACATCTCAATGACCATTATGACTTCAAAGAATCAAATTTTCATCATTGTCCGTCATCTGCCGGTTGATTTGTATAAAGGAGTTCTTCTGCATGCATTCTAGACAAAGGGCTCCTTACTTTCGTGGCTATATATCAAGTTTAAAAGTTCTATTTGTGACAGTTGTGTCTGTGGTAAATTAGGGTAACACTGAAGGAGTGCAGCTGCTCTGCAGGAACGTCCTTTTTGGCATCATTTCACTTAAATAAAAACTGAATAATTAGCTTCTGCCTTTATTAAACCACAAAAATGCCACTGGCCTTAGCAATTACTTCCGGTTGCCCCACCTACTTAACCTCAACAGTTTTACACTTGTTATAATGGGGAGAAAATACAAGTTTTCTGTACTTTATAGGAGTTTACAACAGCCTGTTTTCTTCCTCATCTCCAACATGTTTTACCAGACTAACTACTTAAAGTTTTGCTATAAATTAATGTTGCAATTCAATTTATTTAGAAGTTGTTATATCAAAGCACAGAACATCTTGCATAATACTAACAAAAAAAGCTGCTGTGAAAAAAGATTTTTATTTCATGTGCTCAGCTGCTTAACTTTAAGCCAGAATCAGAACATTTATGTTTCTACATTTCAATACAATATTTTTGAAGGAAATAGAAGAGAACAAAATCTGCTATGTAAACTGCAAATGGAAAAATGGAGCAGAATGAACTAAACATCGTCCGACAACATTTATCTAACAGCTAGAGACAAAACAAGGGGAAAAAGCATATTTGCCCTTAGGAAACTTTGTATCACACAGGATACAGTTTTCTTTCAGGCTTCACAATCATTTTGCATTATCACAGTAAATGGTGAACAACATGGTATTACTCATGAGATACTCTGCCATGTAGCCATCCTGTAGAATGATGAACAAAGAAGCTGAAAAAAGCACCTAAAGAACTGTATTTAAAAAAAACCAAACAAACATTGTAAACGGGAAACAGAATTTGATAATAACAAAGACTTCATGAAAGTTTCCAATTACAGAAAATCTCTTTTCACAAGCAGTTCTGTAAAAAACTAAAGAGAAACTGAAAATGGAGAAAAGTAGGTCTAACAGATGCAGAAACAGTCACATTATTGGAATCAAGCTAAGTCCACTATAATACTTATTAGATTGCTGACTGCCATTATGCAAAGGAAGTGTCAGCATCGAAAACAAGCACTGGTAGCTTCAGTATTTCTATTCATCAGTTTGTATTTCACAGCTGAGGCAATACTATAGCAACCATGATGTCTGAGCATCCACTAGAGTTGCAAAAACTTCTTGAAAACTTTCCTGTTGTCATGCTCCAAAGGTTCACTACACTTTTCCAGTATTTTACGTGCCTAGTATTATTCTATACTTGTATGAGATACTACAAATAAAACGGCATAATACATTCCACGCACCATTAAACCAGCCTGTCTTTGAATCTGTGATTTGAGGAAAACATTAGGAAAGACCAAACAGGAATAACAATTGGAACATGACTTCACAGTAATAAGTAGAAAATACCCTTCTCACCAACCTCTCTTTCACATCTTTAAAATACTTCATTTGAAGTCTGCAGTACATCCTCAAATTTTCTAGTGACATCTCCTCCAAAAGTCACAGAAAACTAGTATTTATGAAAGTGATTATTGGCAAATTAATGGGAAAAGCTGCTGAGTTGTGCTTTTGTTACTTTAAACTACAACACTGAAAAGAAAAACAAAAATCTATGATTTTGCACTTCTCAGTACTCTGACAAGACTCAAAGCAGAGAGGCATTTTCTTGACACACTTACAAAAAATACCAACCATTTAGCCTGCATTCTGATGGACACATAAACAACATTTTACAAACCTAAACATGAAATAGTTGAAACACCTAAGTCCCACTTTCTCCACAGGCAGATTATTTCTTGTTTAGTATCAGTTTTCTGCTAAGAAACAATTGTGAGAAACAAGAATGTATTATTATTTATAGTGGGTTTTTTTTCTGTATAAGTAGGTCTTAGCTGTGTAGATGTTGCCTGGGTAAATAAAAAGATTAAAAAGAACAGAAATCAAATAGCTGGGTTTACACTTATTCTCCATATATCTATATTAAGAAAATCATTATTAAATAGAGGAAAGCTGGGGCATTCAGGGGCAAAGAGTTTATTTCATAAAAACAGATAAGAGACTTCAGTGTAGATACGATGTTCTTCAAACTGACAAAATGACAAACAGCATGACTATCTTGAACAAGATGGAAAGAAGTCTGAATTACAGAATATCTTCCAAATTACTTTTTCTTCTAACCCAAAAATATTTAGAGAAAGTATACTTTCTAGAACTCATCCAAAGCATACGTAAGTAAATCTTTTGCTTGCACACAAAGACAAGTGGCTAGGTCTTTTTGTGAGGCCTTGTAAAAATATAGTTTTCTACAGTGCACATATTTCAAGCACTCTACTAGAAATGCTCTGATTAAAAACATGTAAGAAAATCAATGAGTGAAGAATAAGAGTACAGCCACATTTTTAGATGACAGACTTTCAAATCAAAGAAGAGGCAGTCTTAGTTTACCTGCATTTAGGAAATGAAAGAGGGTAACCAAACAATTTAAACAATCTGATTTATCTTAGATACATTAAGGTAACATTTCCCTGCTGTAATACCTTAAGCAATTGCTCTTACAGACACTATTTCCCAGTGGAAAACAACAGAACAGGCAGGAAAGAGCTTTGAAAGAAGGTAGACAGAAGTACTAGCTGATAGACACTACCTAGGATAAAGAACTTTGTACCTATTCCCCTAAGTTAGTTCGGTTTTGTATATACTATTAAATAAATAGCATATTGTAGTTTACTTGTAGTTCAGTGATGGCATGTTTTTCAAACATAATTTATTCAGTTTCCACTTCTGATTATTTATAATACAATCCTAGCATAAGTCACAGTAAAGCAGATTGTCTTGCAAAGCTAAACCAAATATTTCAACAATATCTTGGTGAATTATTCATTACCAATGATTTACAGTTTATATAATGCAGCTTTGATCATGGACACCAAGAGCCTTTACAAGCAGTTCAGGATGAGGTCTTCATATCTGAAACTAAAGCCAAAATTCAGGCTACCCTTGTGCACTGGAAATAATTTCTGTATTTTTTTGTGTGTTTCTGATGCAATTTTAATAAAGTACTTACTTTTAACATTCACTCAAACTTATGTGGATTAACAGAATAAACCATAACCATATGACTTAAAAGAATTTTTTAAGGTTACTGTTTTTCAGGAAGAGGAAAACTAAAAATTATGATCTACTTTATGCCCATCTGAAAAACTTACACAACTTCCTTTAAACTATCAATTAAGAAAATTTCTAAATAAGGCCCCAGTAGAGTTCCCAAATTCAGGTACCACTTGTTTAATCTTCAGCTTTTGGAAAGGGTTCCAATTGACATTAAATATGTGGCTTTTTCTCAAAGTCCCCTTATCCATTGAAGCTGCAAAAGACCCAAGGAAGCAAAACATTCAGCGCCTTCAGGGAACCAGGAAACTAATTACACATAGGAATTGCTGCTGTGAGGCAGGAACATCTTGGTCAATTCCTAATCTAACCTGGACAGCAAATATTCTGTTGAGTATCCATTTGGATGTACTCAACATCTTAGGAACTGATAACTCAGGTAAGATATTTTTATGATGAAATCATAACAAAGATTGTCCCTACAGTGTATGAAACATTAATTGTGAATTCAGTTTTAACTAACTAACAATGTCCCATAGCTCAAAGCTACTGCAGAGAATACTAAAATTTAAATCCCATTATTGTGAATTTTCTAGTCTTTTCCTTTCACCTCGCAACTATCAATTAATTAATTTCCTATTGAATGATAGCTATGGACTAGCATTTAACTTTAAGGTTTAAAATTTAGCAAGCTATTTGGGCTTCTGTTTATTTAAAAAAAAGGTACTCATCAAAGGTGAGGGTGAAAAAAAAGGCAAAAAGTTTAGCTTGACAGTTCTGTCCCACTGCTGTATGGTCTGTAACTAAGAACAGTATTAAGAAATTCAATCAATACCTGCCTTCATTGTGATGCATGTTCTCTATTCTTCACATCTCCTTTATAGAGAAAATGATTTCTGTAACAGATCTTTGCCCATACAGTTACAAGTGGTGTGAGACACAGGAGACAGAAGCAAATCCCCAATCAAGAAATGCAAATGTAGAGCAAAATCCCTGTTAGTGAATGCTTTTTAGAAGAAGAAAAGTTGCACTTAAGAAACTACAAGGAAATCAGACCTGTTAAAAGCTGCCCCTTACTCTAATGCAGGATGCAATGCTTCTATGTAATATGCATGTACTTTAGAAGTTGAAAGAAAGTGCTAAATAGTGTACATAATTTCCATACACAGCAGGTAGTGAAGCAAGAAAAGAACTGACACAGTAACCCTCATTAAAGAGATGCACAATAGAGAACTGTTATGCAGTGTTAGCATATTGAAGGTCTATGCATCAGGGATGTTGCGGCTATTAACAGCTTAAATGTTCACTGTATTTTGTTAATTAGTGCATATAGCTTTTAAACCTTAACTGTGTTTTAGAAGGTTATTTTCTAAGAGTAGCACAGTCATTACTTCCTGGTGGGGATGAAAAGAGTTGATGGGGCTTCAACTGTTTCAATGTTATCAATAAATTACACCTTAATATTACTGGACAAAATGGGTTTCTTTACATTTATCTATATACCTAGTTAAAATTGATAATTTCAAAAATCTCTCTCTAAAAAAGCTGAATCATAACTAGCTGAATCATATTAGTATTACTTCACACAACTGGTTTTAGCTGGTTATCTCTAGAAGTCTATTCCTGTAATTAGTGCTTTGGCCTTTACTTACAGGACAGAAATCATGGTCTTATACTTTCTACTAAAATAGAGAGAAATCTATCATCAAATAAATTCAACTTGATGCATTATAAGTTTCCTTTCGGTTTTCTATTGCTGTGGGGGAAAAAAAAGCAAGGAGAGTACAACATACAATTGTGTTTACTAAATCGTTATAAAAAAGTAAGAATTTGTATTGGAATCAGACATTAGAGAGAAGATATTCAAATTCTGACTCAACAGATGCAGAATGAGTTGACTCAAGAATGCTTTCAAAGAGAGTAAATGCAGGAACAAAAATGTGTCCTAAGAAAAAATACAAACCAGAACAATAAAAAATAAAATACTAGCGCAAGCTACAATATTTATCTTAAAACAGCTTTCGCCTGGTTAATATGATACTCAGAAAAAACTTCAAATATATGATTTATACAGATATGTTGGCCTACATAGGAAAACAGTTACTTATTTTTATACATGAATTTATGAGCACATCCAGAAAATTAACTGATAAGTAAAACCAACAATTTCTGCAGAAATTTTAACTCGAATTACTAACCAGCCATAATTTTTGAAAAACATATGCAACATAATTAAAACACCTTTAAAAAAATACTGTCTTTGGTATGTCTTACCAGCATTTTGTAGAAATTCCTTATAGCTCAGCTTCTCACTAGTTAACCAAGTTTTCAGAGTAACGTGTAATAGCATAAAAGTTATTTTCCCATCAGCAAAGACTCTTTGGCTTTAAACTTGGAGTGGTTAGAACTGAGTATGGCAAAAAAAGACACATAAGAGACTCAGCAACTTCCCTACAGTGTGTACTTCACAACACAAGAACTAAATGGCATACTCTAGATCTGAACATCAGATGCTCTCTCCATGGTCCACGTCTCCACTTAATACAGGTTAACTTTGCCAGTTTGAGAAAAGAAACATGAAAGTACTTCAAAGATACCTCACAAACATGCCATCAAGAATTTGAAAAGCATCTGATTCCATCATTGATGTCTGAGTAGAGTCAGAAAGCACTGAAGAAGCCTCAAGCTCTCTTGCAGCATGAACAAGATGTTCAAGGATTCCCATGAAATTACCAAGCTTTCCAGACAAGGAAAGCTTTTCCTTACTGACTTGATAAAATGATTCAGCTAGAACTTCATGACTAGAAACAGCTTTCATGTCTGCACAAGGAACTTTCTTTAGGATTTGTGGTTTTCTAGCCTTTCTTAGGCTAGGATTTGTGGTTTAAGTCTACCAGTTAGTACTACAGAAATGCAGAAAGACACACTTGAATGCACTGAAAAATGAGTACTGTAAATGGAATTTATTTACTATTCCTGACAAGACAAAAAGAATTCAAGTCATCTACAGAAATATTTTGTAACATGGGATACTAACTTGGGTGTTTTAGAAAAGGTTCAGATAATGGAATTGTTTCATGAGAACATGGAAATACTACCCTTTAAAAAGAAAAACTATTGAACAAAACAGCTCCAAAAAATGAGTTACATCTTAGTCCTGTTGATTAATTGGTTGTATCAATGACTTACTTTTATTCTTTCTAGCAGATTAGAAACATGGTTTGCATATTTAGGCTTCCAAAACCAAGAAAGTATTTGCACATTGAATAATCCTTTGGAATCCAAACCAAACACAGCACCATTGCACCCCTTTAATTTGTTCTGAGCAGCCATCACAGCAAGCTCTTCAAAAGCATCATTCTTTGACAGAAAATTAAATACTATGTAATGAAATGGAAAAAAAAAAAAAAAGTCTCCATACTTATCAAAAAGACATACCTCAACCAAGTGCTCTAGATTGAAGCCTTGAAATTTTTGCGCAATAATGCTGTTTGAAGGAAGCTCAGACAAAAGAGAAGGTGTAACCTCAGTCGCAGACACTCCTCCTTCCAATAGCCAGCAGAAAGAGCACTACTATGTACCAAAAGAAAACACCCTCAGACCAAAGAAATCCAAATCCTTTACCCCAGCCTAAACGCAAAATAAACCTACACAGGGATGAGAGGGAAATTGCCCTCATGGATACAATGATCTATCAGTTTCTACAGGATTCTGAGCTACCTGCAAATTGTACGGTTTTCTAAACTGAACACCAGAAGTATTTTCAACTGAACTTTAGTAATACAGCAATATTTGTTGCTCTTAAAAGACAGATAAAGGTGATGGCAATTTCTTTACTTGGACTGCCAGAGTTATAAAAAGCTTCTTTATCACAGGGAGTAACTTGTTGCCTACGGACATTCTTACAGAAAGCACTTTATCAGCCAACTGGGTTTTCTAAACCACTGCTTTATCAAACTACTGCTGCTTTCAAAAACAAGTTGTAGCAAGTACTACAGACTGAATTGACCTAGGATATTCCAACTGAGGAGGGATTTTATTGCCAAACAGCAAAATACAGTAAATGTGCAGTATTGAAAGTATGTATGTAAATAGATAAACTGGTAACTACACCTGAGCTTGTACTGTAATTAATCCCAAATGCAACTACCAACCATAACTATAAAGGAAAATATGATACATTATTTCAATTAGAAACAAACCAAAAAGTAATGTTTAGAAAAAAATATATACTCTGGCCCACCAGAATGGTGCACATGAAGTAGAAAGGTTATCACCATATCCAGAGTCACTAAACCCTTCAAATATTACATTTCTCTTAATCTGCTTTTTTAAAGTTAAACATGGCTTTTCCTCCCCAAAGCAGTATTTCTTAGTCTTCACAGGATGAGGCAGGGGAGTGGAGGGGGTGGGATATCACAGAATCACTGGGTTGGAAGAGACTTACAAGACCATCGAGTCCAACCCATGCCCTAACACCTCAACTAAACCACAGCACCGAGTGCCATATCCAGTCTCTTTTAAAACACATCCGGGGATGGTGACTCCACCACCTCCCCAGGCAGGCCATTCCAGTACTTGATCACCCTTTCCGTGAAGAATGGGGGAGTGTGGGCAAAACAGAGAAACAGAAAAATAACTTTTTAATATGTTTTGCAGCAAAAATGTGGTTTCACACATAAACTATCAGTGACCTCAGAGTAAAGGTTTTTGAGCATTTAACCCTATGCAAGTCAACTCTTAGATTAGACAGTTTTATTAAAGTAGACGTGCATGTCCTAATGGTCTTCTCTTTTGAATATTTTACTTTTATTGAAATAATTAAATTGATTTGGAAATAATTCTGGAATGTAGTTTCATACCTTAATCAGCCTCTACCATCATTCAAACACCAGAGCAGTTAAATACAGAACTGCAGATGACCAAAGACAAACAAAACACTTATAATCTTGAATCTCAAGTACATCATAGTTCAAATAAGCTGATCATCTGCTTACCTGACACAACTGTGATCGAAGAAAAGTACTTCTCCAAATCACAGGCTTCATATGCAAAGCCTCTTAGAGCAAAACTAGGAACTGTTTCTCAAAACAAATTTGCAAAGTAGAGGATGGAAAAAAAAATCTTTATTAGCCCAATTTTATGTAACAGTTTTATTATTTTTTATTCATTTTTCACTATTCTGAAGCAAAATGCAAGCTGCTAATCTGATTTAGAGAAAAAAAAAATAAATAGAAGGAAGACAGGCCACAAGAGGAAAATTTGAGGCGAGGGGGAGGGAATGAGTAACTCTAAACCATCACAGAAATTGCCACTGTGGTCCTGCGTATGCTTTGAACATGACAAGTCCCTGTCAGAGCTATACATATAAAGTACAGAAAAACTAGTAAGCTAGATTCTTCATCTACAGAGGAACACTGTTCTGAACTGAATCTTTTACAGTGGCCGCTTGGATAAATACTGCATCTAGAGTGGATTAAATAAAAGATTATTGCCAATTCTTTTATCCCATTAAGTTAATTCAGGAACAGCTTCAACTCACCCTTAAGGAATTAACCCACAATGGGTTAACAGCATTTTGAAAACCAAAAAATAGAACATCCACTATATCCTTTTTATTTAACACAGTGGTAATGCTTGGAGAATTCTTGGCTGAAATAGTAGTTTCAATAAAAGAAAATTTAGTAAGCCTGTCCTTAATAAATGCATACTTTGCCAAGTGTTTCACTGAGTTGCAAAAACAGCTCCTACACACAGTCTTCAGTGCAATGTCCCACTGTCTCATACATAAGTTTATGACACATTACTGCTTTGGTTTTCAGAGTGAAGCGCATTATATACCCTCAGTTCTTGGGAAAGCAATGATTACACTTTATAATGCTTGTTAAAGAGTGATTTGCTATGTCCTTTGTTTCATAGCACTGTAGACTATCAGACTGAGTTTTGAAGAAGTTTCATCATTCCAGGCTATTTTTCACTTGTTTGTATATTTTACTTTGAGCTGCAGTATTATCACTGTTTACTATAGTAAAGTCTATGGTTCTTTAATCAAACAAGGATTATACAATTTCACTAATTTTTAATCCTAGCCAAAGTTGGGATTTGGATGGTGAACAAACTATGACTCAATCCTGAAAACACTGTGTGATGTTTACTAATAACAGAGTCTTCTAGAAAAAATGGACTGGAGTGTTTCCACAATTTTTTTGCAGAAAAGGTTCATATTGTGAGAACCCTATTAATACACTGTTACTCCTGGATTATCTGGTAGTAAAGATTTAAAACAGACACTAAATGATACCTCTACACAGCCAAAAGGAAGCTGCTAAGATTATTGACATAGATTTCACAATAGTTATTAGAATCACAGAAATCACTGCAAAGGCCCATAAGATAACTGAATTCAATTCTCAACTCAGCAGATTCAAGCCCATCACTAAACTATGTCCTCAAGTGCCACATCTACAAATCCTGTATACACCTCCAGGAATGGCAATTCAACCACATCCCAAGGCAGGCTGTTCCAATGCTTTACATCCTTTCCTGTGAAGAAATTGTTCCCAATATCCAACCCATTTCTTCTTCTCCTATCAACTGCTGCTTGGGAGACCAATCCCTGGCCTACACCCTCCTTACAAGTATTTGTAGGAAACAATGATGTGTGCTCTGAGCCTCCTTTTCTCCAGGCTAAACACCTTCAGCTCCTTCAGATGGTCCTCATATGACTTGTGCTCCAGACCCTTCNCCCAGGTCCTTTCCAGCCACTCTGCCCCAGTCTGTGGCACTGCCTGGGGTTGTTGTGACCCAAGAGCAGGACTTAGGTCTTGCTGAACTTCACACCATTGGCCTCAGCCCACCAATCAGTCTGTCCAGATGCCTCTACAGAGCCCTCCTACCTTCCAGCAGACGAACACTCCTGTCCAAGTTGGTGGCATCTGCAAACTGACTGAGTGTGCAGTTGATCCCCTTGACCAGATCATCAATACAGATACCAAACAGGACTGGCTCTGATACTGAGCCCTGAGATCAGTTATGATCAGTACTTGATCATCCATTAACTTCATCCACCACCACTCTCTGGACTTGGCCTTTCAGTATTTAACTCTTGGCCATCCAGGTTTCCCCTGACGGAAAAGTACACCCATCTAGGCCATGAGAAGGTATTTTTTTTCAAGAAGGTGGTGTGGAAAAGGATTTACTAAAATTCAGATAGACAACATCATGCCCTTTCCTTCACCCACACTGACTAACATCACTGGCCCAGGCTGGTGCAAGATATGGCATTTTCAGCTTGAGTGTCCTTTCAAAAATTATCAACTGTTCACCCTCAAATAAAGGTTCAGATTTTCTGTGACCAGTTTGGCTTAGACAAGTTATCTTGAGTGAGTTACACAGAGCTCGTCTACAGTTTGATGGAAAATGGTCCTTTACTGAGGTTCAGTACTAAGACTTCTGAACTATTACTTAGAAAAGGTAACTAGCAGTATAGACAAAACAACTTCAGGACATATGATTAAATGTTAATAGCATCATTCTGTTTAGCCTTGTAATAGTCCACCCCTAGATGTTCTCACCATGCTGAAAAAAATGTTTTAGTACCATTTAAACTGCACTGTGTAACACTGGAATGGAATGCTTAACCCTGTGCAGCAACTCATTTTATCTTGGCCTGATACAGAATAAAAACATCTGTGAGGTAACTACAATTCCCCAGCAACCAAGCCCTGTAACTGCTCTTGCAAAAATTTTTTCATTGAGCTACAGAACATATATTATTAGTTGAATATTCTGCTTTAGCAATGCAACAGATAATTTCTGACGGTAGTTCTAATTTCTGAAACATTCTTGAAATACCATCATTTAACCAGTAAAAAAAGTCCTTTTATTGACAAATATTTGTGGAAAACTTACAGCTGCAAACAGCAACCTCCACCAAAGTGCCTAACTTCAAGCTAAACCTCCACAACGCAGCTTTACTAGCACTGACTGGGAAGCCTGTTTAAATCGCACATGCTGAACTGGATGACTTTAAGCTACACATGGTATTGATGCACTGTACTCACAACAACTGAAACAAATTGCAGGAATTAGAACACCCCAAATCCCCATTTCAGGCAAAACAGCTTCAACTTTTTATAATGACAATATGATGTATGTTATACTATACACACAAACAGTTAAATAATTTAGAACATTACCTGAGTGAGATTTGCTTCTGACAGCTTTTGCCCTCTATAGCCCAAATTTCCTAATGCAAGCAGGGTCTTGAGAGACTACTTTTCACACAGCTATTTGTCCAGACTCTTGGAATATGACCTAATTGGTGGCCAGAGAATCAAAATGTGATGCAAGAACTGTACTTCTGTTGAGCTTTGTTCATTTTGTATGTTGTTTTCTTCAGGTTTTACTGTTCATTAAAAGTTATTTTATTCAGTATTCACTGAAAACAGCTAATAACTGAGACAAAGGTATAATTTCTTTAACATGTTCTACACAAGCTGAGCATTTAACTCCTTTTACACTAGAGAGAAACACTTTTTTTCTAGTGTGACAAATGAATGTGGCTTAAACTACTGGTTTTCCCACTATTTAATCAGAACTCATTTTTCTGTTGTATTCAACAGAGTAGAGTCTAGGCTGCAGTAAGGAAGTAACCAACTACTGCCTAAGTATTCAATGTCCGGACGCTCATACCTCTTCTATTTAATTTGCGTTTCCCAACACAGGGAATATTTTAGCACTGCTAGAACCAAATCATTCTGTTGAACAAGTTCTAGCATATGCATGTACACACAGGAATACAAAGTCTACAAGAGCACTGAAAATAAAGATTAATTCCACTACAATATACAGTTAAGGGTTTTCAATAACTTTAGCATTACTCTACCAGCCTTGTAAATATCAAGTCACAGAGCTCAGTTTCAAAATAAGTAATAAGATGAGAGTGGCAAACAAGGATAACCATATCCTCTTCTCTTCCACCTGTTCTTGCTCCTTCTGAAATGCAAGTAAAAGCACCTATAAGGTGATGTTCAGCTTTAAAAAAAAATTTTTAAAAATATTACAAAGATGATAAAATAATATCAAATCATCAAAATATTATTTAAGGATTTCTAACATTCTGTAATAGAAAAGGTCTTATTCAGTTAAATGCTATGCATCAATTTCCAGAGTACAATTTAAATACAACTTGCAAAGAAATAATGGGTTTATGCTTTGTAACATTAATTAACAGAAAACACCTCTAATATGCTAAAGTAGTCTCAACTGGTAGCAATTAATCGTACTTAAAGTTAGGAAATATATTGCAGCAAGCTAAAATAAGTTAAGATAGTATTCTACTTTAACATGACATTTAACAGGAATCTAGAGAACTTCTAATGCTGAAAGAGTTGAAAACCACATAAAACCCTGAGACAATTGTCCCTGCTAAAGGGATATAATTTTTGCCCATTAAAAAACATGAAGGTACAAGATTACAGAAACTATTCCCAAAATTTAATGAAATCTACAAATTAAGTTCCTAATTTTCTATAATTTTGTTTCAGGTCCTAAAATAATCGAAAAAAGGAAAAAAAATTATTTTTGCATTTAGAATGTGGACCTATGTGCAAAACATTGTAAGAAAACACTATTCAGTCTGATATTTAACCTAATAGTTCAAGAAATAAAGATGAAACAATCATTTAGATACATTATATGTATCAAAATAAAAATACCTAATGGCTGCTAACACAAGATCTCAAAAAACCTCAGCAAATATGAGAGTTTTCAACTTGATGACAACATATAATGACATTAGAAATATGCACTCCATGTACAGTGTATTTACAATAACACTAAGGGAATTGAATAGCTGTATTTCAAACTAGTTTCACTTTAACTCAACTGGAAGTATAAACTCTCATGGCTAGACAGAGTATTGTACAACACTAACTTTGGATAATGTACATTTAAATTCAATATTGAAGATGGAAGAGTATTTTTTTGTGGGTTTGTCTTCCCAGTGTAGTCTTTTCAGACATATGTATCCATCACCCAAGGCCACAATAGGAAAACATGATATTTTCAGGTGTTATACGAACTGTATTTAAATATATATATATTTTAACATTAAAGAACAACACATTTAGAAGTCATTTAGGAAAATGCAGATCTACTGACTTGTCCAATCTTATTTACACAGTGACTCACGATCTCTGTACAAATTTCTTGATCCCAAGTTATGCAACTAGACTAGCAAGATAATCATATGCGAGAATAAAGTACTATTTTTTCCTTAATTTTTAAATCTAAGATAATATTATTACTTCTTGAATTCAGAAAGAAGTTTATGAAATAATTGATTTTTTTTTTCACTCATATGTAGATTATTATTGCTACGTCTATATACAAATCATGAGAAAACAAAGCTCTAAAGAGTTGCTAAAGTGTAGTTTTTTTCCAACAGCATGTTAAACTTCAGCTGTCTCAACTTGTACATATCATTACAAATGTACAATTTATGAATATAAATTCCAAATATGTCTTAGGTAGTTAGTATAGCTTCAGGGATACAAAAAAGATACATACAATGTGATATATACGATAGGAACATTGTTTTCCTGGAGATTCAAAAGCAATACGAAAACCAATGAAAGGCAAGCTTCTGCTGCAATGCATTCCTCCCAGAAGTCTTAAAAAATTATACTATTGAATAATGTAAACATAAGTGTTAGGTTGCATCTAGAGTAACAGACCACACATTATGGAAGAAGTTACAAGAAAAGATTGCCAAATTTCTGATCTGCTACTGATTAGCAGAAGAATGTTATGCATTTGTTTCCAGTTGTAATCTAACCTTCATGCATATTCAAAAGCTAGAGTGTATGTGCACGGTAACAATAAGCTTCCATGATATGTCTTTACATGGTATCTTCAGTAATATGGGTACCAATTAAGAAAATTTCAGGAAGCTGGCAAATTTCATATAATTTCACTACACAGAAAATATACATAAATTTCAGAAAGAACAAACTTGTTATTAATTACAGCTCACACTGGTCTTTGACTTAAAATATAACAATAACAAATAAGGTACTCATCATTTTACATTGCTTTACACTTTGAATGCCATATTTGTTCACATACTTATGCTTTACTTATGTTCCACTTTTAAAAGTGTATAAAGGACTGTTGCTTTGTAGTTCACATTTATACGGCTTTCCTAGAAGAACACAGAATACCATACTGAATGCCCATTGTGCAGAAATAACCCTGAAGGCTGTATCATGGTATTCAGTAGAAAGCCCTTACCAATTTTTCATCAACTGTGATGAGTTGCGTGTCTCGAGTTTGGTCCTGCGCCAGCCGCCATGTGGAAGTGCTCAGTGACCTGCAGTGCAAGACTTGAAGTTAAAAAATGATTCATGCAATGAGAAAATAGAGGCAGACAAATCTTACATAAACAAGTTACTTTAACAATATCCGTCTTGTAAAAAAAATTGAAGAGGGAGAGATGAGGGCACAAAAATCCTTTTTCTCCCCAATTAGTTCTGTCTGCTGAGTTTTTGGCAGACTCCCACTTAGCAGTTCACAACAGGCTGCACTTTATGTCAGCCTACAGGCTCTCTGTCACAGAGAGACTGCCAGTGGCAAGGACTGTACTGCTCTATATGAATGTACAGTAGCTGGTTTGTCACGAACAGACAGAAAAATACAAGGCTGCTGCAAGCATTCTGGAACTCTGATCCTTAAATTGATGGCATCAGAGGAAAAAAATCCTAAATCTATTTGTAATGGTAAAGCTCCATTTGTACACTTTAATAACAGGACATAAACAAATTCAAAGAAACCCAAACCAAACAAAAAAAACTGACTAAACAAACTCTAAGCTGATACTGCAAACACAGTTTTCTGGTTATGAGTGAGCAAAACTCAAAACTATTTTTCTCCATTTCTAAATCATTTTGGGTCAGCTCATTCATTTCCAATAAATACAATTTATCTTCTTGCATAATTGCTAAATCTGCAAGATACAAATGGAAATAGAGAACCGAATTCCATATCACTGAATTAACAAGTTACATTAGCCCTTAGCTCACATTATGTCACTAATGACAGGATTACACTCTTTGAATACAAATCATCTTCTGGTAAAATAATTCCACAGCAGGTACAAGCCAAGAAACCTAATTCTCTGACCTCATGATAGAATACCAGGTTGGAAGAGAACCTCAAAGACCATCTGTTCCAACCTTCCTTGGCAAAAGTATGGTCTAGACAAGATGGCTCAGCATCCTGTCCAGCTGAATCTTTGAATTGTCCGACACTGAGGAACTCATCACTTTCCTGGGGAGACTGTTCCAACAGCTGACTGACTTAACTACATTGTGAAAAATTTTTCTTGCATCCAACCAGAATCTTCACAGGAGTAACTTGTACCATTAGCTCCTTTTGCATGCGACTCACTGTAAAAAAGGAGTGTCCACCTTCTGTGTAAACATCTCTTAAAATATTGGAACATGGTGATAAGGTCTCTTCTAAGTTTTCTCTTCTCAAGACTAAACCAACCCACTTCTTTCAGCCTTTCCTCATGTGGCAGGCTTCCCTGTCCTTTGATGATCTTTGTGGCCTTTCTTTGGACCCTCTCCAGCCTGTCCATGTAGTATTGCAGGTCTGGCCTAAGAAGTGCTGAGAACATGGGATCGTGACTTCTTCATCTCTGCTGCTTATGCGTTTGTTGATGCAACCCAGAAATCTGTTGCCTCTCTTTGCTCAGAAGCAACTGCCCACACACACTGAGGCTGTTTTCCTTCAGGACTCCCAGGTCCCTTACCCCAGAGTTACTCCCCAGACAGACAGGTAAATCCCAGACTATACTGCAGTTCTGGATTATGATTTCCCAGGCTGAATAATGGCAACTTGCTCTTGTTGAACTTCACAACAATCTTGTTAGCCCACTCTTCCAGCCTGTCCAGGTCTTCCTGCAGGTTGAATTTCCTTTCCAAAGTGTCCACTTCCCCACTCAGTTTGGTATCATCAGCAAACTCTTATCAGGGTTTATCAGGATCCCACCATAGGTCACTTCTGAAGAAAACAAACTGCTGGGCCCAAAGCTGATCCCTGGGGACCCCACTTGTGACAGGCTGCCAATGTGAAAAGGAGCGAGGCACCACCACCCTCTGAGTGCGGCCTGTCAGCCAGTTCCCCACCCACTGCATGGACCACTTCACTACACTGTAACACACCAGGGAGGAGGCTTTGACAAAGCGTGTCAAAACTACTGGAGAAATCCAGGTAGGCAACAGTGCGCTCCATATTTAATTAAGGCCATTTTAAAGAAATGAGGAACAAAAATGCAGGAATTCAATTTTCTCTACAATAACCTTCTGAAACTAAGCTAGTGGAACAAAGTTCAGTTCAGAAATATTTAACACAGATTGTATCCTAGTAAATTATCTTCCTTCTGCCATTAACAGCTTCAAAACATCTCCAAAACACAAAGTTTATACAATCACCTAACTCTGTGGAATGGACAGACACATCTATTCCTATTTAAAGTGACAAAAAAAAACCTGTCAGAAAAGTTATTTTGACAAAATTCTGATGTTTTCAAGTGCAAGGAAGCAAAATAATTCCATAAAAATTCAAGGCAACTGCTTTGTTAGCTCAAAATCTCTGTACCAGAGAGTTTCTGGCTCAACACAAGCTGGTATTTTTTAATTTGCACATGTAAAATAATACATAATAAAAACAGAATAGAAAGACACTGCAGTACTAGGAGAACAGGCTGTTACTTGGTCCTTATTCAATTTCACACCAAGTTATCCTAAGAGCCTCCTGAACAGCAGCATTACACTTGTGTTCCAGACCTAAGTAGCTATAGCCACAAAATAGCCAACATTAAATAAGGCAAAAAACACTGTAACATAATAATTAACTTCTCCCCCAGTACAGTAGCTTTACTGTCAAAGTAATATTCTGCAAGTATTCCGGAACTTCATGTGATACAGTTCACTACACTACTTAATGTATGTCCAAAGAAGGACACTTGACTATTTAATTCTTTCATTCTCTAAAGACAACTCATCTAAACTATGAAGCAAGAAATTCTCTGAAGCTTGCTCTGTGGAAAGGTCTGATCGATATGTAAAGATTCAGGTACACAAGGGTTGTAAAAAAGCTGATCAGGATAATACTTTTTCTTGTAATAAAAATTCAATTATGAACAAAATTTAGCACAATTTAGTTTGAATATGGTTGAGAATGGGTTGTTTGATTTTAAACTGAAAAAGCATTAATCAGCTTTGAAAAGTATAAAATGCCATGCCCTTGAAAATTATTTCCATTCAGTATTACGTCATTAGACATTGTTTTTACTAATGCCATGATAAATGAGCAGGGTAAAAACCCCACCAGATTAAAGGTAGGCAGAATATCTTTGAGATGTCTCCACATTTTACACAAAAGGAGCTGGGTTTTTCGCACAAGATGACTCTGTCAACTGGGATATCTTCCGAGGCATCATATCTTACAGCTCTCCACAGTATTGTAGCTATTCTTCAAAAGCAGAGGGACGGCTTACTAACTTCTCCATCTTTTTTCAAAGACTTTTCTCTTGACTACACAATTCTGGAAAACACACAACTCTTACTGGCATTTGCAACCTTGTACACTTACATGAGCTGCTTTCTGTCCATCCTCGGTCTGCAATGAGTTGGACAGAACATACTTTGTCTAAGAACTTCCTAACTGAAGAGTGGTTGAAAACTGGATTTTGGACTAGACTAGGGAAGTGAATCTCAAGTCAGTGGATGAGAGACCTCCATGTGAAAATACATAAAACACCAGTTGTGCATTAAAGATGACAGGCTGACGATTTTTCCATTTGTTGCATCTCTCATAGGAAGGTAATCTGAAGTTTGGAAAAACCAGCAACTCTGAAATGTCAAGTGAACTGAAATACTGCTATTTGAAAGTTAATATAAAGTGTAGCTTAATTCCCAGAATGACTGTTTAATTTTCAACAGGCTTCACTGCAAGTTTGTAGTTAATGTCAGGCACTAATCTGAGGACAGAATCCGGAAATGCACCTCTTTCACAGAACCCTCTCTTCTAAAACTCCCACAATGGCAAGAATCACTCAAGCTTTGCCTTAGAAATTGTACAAACTTTATAATAGCTGTTCTACCTTCAAGTTAAATTAATTTGCAATCTAAATCACTTCAGTGAACACTTGATTAAAGCATTCTATTTCATCCTCAACAGTACAGTAATTCTCACAAAATTCCCCATCAATATTTGCCCACATTCATCTTGACTTTTAGGTAGCTTTTCTGATGGATAATCTTGCAGAAGTATAGAACATACATTTTACAGTTCCATTTTCACAAGATCTTACTATTTCTTTCTATTACAAACCTCTGGAAAGGTAATCTCCTTTCTTCCTTTCTCACTGTAAGCAATACAGGTATGCATTGCATTGCCCCATTTAGCTTCTTTTTGACTGGTTATGCTTCTTGTTTTTCCCTGTTTCATCTTGGGATGAGGCCTTAGGAGCAGGAAGTTCTACTTCTACCCTGTTCCCAGTCTAATCAAACTCTGATTCAGAATTATTGTACACAGAATACTTAGAATAATCACAAATAGACTGTTAAAATAATTTAGAATTTCGGAAACTATACAAAAAGTTTTACGCACAGCCAGCAACAACAAACCTTGCTATCTTCTGGGCTCATTAACGACCTATTCAAAACAAATACCAAAAAAACTTCATTCATGGTTTCTATCTAATCAACAAAGTGTGACAAAGCTCCAAGCTGGCCACAGCTCTGTTGTCTATCTGCCCAAATGTTTTCCTTATAGCGAGCTTGTTAATGATGAACAAACAGGCATTCAAATGTAAAAATTTAGGTTTATTGTAACAGCCTAAACCAAAAACTCTTCAAAATTATGTAAAAGAAAAATTAAGGTTTACTATAAAAAACACCTCTCTTCCTTATAATTTTCCATATACATTCCCACAGTACAACAGCTTCTTTATCTTCTGAGTCCGCCACTTAAACATCATTTAATTTATATTACACAAAAGGATTTTCTCCCTGCCCCACGCCATTGTGTTGGTAATCTCAATTCCTTAATCTTGATCTATATGATCTTATACCATTATTTTACACTACTATAAGTTAAGATTTTCTATAGTTTATGATAATTTCATTATACTGATTTCTACAGTTCATTTAAACTATAACATTGTATACCAAAATTTTGTCTTTACCACCAATTAGATGACTTCAGCATAGATTTTGTTATATACATCCTACAAAATAATATACTTTAACGATATTTCTGGGTCCCAGTGTCAAGAACTTTAAAAAGGTTAAAGTACCTTTTTCTTCCACTTCCATGGTTTTTTAGAGAGGCATTATAGAACTGAACATTGTATCTAGAAATAATTATGGCTACCACTTGTTATTTTAGAGTCTCACAATAAATCTAGATATGTAAAATGTCTTTTACACTGTTTAGAGAAGACAGGAATAGATATTTGGCAAAGATTAAGCTACACAATCTTCTTATTAAATACTTGCAACTCTTAGATCAGCTCAGTAATACAGAATGAATTAATGAGGACTACCAGCAAAAACATGTTTGTAGAATTCAAAACTTTCTGTAGGTAACATATGTCCTGAAAAAAACAAATGCTGTGATCGTCTAACCACACCTTCCATGCTAATTGTGTACTCCCCTTCCACCCTTCATCTGCAGTTACAGCAAAGTCAGAAATGGTATCCACAACTCTGCTACACAAATGAAGGAGTTCAGCGAGAAGCCACTTAAATTCTTCAGTCTGCTGGAAAACTACAATATTCATAACAGTATCATCAACCATCTTTTCTCACTGTGGGATAGTGACATAGCAGTGCCTTGCTGCAGGGAAGATTCTTAGGTCTTCACTTCCCTTCTTAAGTTATAGGTCCCACTCTGCTGAAGCCATTAACTTCTGTTGAATAGGAGAAACCAAACAGGAAAAAAATGGTCATTGCATGTCTTTTGGGGTATCTGAATTAAAGCAGCTGACTTGAACGTATTACTTGGTAGTTCTGGGTACCTGTATTCAACTGCTAAAACTCAACAAATTTGACCACTGGAAATATCTGCTAAGTAATCCATGCTTAACCCCTACATCACAAGAAGCTGCCATATTTACACGGCATGAATTTGCCTTCCACGGAGAGCAGTGCTGTGATCAGAATGTTACACAACACCCAGATGTGAAAACTTGTATTTACCTGACACAGTTCAGTAGCTGGGACTTGAACCATTGCACAAAAACTTTTCCTTAACCTCTTTATGCAACACATCTGACTGTTTGATCTGTGAGCACCCCCTTTTGGTCAACTGCTGGAGATATGGTTAAAAAAATCCAGGTATCACAAAACAGGTAATCAGACCATAACGTTTAAGTAAAAAAAAGTCTTGAAGAAAGCCCCATGTGCCACAAGAAAAATGAAGACAGTCATCAAGAAGTTAATCTAAAGGATGTTTTAAATATTCTGACACTGAAAAACCAGGGCACCAGTGGATGTGATTACACATATATGCAGAAGCCATGATGAACCATTCAATATATTGAATATTGTTAATTCTTAGAAAATCAACCTTTTTAATATTATTGCATTTAATATTATTGCATTTCTAATAATATAAGCTTCAAAATGTACAGCCACCATAAAAAAAATTAAATTCTGAACAAAAAGAAACACTACCAGCTAACAGCTTCCACAGCATCCAACTTAGTCATACACTGTAATTAAACAAACTAAATACAAATCAATATGAAGTTCTGGCACATAAAATACAGGCAATAATGATACAAACACAATACAGATCACAGTAGTCAGCCCAATATAATATATTTTTATTTAGCCCCAACATAAAGCATTTCTATAAGGACAGCTTGCAAAGTTAAACTTGTGAGAGGTGAATTTAAACACAGTGGAATAATATCTCCTTGGTATTAAACTCGCTACTGTAGTTGAAGTGATAATGACTTAACAGAGTCAACGGTATTTTATTTTTACTTGGTTTTACCTACCAGTCTTACTACTTTCCAACAAAAGTGAAATATGGAATATAGTGCCAAACACTGCCTATGGTGACATAGTTCTATTTTGTAGTATGAACTGCAAAAGTAACTTCTGTGTTTGGAGGAAAACTAAGTTCCTCATGAATAAATAATATTTTCATACTCAGACAAAGTTGGCTAATCATACTTTTTCCTTTGTCTCCAAAATAATGTTAAACAGAGTAAATTATGTTTCTAAATAGATGAAAGCAGTATTAATGTATTTATCTAAACTACTGAAACTTCTGTAGTAAGTTACTGAAATGATAAAAATTGAAATATAAATATAAAACACTGCTTCTACTAGCTAATAAATTCATATGCAATCAATATTTTTTTTCCAGTTGTGTGTTTGGAAAACAGGGCAAGAACTGACAATGCTTTTCTGTCAGGCAAAACTTATGAAAAGAAGCAATGGCTATATAAATGTACTAAATTAACATGGAAATAAGCAGTTGACTTGTGGTTTGGAACGTAAAGTATGCATCTTTGAACCTAAATGTTAAGTTAACCTGCCTTTACACATACTAAACTACAGGCCTGTCAGTCTCACTTCAGTGCCTGGCAAAGTTTTGGAGAAGACCATTCTGAGAATTACTGAAAAACACATGAAGGACAATGCAGCCATCAGTCACAGCCACCACAGCTTCATGAGGGAACAGTCCTGCTTGTCAATTTCCTTTTATGATAAGATAACACACCTAGTTTCTCAAGGGAAGCCAGCTGATGTGACCTTTGTGGATTTCAGCAAAGCTTTCGATACTGTCTCTCACAGGATCCTTCTGGACAAAACGTCCAGCTCACAGCTGGACAAACACATCACAGGATGTGTTAGAACAACTGGCTCATGGGTTGAGCACAAAGGGTTACAGTGAATGGAGTGACATCAGACTGGGAACCTCTCACTAGGGGGGTTCCAAGAACTTCATTTTAGGCCCTGAGACCTTCAACATCTTCACTGACAACCTGGATGCAGGACTGGAAGGGATACTAAGCATGTTTGACAACGATACTAAATTGGGAGAGGCTGCTGAAGGCAGAGGAGCTGCACAGGGAGATCTCAGAAGGACTGACAATCATGATGAACCAGATGAAATTTAACATGGGCAAGTCCTGGATTCTGCACCTGGGATGGGGAAACCCTGGATGTACAGACAGACTGGG
>VXBQ01005669.1:50920-63287 GCA_013400175.1 Phainopepla nitens
ATATATAAGAAGGTCATAAAGCTATTAGAAAATGCCCAAAGGGCCAAGGAGGTGTTGAAGGGTCTTAAGGGGAAGCCACATGAGAATCAGCTTCTGCTCAGCCTGAATGAGACTGAAGGGAGACTACACTGCAGTCTGCAACTTCCTTGTGAGGGGATGTGGAGGGCAGGCACTGATCTCTGTGGTGACAGCACTTGAGGGAACAACATGAAGTTATGTCAGGGGAGGTTTAGGTTGGATATTAGGAAAAGGTTTTTCACCCAGAGGGTGGCTGGGCACTGGAACAGTCTCCCCAGGGAAGTGGTCACATAACCAAGCTGGACAGAGCTCAGGAGGTGTTTGGACAATGCACTCAGGCACCTGGTGTGACCCCCTCCTGTGCAGGGCCAGGACCTGGACTCACTGATACTTGTTTATCCCTTCCAACTCAGAATATTCTATGATTGTTTTAAATTAGTTAAATTTCTAAGCAGTCAATACTTCATTAAGTAGAAAATAATCAAATTTTAGTTATTTTCGTTTTTACTTTAACTATCCCACAGGTGAGAAAATGCTGTTGACCTACTATATTTAATAAAGTATCAGCTGAACCACTGCACAATGTAAAGACAGACAAGGTCCTTCCAGAACTACCACAGGACCAGAGCACTATATCCACCCCTGCACACAAGTGAATTCCTCACGACACAAGTCAGTTCCACAAAGACATGAGTTGCCCACCACCAGTTTTCCTCATTTAATCAGCTTTCTTGCAGTCAAGACCTAATAAAGAAGGTTAGCTCTGATCTAGTACCAAGCCTGCACTTTTCCTGACTCAAAAATTTGAGCAGCCAGCAAACTGAGGTGACATGACTGGTTACACAACAAAGACCAGTCCTTCAGAAGGCTCCACATCAGGCAGACAGTACGCCCAGGCTGCCTCAACCTACTCCTGCAGAGCTGTACAGGTGTCATTTAAGCTTTTGAGTATAAGTACATGCACAATGCAAACAGCTAGAGCTGAGGAAAAGTTCAGCCAAAAATCCACAGAGCCAGTCTGGAGGTTCAAGTCAACACACTGGCAAGCAACAGCTGCACATCGTGAAACAGCTCTCTGCAAGTCCCAGGCTGGTATCAAAACATTTTTTTTAAGTGCTTGGATGCAAACTCAGTCATTATATGCAAGTAAACTTCTAAAAAAAGTCATGTCAATGTTCCTTGACCCTCACATGCACATGACTCAGAGCATACCAGTGGTCTCTGACAGATTACAGAAAACAGATTAGAAACACTTCTGAGAGATTGGCTTAACATGCTAAGAATAAAATTATTCAAAAATATTTAAATATTTTTGTTGTATAAATCAAAGAACTTGTTATGAAAGGAGACCTGATATACTACATTTACAGCAATGTGACATATAATTTGTAAGATGTCCAACTATTATCAGGTCACAGGAGGTCTGAATTACTGCCACTTGTACAGTTGCTAACAAACCATTTCATTACACACTGCTCTCCAAACTGGAACACCTAATCTTAGGAATTAACTCAGTTGACAGTCTGAAAGCAGCAGGCTGCTGAGAACCAGAAACCTCTTATAGGCAAGTTAGTTGGAAGACAAATAATATTAGAAATGTTGCACTGCCCATAACAACTATCAACTGAATTTACATTCTCTAGTTAGAAAGCCTAATAAAGTTAAAAAAAGAAGAGAGAAAAGTTGTGTAGCATGCAAAGATAAAATACACAGGTGACACATTTGCTTTGTTTGTGCTTTCTAAATGTCAAATTCCCCACACATACACATTCAGGCATTCATACAACTTGACAAAACTAAAAACTGTGCTCTCTTTATAGAAGAGACAACAAAAGTCAAAGGGTTTTATTTCAAAACTGTGAGGAATGAAACTAATGTTCCACAACCCACCTCGGTCTTATTTTGTGCATTTTGAAAAAGAGCCTTTGAATCATGCAACATTAAACAGAAAAAAAGGAGTAAAGATTCCTCTGTGTTTGCAAACTGGTTTATGGCATAGCATGGTCCTGTATTTCATTCCTATCTACTTCCTATCCACTATTGATTTAGCCCTTCAATCTGACTGCATTTAGCAGCTTAATTAATTGTTATTCTAATAATCCAAGGTCTGTAAAACATGGCATATCTATCTATCTATATACCTATGTGTGTGTGTATATATATATATGTATATATATTTTATATATATATATCTCTGTGTGTGTGTGTGTATACATAAAACTATATATAAAAGGCAAGTTCTTTCTTACTTAATGCTTTCAAACACTTGAACTGTAAACTACAACACAAAAAAGAATCCTTTAAAGTGTTACTGGTTTATAATGGTTCACAAATGTCAAATAAGCTATTAGGCTGGTAAGCCTTAGCTGTTGGGCAGCTATGACAAACTATTTAAGAGCTATATATTAACATTTGTAGTACAAGTCACTAAGAGAATGCCGAATGCTTTACAAATGGAACATGACATACAGGTTCCTTTTCAAAACTGTATGCTTTTAGCAGTTGTTCTAGATGAGAATGGGATAATCTAGATAATATTATTTTGCATGATTTCACACCTGCTTTGAGAACTTTGCCTTGTCTCAGCTACCTTTCTTTTCAATTTCCTTTCTGACACTAAACTTTTGTCCTCAATTCCCCTTTGAACTCTTGCCATTCCCCAGTAACCATGTACCTTAGTTTCACACCTTAATCACACTTAATCTGTCTGCCCACATGGTTCTTATACACCTCTGAGGAGAACAACCTCCATGATACTTCAAAAAATTTTGGACTACTGAGTTATATGCAGAGAAGATACACCAATGGTGCCACCTTACATGCAAGAATATAGTCTGAGTTTTCAAGTGCTTTAATACTGACAGTCTGAAGACAAACTCTTTTGAACCATGCATCAGGAACTAAGGGCACTAGCAGGTCTTAATGGCCATGACCAGCCTCACACAGGGCCTCCATGAACACTCCCTGCCTGTGGCCCTGGATTTCCATTTAAAAGCTCAGCTCTGGGTCTTCAGCCCTTGCTGAAGTGGCATCATTAGGCGTACCCACCTCCAGCCCTGGTTCTGGCTCTTGCTCTGGTCACTAAGTGCACTGTCCCTGCTGGGGTCACCCTTGCTTTCCGTCTTGCCTTACCTTCTGGAGTAGAAAGTTTTTTATGCTTCTTCATACTTTGCTTATCATTAATTTCTATAAAATACAATACTGGTTTTTTCCAGTGTACGCAATTTATCTTGGTTTTCAGCCTCATATTGCAACCAAAGCAAAGGAGTTAATTTTTATGTAGGCTCCCTAATATGACTGATTTTAAATCTTATCTTGTTTTCAAAAGATACTACCCACACAAGCTTTTAGTTGTGGGTACCAGCATGATTAAATACCTTCTACAATACACATCTGTCTTGAGATGAAAACAAATGATTGGCTGAAATGTTAGCAACCTATATAAGTGTCTCTCACAGGAGTTTTTAAAAAAATTACCACACCAAAACTTTAAATCCTATTCTACACACGAGCGCAAACAACATGGTGCTAGCTAGGCAAAAAAACTCTTCCTTTCTTTTGCATACTGCATCAGCATCTGCAATCTTGGAAAAATTCTTTAAGCTAATGAAGGATATATTATTGCGTGCTACAAGAGAAATATAATGAACCTGCCAAGCTACATAAATAAAGTCTACATTCAAAGAAAGCTTGAGTGCTCTGTTTTTCCATAATATCTGTCACTATTTATTAATGTAAAGACACCTCAAAGCATTTTTGAGAACTCACATTTGAGAATAAAAATAATCTCATCAGCTACCCTATTTGTGCGCTCACTTGAATTCTTCCTTGTACACCAGTCCTCTCCTCCTCCACCAGTACTATTCTTTCTTCCTTTTCATATTCTTACTATCTAATCAGCTGTTAGCTCTCTTTCTGAAAGGAGACTGCAAGTATTGATATTACTCATGCTTTTCTAAAGCCTTAAGGCAACACTGGTGTTTTAAATGCAAACCTTATTCTTGAATTCCAATTCAGACAACATGCAGATGATTTGTCTGTTTCTTTAGTAGGCACAAACACTGGCATATGACAAAATATAACTCTCACAGAATTTTCCTTCCAATACCTTAAGCAGTAGATGCAAATATTCCTTGAATATGTGACAGAATAGTCAAAGCTACAGCATGAAGAGCTTTCTGCGTTTTCCTTCATTTAAAATGTAGTACAAAGATGATGATACACGGTAACTTCTGAACATGCAATATCTATAAAAATCTTACCTTAAAACTACTGAATCTATAAAAACAAAGATGAAAAATTCAACAGCCATCATCTACAACAAAATTTTAGTCTGGACTTCAATAAAAATGGCATCACTAACATTTAGCAGATTGAGTAATATTTAGCAGAAGATTACTTCGATAGACTGATCACAAATGACAATGTCATAGTGCTCATATATAAAACATATTCATAAAAGGTCTAAGAATATTTACATCAAATACATAAAGTCTGACTTAAAAAAATTGAACATGACTTGTTTATAAACTCTTTCATGTTAAAACCCCAGAAATTAACAGCTGCAAGAACTGTTTGCCCACACACATCCTGGAACTGCCTACAGTCAGTCTTGTTGAAGTCAAACATTACTTTACTTCTTCAACATCAGTTACTGGTCAAGGAAAGATTCAGACAGAAACTACTGCAGCTAGAAAGAACTAACTAAATGGTACCTAAACATACTTTACACTGCCAGGAAAGAAGAACTGTCCTTTGAAACTCAGAAATAATGCCATTAATTTCTTAGGAAATATGAAAACACACATTATAAAGAAGGTAATGTAAACTGTTCAGCGTGCCTCCAAGATTTCTTTTATTAGAAACAAAGACAAGATCTTAAGATAGTTTAGAGGTATATTTTTTAACACACTCAGAATCAAATGCTTACAAAATAATTTTTAAAACTTAGCAAAATCCACTATATTATCATAACAATGAAAACCGGCACATAGGTAAAACACATAAAACATTTAGCTATTAAGGATTATACAAACTTACTGACATTATTAGCATAAAATAAGAGTTTTTAAACTTGGGGCTTTAAAAACTATTTGCAAGCAGGTTCATGCTTCCCTGCTAACTATAAAAGCCTTTCAGCATTTCCGTCTCTTAAAACAATAATTTAATCTAATACAGACAATAACCAGGTCAATTGAGTCAAAATGCTCAAGCCTACACTAAGGCAAAATCAAGGTCATTTTTAAAATCCAAATAGCAGTATTTTTCCACTGTGAGTTAAATCTATTGAACATGACATACTAAACCTACATCAATAAAGCAAATTTTATTATTTTGCTAACAAAAATTTGAAACACTGTCCATTGACAGCTGGCATAATTATTCCCCTTCCCCACGTATCCATTTGGCATTTCATAATCATACTACTGATTTACTTCTTTGACAAAAAAAGGGGTTCAACTCATTGCAACAAGTACTACAAATATATTTCTCAAACTCTGAGATATCAAACATTCAGTATTAGGATATATCAACATGAAAGTCTTTTACATAAGAATGTTTGAGGGATTGTCTTGAAAACAAATGATCATTTTTCAAATGCAGTATAGACTCTATTTTAAATTGTTAGGTCCCTGAAGGAAAGTATTCTGTCCTTTTGTTTTAGGATACTATTGCCAACAAACTTCACCTCTACCCTCCAAAGCTTTTTTGAGGGGTTGTTTAGTTTTTTGTTTTGGTGCAGTTTGGGGTTTTATTTTTGTCTCCACTCTTCTTCAAATCTTCTATGTACAGAGAAGATATTATGTTCTCAAATCGTTAAGTTTTTGAAAAAAAGTTATTATCACATGTAACAATGCTTTTTTAAAAGTAAGCCAAACTTTACATAAGCAACCTACAGTTCTGAGGCCACAATACTTAGTTGCCACACAACTGGTTAGAAGAACATTCAGCTGTTTTCGAAGAGAACCAAGCACATTGCTTATTTACTAGTTAGCTTTCAACACAAATATACCTTAAACATCTGTCTGCTTGTCTCTGTTTAACCTTTACTTTCTGAAAAGAGTATCATTCCTCCCCTCTGGGTTTCCAATTCTTAAAGTGAAGGAACTGAATGCAATTAAAATAAGCTACCCCAAGTTTTATGACAAATAAGAAAGAGCAATCTAAGAAGCCTTATCAGGAACTTTTTGCCTTTTTTTGCCTCTCTGCTTCTCCATAAGTACAACACAAAACTAGCCATTTCCATAACAACACTTCTCCTTGCTCCATTCTCAAACTTTGGCTCTCCCAAACTTTTTTTTTTTTCCTATCTACCCCTCCTACTTACCCAACCTCTTCCTCCTCTAGATGAATACTTAAAGTACATAAACTTTCACAAACATTACAGGAATCCCATACACTTTAAGAACTCAAATGAGCTTGATCTGAGCTCACCACTAAACTACATGATACACGATATTTTTCACTTTTTCATTGTGATGGAATTGTTCACATTGACAGCAACATCCTACTGCTCCCATGTTTCATTACACCCAACATCTTCACTACTCCACGGGGGCTTTCCAAAGATTACTCTTTCCACTCCAGAGGAATCAAGGACCACTTCTACACCCTACTTCCAATAATGCTAAACAGAGAAGGCAAAAGCAAGAAATCTGAGACAGCATTCTGGTTCACCATAGTCACTTTGGTAGCTTAATAATGGTGCATATCCATGAACACAACAGACATAAGTTATCCTACAGCAACTACTCAAGTAATGATGCACTAGCAGCTCTGAGATACTACATAAAATACTGCAAAGGGACTGAAGTCATCCTATTTATCAGAAATTTTCCCTTCTCTTCCTCAAAGCATACAAAATTGTTGCAGAAAGAGGGCTGTTCTTCACAAGAGCCAGACACAGGCTGTCATCAAAGGACCTGTGACTACAACAAATAATCACTAATACTGCTTTCAGTCACAGTGAACTGGCAAGATTTGGCTTCCAGACCCTCTCTTAACCACACAATCACTATTTGAACAGTGTGGACAGAGTCAAAAGGAATTGTTTTTAAACTAATTATGCACTTCAGACTTATGAAATACCTACTCCCAAACTACTGCTTCAGGCTGTCTGCAAGATCAGACAAACACTCAATGCTGCCTGGAGTTTTGTTTTTAAAATCATGCTCATTAAATGCACTAATTGAAATGGATTTCATCTTTTGCTCCCCTTGTCAATGTCCATTTGTCTCTCCACATCTTTCACCTTGAGTCTTCTCCAACACTCCATGTCATCACAACCTCATGAGCAAAAAATTGCTGGAATTTTATCCAGATTTCAGTTTACCCTAGTGCTATTATGTTGTAAGATACTGTAACTCACTGTACTTGCTCTGATATACATTAAAACGAAAATACATACTTAAGATAAAATTGTAAAATTCCAACCAAATATGTATTTCAAAAGCCAAATACATCTTTTTTCCGGGTGATGAACCAAAATGAAACTATCTATAAGCATCTCTTATACAGCTAGGGCAAGAATGCAAAAAGACTGATTTTTCTCCTGGCCTTATCTTGAAATTTTATTCCAGGTTCTCTATGTAGATTATATCAGTCACCGGAAATAATTTTGATGAAGACAAATGCTACAGAACTACGTTTTTTATTAATGAAAACCAAAGCTTCTGATGTGTCTGAGCCTGACAACACCACACATACTTTTACAGATTGTGTGGAATAATGTAAGCAGCAGACATGTATTACAGGTGGATGAAATAATAAATAATAAAACTTCTGCAACATGCTATCTGTTCCGAACTTGACGAAAATCTCACACTGGCTAACACTAATACTGGTCAAATAGTGCTTCTATTAACCGGATTCAGTCAGGCCTTTGTGCATCTATAAACAGCTCTCTGCTCTACCCAGACCTAGCTCAGGGAAGTCTACTAAGCTGTATTTTAACACATGCTTTGGTATCGAGATGCAACAAAAATGTCAGTATTATTTCATGAAAGAAGAAAAACCAAACCAAACCAAACAATAACAAAAGAGGAAGCTAGTTACTTTGCAGAATTTATGTTTTTTAAAAGTTAGTAAGCATTTTCTCTATTTTTCATGGAAGAACAGGTCAAAAAATTAAGACAGGAGTTCTAGAAATCCTTTATTTTGCCACAAAAATGGCTTCTCCTTTGTTTTCCTGAGAGGAAGGCCTGCTAATAAAGACAGTAACTGAAAACTCAGAGGCAAAAGGCATCCCAGATTTTCTCAATTTCTTGAGTATTTCTTGGGAATTGAATAACAGGCTTCAGACTACACAACTGTCCATAATTCTTTAGTTTCATAACCTCAGATATCCATTTATGATTGCGTCAGGGATAGAAGACAGGTCTAAGGCCTGCCATATTTGGTCCGCTATTGTACACCCGGACAGGATAATGTAAAGACCTTATTGTTAATCGGTAAAACTAACCTTCAGTAACTCTCTATCAGCCACCTGGTG
Organism: Phainopepla nitens; assembly: GCA_013400175.1. Classification (NCBI taxonomy): domain Eukaryota; kingdom Metazoa; phylum Chordata; class Aves; order Passeriformes; family Bombycillidae; genus Phainopepla; species Phainopepla nitens. The sequence continues at coordinate 59,430 of VXBQ01005669.1, forward strand.
GAAGTCATCCCATGAAAGGGGAATAACACACAATAAAGCCCTTGCTGGCATGGAGGTGTGATCATGGGCCGTTATGACCTCATCTCATGCACTGGCCCTGCATGAGACAATGCTGAAACTGGCCACTCCTGAGGAGGTACTATGAAGGGTGGTTCTGGTGTGGAGGGGAGAAGAGTACCTGATGCATGCCATTTTCATCCAGGAGATGCCCTGAAGGTGCACTGCCTTACCTGCCCCTCCTGCCTGAGCGCCATGCTCCATCACCTTCCTCTGCTCAGCAGCTTCTCCAACACCCAGGAGTTGGCATGTATTTATGCAAAACTGGCTAATAAAATTGACTTGCTTTCCAATTCCTACTGCATCCTGAGTTTTCTGTGCACAGGCATCCTCCTTAACCCGTAACAATGATGAACCAGCAAAACATTTGCTGACGTACTCAGTGTCTTTACAACAGCATTACAAGAGGAAAGTAACACATTTTGAAAAACCACTGAAAAGAGACATGAAAAATTCATTATCATGAAATATACAGAGTGTGTGGCCATACTACACCTACACACAAAACATTCTGCTACAGCAACAGAAATTAATTCTGACTCCAATATGCCGTGACAGGAAGGGCTTCTCAGAAATATTCTGAAGTGGTTTTGAAACAAATACCTGATTCCCAGTTCAGTAGGAATTTATTTGAAGTTTTATTTTCCCAGCTTCAACTGTCCATATTTTTAAAGAAAGGAAACACTGCAATCTTTTAGGTCAAACTAGGGAGAGCATGTTCAACACAATTTCAAACCTCCTGAAAATGACACAGATCTTACAGCATGAAAGCTTCAAAATACGATTTAAGAAAAGGAGACGCTTTTACTTTATGAATCAGCTCAAGTATCTGCTGATATCTATTAGGCTCACCACCAGATAAATAATGAAGGACTCAGTAACCACTGCTTAAGCGATTTAAAACAAGCACTCAGGATTTCCTAAAGATATGAGAAATGCTCCTGCATGTTCTTTTAATTTCAGACAGAACACTTATGTCCATATTGTGGAAATAATCAGTTTAGAATCATTGGGCAGCTTGTGCATGTGTATGTCAGAGTGCCTAAATATGTTCCCATAAAAGCAGTATTTGTGCTAGATGATGTCATAAGATTTCTAAGAAAACCACTAACAGAAATCAGAACAGAATCTCTCTTGAAACTCTCAGAAAGTGATCATATTATTTTTTAATTGAAGTTCTGAAAACTGGAGCAGTTTTGCATGCAAAAATTTGCATAAAAATGCACTGCAAATAAAACCACATCTTGAATGCTTAAAATTTAATCCTACAGTGTCCAAACAATAAGCAATATAACTCTCATAACCTAATTTAGGCAAGTAACATGAAGCTTGCCTTAAGTTTTACCTAACAACCTCTGAATCTAATCAAACAAAAGCATAGTGCTGTAGTGATAAAAGAGTCATTCAAATGCTCTCACAGTTGACAGTTCCGGAATCTTCTTCAGTTATCTCCTAAGAACATCAATTTTTATTGTTAGCAATTATAACACTTGTATTTACTTAAAGACACACATCCAGCATACCAGTATAACATAATCTTTCTACAGGTTGATAATGACAGAGATTACTCCACTAACAAATTAGACAGAAAAATGCTTCAAATACACTTCAAAACACAGAGACTACTTGTACCAAACTGTATCTGTTAAAATACTTTTCTGAAAGGAAACCACTATTGCAGGATTTAGATATCCAATTGCAAGATATGCAGCAAACTACTGGCTTCTCAAAGAAGTAGTCTTTCAGATAGTTGCTGATCACTGAAGCTGAAAAACAGGCTTAAGTGGTCTAGTTCTGTGAGGTCAAGAGATGTGAGACACTAAAGCTAAAAATGGGACTTGTACACTGTCAAACTTTGAGGCATCCATCTGTATACTGAAATTTATCTAGGCTTCTGATGAAATACAAAAGTCTACAAGCTCTGTAAGAAAAATTATACGGTATGTAACAAAGGAAAACACACAGTTGCATACAAGAAGTTATACAAAGTAAAAAAGCAACAGATACACTTTCTCCTGTTTACTTCTATCAGATTTATTGCCTCACTACAAGCTGCAGGAAGACATCTTGAATTTAAAATCCTGAATCCTTTTCTGTAATTATGTATGTTGATTCTCACTCCCAAGCAGGGAGACTGCAGAGGCTGGTTAAGAATAAAATGTCATATAAATATTTTTCACATATATATATATTTATATAAAACAGAAATTGAGGAAAGATTTAAGTTTCAACACGTACCTAATCAGGAAATAATTACCCTGCAAAACTTACACAATAAATGACAGTCTTAAGCATTCTTTCATACTGCCAAAACTATCTTATTCTGAAGCATCTTTTCCTTATTCCATGGAAAATTTTATTCTCATAGTAACAACAAGCAGTGATTGCAAAGCTGTGTACAAAACTTTAAGAGAGAATGCTCTCCTTCTTCTCCAAGAAACCTGCTGACCTATGATCAGGTCACTGTCCTAGAGAATGGGAAGTGTAAGTTTCAGTCCCACTCAGGCAAATGTCCTCTGCATTGTCTCTTACTGAAAACACTAAGGGACACTAATTTTTCCTCACCCTCTGTGACAAGCAAGGGACCTAATGCACTGTTTCAAAGAAGAAATACCAGCTGAAGTGTACCCACCTCATATTTCCATGCTTCTCATACCCAGCCCTGCTACATACTCCTATTTTTTCTGACATAATTACTTGAAATGTAGAATGGTAAGACTTTAAAACAAACAAAATTATTTTTAGCCTGAATCACTTGACTGACCTAATTTACCACATGGGATGGGCAGCAGTTCTGTCAACACCACAGAGAAGTAGGAGAAGGGCAGAAAGAAACAGCTGACCATGAACAGTAAGTTTCTGGATTAGCATAGAGAAACTCCTAAACTTATACTACAGATTCCAAAGCATTTTTAGGACATTGACAATTAACCATCAACACCATAAAACAGGTGCTATTTTAGGAGAGAGGAGGCAGCAGTAGCCAAAGGGACAATCGAAGGATAAAAATATGAAAAAACAGTAGAGCCATAGATCTTCTTCTATGCGTATACACAGTTTATCTGTGTGTTTCTATATGCACGCACACATATTTACATACACGCACACACTTAAAAAACCCCACAGATTTAAAAAAAACTAAGATACTAATCCGTACCTTAATATGTATCCGTATGTTAATATGTAAAGACTTAAGGAGCACAAAAAGCAAGCCCTCCATATCACAACTAAAGGCACTGAGCTACATTTCTTCTCCTGATTATAGTGGGGTCTTACATAAGCCTTGGGTCTGTGAGATGCACAAAAGTAAACACATGCACGCATCTTCAACTCGCAGCTGGGTCATGTACTGGACTTCTAACACAGGTCTCTGCATTAAAGAAATAAATAACAAAGTGCCACCTGAGATTATAAAGCTATTTCCAATATTATTTTTAGGAAATCAGCGAAAAAGTACATATTTATCTTCGGAAAAAAGTAACCTGTTTCGAAGAAGGGATGGAAAGGAAAAGCAACTTGATACAAAAGAATGTAGTGGGCCGCAAATCTCTGGGAAGACTGCTGGAGAGGTAACGCTCCCCGGCAGCGAGGCCATGACGAAGAGAACTCGACCCCCAGGCACCGTAAGGACATAGAGCGGGCGGTCACCGCGAGGCAGACAGCAAGGACGAGCAAGGACACGCACGGACAAACACCAACAGGCACGGACACGCACGGACAGACAAGGACGGGCAAGGACACGCAAGGACTGACACGGAGGAAGCCTCGACCCGGCGCCTGCTGCCACTCCGGCCGCCCCCC
>VXBQ01005672.1:0-41285 GCA_013400175.1 Phainopepla nitens
TCCCGGGGCCGCCGGGCGGGCGCTGCCCGGGGGCTGGGGCGAGCCTTCGCCGGGAGTCCCGGCCCTGGGGGAGGCGGGAAAGACGGGCCCCTTCCCGCTCTGCAGCTGCGGCTCAGCCCGGCGCTCCCTCCCGGGTTTCTGGGTGTTGCGGCCGGAGGTTCGCGTCAGGTGCCACCTGGGGCTGTGCAGCGTGGCGTGTGGACCTTGGCGATAAGATTCCCCCAGAGTCCGCCGAGCTCTGCGCCTCGTTGCCAGGCAGGGTTTTGCTGCCAATATTTTTTTTTTTTTTTCGGTAGCGTAATTAAAGTGAAACGATGAGAATGCAGGAGAAGCTTAAATGTCCGTAGCTGAGTTAGTAGCTCTCCGTTTCTTCCTTCGCCCTTGCTCTTGCTGTCCACAATATCAGCACCGAAGTAATGAAATTTTAACCAGAAGTAGTTACAGGATCTCTAATGCTGTGTATTTTAAATTAATTTTAAGAAATACTCGTCTGTTTCCTGATGGTTTTTAAATAGTGGGGCTTGACGCGTGCAGTACCTTTGTTATATATTTGCCTGCTGTAGACAGGATAGATAGGACCTAAAAACTTACTTGTGCTTTTTATCTCTATTTCTAGTTTGCTTTTTTTGCCTCTTGGTATTGTTTTCCTTTGGAGGCTTCAGCATGTAGTAATCTGAGGATGTGTTCCCTGCCTTACTGCTATAAATCGAATCTTTATCTATCCCTATGACATTGTATTCTCAGAGTATAAAGAGATGGCTTGTGAAAGGGTTTTTGGAAGTTAGATACCTTGTTTCCTTCGTACTTGCTTAGAGGATCAGTGATTTAAGGATGCTACCTTGTTGTGCTAGATTAATCACTAAAACCAGAAGCTGTTATAGGAGCTCTAATGCTATATATTTCAAAATTAATTTTAAGAAACACTCTCTTGTTTCCTGATGTTGTTTAACCTGGGGAGCTTGACATGTGCAGTAGCTTTCTAAGTAGATCAAGGTTGGTGTTCATCTTTCAGCTGCTCTTCTGCTCACTTGTTTGCAAAATATCTGGCTTTGACTGAAGCTAGTACTTGGATTAGAAACAAAAGTCATTAAATGTGAAAGGTATGTTAGCTTGGAAACTGTAATGTTTCCATGGAGATGAGGATATAAGAAATCTAAAAGATTTTAGAACTCTAGGCTCCTGCTCTTCCAGAAGACTGAATTTCAGCAGACAGTGCAGTTAACATGAGGTCACTTCCTACTTCTGCTGTTACTCTAAAGCAGGTCAGAGTTTTCCTGCTGGAGATTGGCTGTGCAGAAGATCCCAGCACAGGGCTCCCAAAGCAGCTTTATTCTCAGCAGTGCAGTGGAAAGGGGGCTGTACCTTTGGCAGACCTACATCTCAAGGTCCTCCTGTTTGGAGGGATATGACTGCATTTCATGTGGAGTGTAAGAGTTAGGTAGATTTCTAATTAGGCTGTGTGTGTCCTAAAGCTGGCACTGGGAACATGGGAGGGCTGCTCTTCTGTTCTGGTCCATTTTTGGTCCACCTTAATAATCCCAGAATCTCCTGGTGACACAGTAGGAAAAAATTGCCTCTAGTTAGGTGAGTCCCTCTTTCCCCAAACAGACTCCCATTTTAAAACCCTCAGGTGGCTCTCTTGAAAGGTACACGTATTTTGTGTACTAAGATTGCTGTGGTTCTGAAGCTGACCTTTCTGCTGTTACGAAAACACTGCTCAGAAAACAAGACTGTAGATGTGAATGTGAAAAAGTCAAATGTACCATTATTAATCTTTGTCATAAATCCACTGACAGCTATTCCAAGTGTTCTTTTTTGTTTGGCTCATTTAATAGGTGATGGAAAAGTGAATTTAAAGCTTTGTGTGCCTTCAAGCTGTCATAAAAGCCCACTGTTAGTGAAAGGGAGGGGTCTTGCCCCTGTATTGCCCTGCTCAGGCCTGCATGGTCCTGTTCCATCCTTTGTGTTGTTCCTTGGCTTCCTGATGTGTTTTTGCTGAGGTGCTGTGGTTTTCTCTCACTTGAATGACTGTTTACTGGGGCATTTCTTAGCTGTTCTGGTGAGCTGAAGTCAGCTCTCGGGCGCATCCCAGGGGACACACAGTGAGCTCGAGCAGTCCCTTCCCCTCTCAGCAGTGGGTTTCTCCTGGAACTGTACCTTCACCCTCAGGTTTTTTATGTTATCTTGGTTATCTTCTTCTCTTCAGTTACAGAGAAAGTGACAACTTTTATTTTTCTCTTCTTACAGGAAGAGGATGATTGGAAGGAGTTTGAGCAAAAGGAAGAAATTGATTATAGCGGTCTTAGAGTTCAGTCCATGCAAATAAGGTACTACTTTTTCTTCTTTTTTTTTTTTTTTCCTTCAGTATAATCCTTACCAATGTGTAAAAAGGATGGGTTTTTTTCTTCAGAGCTGCTTCCATGGAGTCCAGTTAAAGAGAAGTTTGATATGTTTTTGATAGTACACAAGTTTGCTGCTGGGTGATTTAACTTTGACTAGTCTCTGCCAGTGTTCTCTTTATTTTCTAAATCTCTGTTCATACTCCAGATCTATCTGTTTTGCTTGGGACTCAGGATTTTTTATTACAAATGCTTAACATTCCCCTCCATAAAAATAGTCAAGTAGGAATTTCTCAGAGTAATGCAGGATAGTAATCCCTACTGAATCATTTGACCACTGTAAGGGTATCTGACTAAATCTACTCAGCATCTTCAGCTGGGGAGAAAATTCCTGAACCATTGCATTTTTATTTGAAAAAAAACAAAAATACAGTTGGTAAAAGTACTGTCCCATGATAAGATCCCACAGGATTGCGTTTATGAGTCTAATCCACGATTCCTTGTTCGTTTGTTTCATTAGACCTTTCCTGTTGTCTGGTGCAAAGTGAGTCTACTTATGTCTGTCCTGGTTAAAAAAAATGTTTCATCAGGTCAGAAAAAGGGTTTTTAGGACCTCAGTTGTAGACTGAGAATGTCAGATAATCCTCATTGTCCAGGTATTGATGTTCAAAATATTGTCATCTTAAAATCAGCCTACCTGTAACCAGTGCAGTGGATGCTTTCTTCTCTGTTTGAGCAGGTGTCACATTTCTGGAATTATTTACTTTTTGGATCACAGCATTCCCCCCACTGCTTTCAGTTAGCTAGTCCTTTGGGCCATTTGAATTTGTCCCACGGGCTGTCCATGGCACTGAAGTGTCACAGTGTCTGGTTAGACAGCCAGTGAGCTGCAGCTTCACTGACTGCTGGTGCTGTTTGACTGAAAAGCCTCTACTTTGTCTGGAAAACCAAAGGCCAGCATTTCAAGTACTTTTCATGCTGTGGCAGATTTTCAGGCATGTGGAAGTTTCTGTCTTGTGATTTTGTAACCATTCAATTAGTGGGTTCAAGGGAAGAGTGGAGAAGTAAATGGCAGAAAAACCCACTCGAGGTTATAAATTATCTGTCTTTGGAGGTCTCTTTATTGAAACAAAGATACAGAGTGTCTGGTGGGGGTGGGATGCTCCCTGTGCTTGCTCTGTTGTAGTTAGTCTCTAGACATTACTTCTGTCTGTCATTTAAAATAAGGTGTTTAAGCCCTTGGGCCCCCTTACTTTGGTTGTTACTGTGTTTGAGTGAACAGTGAAAGGCCGTTTACAGGCGTATTTTTTTTCTGTTCTCTGACCATTACTTACCCAGATGATGTGGTAGGCTTACACAGATCATGATGAGTGGGATTTGGTGTATAATGAACTTCTGCATTCACATGTTGTCGCTGTTGAGATCAGCTGTTGGATCTTGATTCTTTTCAACAGCCTCACCCTCCACATCTGTCTCACTTTACCACACAGCTTTCTGTAGTAGCTTTGGACAGCCAATTATTTTGGGTGTCTCACCACATCTGTGCAAAATAAAATAGTATAAATAAAATACAGCTGAGTTTTTGCACTGAGTCTATCTTTGAAAAAATTACATTTTTCTATCTTGTGCCCTTTATTTTTTTTTTTGATTGCCTGCTTTAAAAAAAGAGATCTGAATTTATTTGGAGATTGTATATTACCCCTACATATAAGGGTGTTTCTTAGGGTATTGTGATTATAGGAAAAGTGACCTCAGGACTTGCTTTCTTTGACCACTACTCCACTATTTCTTCCTCTTGACTAAAGCATTTTGTGGAAGCTGGACTTGTAGACCTTTCCTGCTTTATCTTCTCATCCCTTCCAAATCATGACTGTGTTATTAAGAAAAAAGCCTTTCTGCTTAAAATAAGATGCCAATTTATTTGATCACTTTGTTCAAGTTGAACTTTTGTTTTTACTCTTTTAGCTTTTTTCCTTTTTGGTTGCTAAGTTATGTAGCAGCGTGCCAGAAATTGTTCAGGTGGAATTGCCAGTACAGTGATTACAGGACTAACGTAGTCTGGTTTAATTTGGTATCTTCAGCGTGGCAGCCATGGAATCTTGTCTTGCGAGGATCGTGTAGTCTCTGGCAAGTCTTAAACCTCCCTTTGTAAGGTGCTACTGATCCTTTCTCCTTGCAGTGAAAAAGAAGATGATGAAAGTGAAAAAAGAGAAGAACCCGGTGACAGTTGGGAAGAGACTGGTGGTGGTGGTGGTGGTGTAGACAGATCATCTGGTCCTTGGAACAAGTCAGCTCCTGCACCAGCGCCTGTCGTTGAACAGATTGGTAAATTTAACTCAGACTTGGTTTTTTTTCCAAACAGAAGTGCATCAGGCTGAATTAAGCTGCTCAGTGGGTAGGGCTCAAGGAATAGTTCCTGTTCAGGCACCCTTTAATGAACTAATGGCTTGTTTGGCATGCCAGCCATCAAGGAAATCTTTGTGTCAAGGGATCTGAGGAACAGAATTGAATTTAAAGTATCTGTGAGATACTTTAAAATACATGTGGAAGGATTTTTTTATTTCCAACTTCAAAATGGGGGGAAGCATTCTGTCTTTCCCTCTGTTTTTCAGTCTGTAAAATACCTGTTGGAAGCATTTCTGTTGGTTTAAAAGTATTACTCTAACACTTCAGTGGATGTTCAGCCAGTGTCCGATTTATTTTTGCCGTTAGTAGCACACTTTTCAAATCAGTTCTTAGAGTATTGAGAACATGACATTGCAAAATTGATTCTTTTAACTAGGATAGGTTTCAGATTTTTGATTAAGTACAGTTTATTAACATCAGTGGAGATAAACTACGTAGTCATCCTCTGAGTTGGGAATATTCTTTTCCACTGAGAAATTAATTGAAAAAGAGCCCATGTTATTTCTTGTTTGTAAAGGAGGTAAACCTAGTAAGTGTAATTTCATCTTAGATTTTTAACCTCAAGTGCAAACTATTTGGACAGTCCCCTCTGCATCTGGAGAGATGTTTTAAATAAGATTTGGCATCTATATAATTAGGTATTTAAATCTGTTTTAAATATGTTTAAATTGCTGCTAATGACTTGCAAATGAGGAACATGAAGTCCTCATTAGTAGTTCGGATTCCCTAAACTTTGTGAGACAATACACTGGAGCCACGTTTCAGTTTGACTGGGTGTAGGTTAAGTTCCTGCCTTGTCTAAAATACTTGCTTCCAAAACTCAAAAGGTGGAAAAGCATACCTGCCAGATTCTTTTCATTTCTTCTTTGCGGGATTTCGTCCGTGTGTTGGTTGTTCCGGGTTCTTTCAGCTGTGAAAGCAGACGTGTTCTCCAGCGTGAGCCTCGTTCTTCTCCGCAGTGCCGGAGGCTCCGGAGCCGGTGCAGAGCGGCGGCGTGTACCGGCCGCCCGGCGCCAGGGAAGGCGGCCGGCCCCGGCGGGCGCAGCAGGGACCGCCCGAGATCTACAGCGACACGCAGTTCCCCTCGCTGCAGTCCACCGCCAAGCTCGTCGACAGCCGAAAGTAAGTGCGCTCCGCTGCTTCCCCCAGGGGCTGCTGGCTGCCTGCTCCGGGTCCTTGCTTGGGCCCAGTGCTTAAGCCTGACTGTTTCCGCAGAGCAAAGAAATAGCTGAGGGGTGCTAAATGTACTTTCCAGCTCTGTTCCTGGGAAATAACTTTCATAGGATGTGGCTCAGTGAGGTAACGTAACTGGCAGTCTTGTTTGGCTGTCTTTGATGGCTGAAGGATTTTGCTGGGTATTTCTGCTGTTGACAGCATCTGCTTCCCTCAGACACTAGACTGGCCGTGGTGAGGCTCTGTGTTACTTCCTTCAGCAGGCAGATGTTGGGAGTCCTGAGCATGCAGCCTTCTTGGTAGAGATGGTGGTTTAACTGGAGGAGTGGGGCTTAATACAAATCAGTGCACTTGCTGTCTGAGCTGTGATTTACAGAGACGAGCTCCCTCTGTTTTGCTGAAGTGTTTTGTATTATGTGGTGCTGAGGACTTCAGTCTCACCCTACTTTTGATTCCTGATGTTTCTATAACCCTATTCCCAGTAGAAGAGATGGCTAGGCCAATACCTAATTCACTTGGGGGATTTTTTGTTACACTTGGGGGTGGTTTTTTTGTTACTGTTTTTTTTTTTTCATCTGCTTGCTATGTTACTTCTTAATACAGTTTAGGAGAAGATTTTCATCTGGATATTTTTTTGGTGTAGCAAAGGAGATGTGCTGTTATTGATGCTTTGTGATTTGAATGGTGCAAATTGAGCCAAGATGAAATTCTGAATGAGCATTCTAGAAAATTACTTCTGCTTTCTAGAACCTATTTTTCATAAATGCATTAAATTTACTTTGAGAATGTTAATGAAAACTGTACTGGGTGATGAGCTTACTTTGGAGATAAGATTTTAAAAGATTTGCTTGGGAATGTCTGGGTGTTCTGTTAAACTCTAGATCTTAGTGTTTGTTTTGTGTTCGTAATGTTTTTGTTGGGATGGGGTGGAAATGGACTAGAAATTCACAATTCATAAGTTAGTGATAAGATATTTACTGATTACATTTATTTTCCCATAGGGATAAAGAAATGGAGAAGAGCTTTGAAGTAGTAAAATACAAAACTAGAGGTAGGGATGAGGTCTCAAAAAACCAGGCACTTAAACTTCAGCTAGACAACCAGTATGCTGTGCTTGGGGATCAGTAGAGCTGCACACACATTACAATTAAGGAATGCTTTTTTGGTAACCCTTCTACTAAGGTAACTAAACTACAGCTAACAGCTATGATGAACGTGCCACCTTATTTCTGCTGGATCTACTGCAGCAAGTGCAGACTACTTTGACATAAGTGATTGGTTCTCCTGCACTATGGAAGCATAATATGTTGCAACTTCTCCATTGGAAATGGGGCAAATTAATGTAAATGATTGAACAAGAGTCATCAGTGTGCTTTAATTGCTCAGAGAGATACCTACAGCCAGTGGTCATTTCAAAATCTTTTTATGTTCAGATACTGAGCCTTCGTAAAGGTTGACTACCTCAGACTTGATGCACTCATTGTGGACACCATGTGGATCACAACTTCTGGAAGAGAAGGTTACAGCTGTTTTAGTGGCCATCTGAAACTTGAAACCAGCTCTACTGGATTCCTGTCAGAAATCCTGCAGAAGTCAGCCATTTGGTTCCAATTTGCTATAACAAAGATTTAAGTGACCTTAATGACAAACCTGTTCGTTCCCCTTCTGAGGAATCCTGTCACGTGTAGCCATAGCCTACCAGAGACTTGTGGAGCGTTCCATACCACTCATACTGTCCAAGTACCGCAGAGCTGTAGTTTGTTTACCTTTCTAGAGTGCTGTACGGAAGTAACTGCAAAACAAATTAAAACTCATTCAGTATCAGATTTGAGGAATGATGGGTTGGAATGGTTTGTTTGCATTAGCCATTTTCAATGTTGTCTAAGTATTTTTTTTTCTATTATCCACAAAAGAAATGCCTGCCTTGTTTCTGATATCGATTTGCAGTATATTTAAACAATGGTAAGATGCTGTAGTGAAGTAGGGTTTATTTTGGTTTTCGTCATGAATTTGTCTTTCTCGCTCTAAAGCATTAAGAGTTTTGATTTGACACAGAGGTATCCAGACTCCAGCAACAGTCTTCAGAACTTGTCCTTCAAAAATGAGACATGTGGCGCTAGTGATACTAGACAAAAACTATCTTCTATCAGGAACAATTATTTGTTTGTTGAGGAATGATGCTTACTTGATAAACAGAATAATTTAATATGCAGAGAGATAACTAAAGCTGATAAGCCTGATTTGTTTGGCTACTTCTGTGAAGCATGCAGCTCTCTGAGACAGCAGTCCTCCAAGTATATCTCATGAATGGTGTCTATTCACAGTCAGAAAGTTTAGTAATGATGGAAGGCAGTAACTTTTATAAGTTACCTAATTTAGAGGAAGTAGGCAAAATGGCACTGGTACACTAGGAATATAGGACATTGCCTGTTTCTAGGAACCAAACCTGTCAGGTACCACAAGTGTTCTGCTGTAACTGTTTTCTCTTCTCTGAATTTTTACACCAGAAGCAAAATGAAGTACAATAGAGGTGTGCTCCAGTGTTGAGGTTTCTCAGAGTAAATGCCAAAAAAATAGACCCAAGATCCATAAGAGTTGCCAATGGCAAAAAAACCTGAGGGAACAAAACAAAGCTTGCTTACGTGTGTGGGAGTACTGTGTATGTGCAGAAGATAAGGATAGTTCAGGAATCACCCAGTTGGGTTCCCTTTGACTAACTGCTGACTTGCTTTAAATTTACTTCTCTGAGGCCAATGCAGATTTTGCTGTTGACTTCAGTGGGGCTGGGGTTTCACCTGGTTCTTTTGTGCACAGATAAAACTGGCCTTGCCCTTGCAGAGTTAACTGTCTATAAAAATTCTGCTAGAAGCTGCTATTTAAAGAGAGGGCTCAAGAGACTATTCCTAAAGTTGGAGACTTCATTTGGAAACAAAACCCCGCTGAAAGACTGATACCAATACCTTGGACTCTGAGCCATGTATCTTCCTTGAAAATCCATTGTTGCCAGCAAAAGTGTTGTTGTCACAATTTCTGTGGAATTCATGGTAAATGGACATGTCACTTGATGGGGTAGAGATGTGAAGTCTTAAAATGCTTTTCCTGATGCTCTCAAGAGATTGCAATCACTAATGCACACGAATAGAGTTTAGTCTCCTGTGTGAAGGGTAGATGAGACTGTCCATTGTACCACCTTTATTTGAGATTTTTGGGCATGAATTCTGGCAGTTCAAGAAAACCCTGTAAAAGTTTCAAATCAAATAAAATGGAAATATACATGGATTCTGGAGTCTAGTGAGTCTTTACGTTTTAGTTTGAGCTCATGACCGTACAATAGCAGAGGGAACAAAGCATTTGGATCTCTTCAGGGATAGACCATGGAGCAGGTGGTTGTCCTTACGGTCAGGTGGGCTCTATTTCAGAGCTAATAGCAGTGCATATCAATAAAACTTTTATTTATACGTAGAAGTTTAGTTTGCTACTTGGCACAGTCTTCTTGCTCCCACCATAGAGGGCTGGTTTGAGATTGTGAGTTAAGTATGACTGAAGCTTTGATTTGCTTTTCACTTAAAAGTACCTCTGCTAAATTAAAGAATGGGGAAGAATGGAGCAGCCTCTGGATGGCTGCTATCACTGGAGCCCATCAGGTACTGATAATGAAGGTGTTCCTTTGGGGGCTTCTCTCAAGCATATCATTCCAGTTTCTTCCTGGAGGCATAAGGAAAAAAAATCTGAAATGCAGCAGATTTCCGTAGTACAGAATGTTAAACTGTTTTAAAAGAAGTGTTTCTCGTGTTAAATATAGCTGCCAGCAACTCTCAAAATGCCAGTTTTCAGTATCTTCCTTGTACCAAGTAATTGCTCTGCATGCCTGAAATGTTGAAAGTCAGTCCTCTGCTAAGCCCGGTGTGCTTTGGAGACTCTGAAGTCCAACGCTGTCTGGTTTGTTGTTGCTTTCATTCGAGGCATGCTGAGAATGTCCTTTTCATTCCTTCAGAATGCTCCTTGAAGGCTTATTCCATAAATGAAGGGTTGTCAGTTGTAGAAACAAGATTCCTGAGGCCAGTCCGTATAATGCAGTTGTGTGCTGCTTCAGGGACTCCCTGGCCTGTGACAGGCTTTTATGGTGTGCTGCTTGTAAATTCCCAAATTAAAGGTTCTGTTTTACTTTCTCTGGCTTACAATAAAACGTAGCCATAAAGTTACCAGCTTGCTGGTAGAACATGGAAATGTCCGGTGCTTACTGGGAAAAGAACAGTTTGGATTTGTGTTTCTCAATGATGGTCTGTAATTAAGGATGTTAAAATGCTAAAACCCAGGTAATTTTAATAAAGCTGGGCTTCCCAAATGCCTACTGTAGGTATCTGGATTCTGTATTGACTTGAGCTGCTGATAAATGTAGGAGACGATTAGTTTTGCCCCTGCCCGTCTCTCCCAGTTTAGCTGTGTCATGTTCAGTCCTCACAAATGAAGAGGAAATGACAATTAAAAGTGGCTGTCTCCTGTTACTTCAGTTTTGTATTTGTAGCTAGCTTTACCAGTCATGTCCACAGTAACTCAGATGAATTTTTAATGGTACCAATTGTGCTAGAGACCTGACACCATAGGGAGTAGGGCTTTTGGTATTTGACTGCGTCTGTCAGCTCTTGGGAACTTTGATCACACCATGGCTGAGACCCCTGTGTTGTTCAGGTCAAGTAAACACCATATAAATTTGATTGGGCTGCACATCTTTGGAGTTTGCTTGTCTAAGCTTTTGCAGTAGTTGTAGCTTTTTGCCTTTCTAATTTCTGCCTGGTTGAGCAGTTTTAAACTTTGCTTGTGGTTTTCTGTCAAATACCCTAACTAAAATGGAGCAGGGATTAATAGGGCTTCATGTGCTTAAATAAGCTTGCTTACTTACAAGGTAGTAACATTATTCTTTCCAATATTGACACGGTCAGAAATTGATACCTCATTGGCCCAAGAAGCTAAATTATGCAAACACCACCTTGACTACAAAATCTTTATGGACAGCCACACTCCAGGTTTTGTTGCTGGACTGTAACTTAGTTCCCAAATTCTCTCTCCTCGTTTTCAGCCTTCAATGTTACAACTCGTTTTCAATGATAAATAAGGGCTTTTATGTGGCAGTATAAGAAAATAGTATGTGTACTTAAACTTCAGATATATGAATTAGGTATGTACAGAGGGGAGGAAATCTGTCATATATTTGCAGATAAACTCCAGAAAAAGTTAAAAAGACAGCTTGTCTGTATTGAGATTAATATGAGAGCCTGCAAGCTCTAGCAGATGGAGGGAGAAATGACAGCAGCAAACAGAACCGAGGAGCCTAAGTCTAACAACTGTGTATCTAAAGTTTGGCTTCTCAAGCATCGCCTGTAGTTCTGCCATGTTCTCTTTGAAATGAAATAGAACAGGAAAGAAGCTTAATAAACAAATCAAGGAGAGTGAAAATGATGCAAATAGAACAGGTGCTATAAGAAGAGAGGGATTAGGAGGGCTGTTTTATAAATGATAGCTTTAAGTGCATAGCCTGAGGCAGGGAGTGGAGTGTCAGATGTTGGATAGTACGGGTGCTGTGTGGATAGGCACTGCACAAGTGACAGATTCATCTGACTTTAAATCAGCAAAACTGTTTAAAGTTCAGTACTTGGGGAAGGCAGCCCATTTTATTTCTTCCTTTCAACAAATTGGGAGAATGTGTTCAGAGAGAAGGCAGAATTTTGCATGGGTATGGAGCTGACCTGTTGCCTAAAGAGAGAACTGAGGACAAACTTCAAGATGGCTCAGCAATCCTCTTAGGAAATAAATCATGTATTTAAGAAAAATATTTTTCACTTCTGCATGATTAAAGGCTGAGACGTTTTTTCAAATAGCTATGAAGACTTTTTTTTTTTTTATGAAGTAACTTCTAAATGGTACATACATGCAATGGCTTTATTTTCAGTTGCTTAAGAGTATGTGTTGATGCAGCAAGGTTAATGAAGTTCAGTGTTCACCTCAGCAAAGTTCTGCATAGCCAGAATTCAAATACTAAAAACATATCACAGTATTAACAAGTCACCAGGAAAAGTAGTGTGTCTGGAATACTGGATTGGGAAGTGTCATTTAAAACAACTGTGTGCACTGAAAAGAAGCCAAGCCCCTTCCATAGCAAGAGCATGGGAAGCATGGGACCAAGAGAGTGGGATTTGGCCTTGGTTTTCTACTGAGCTGCTATGTTCAAGTAATTTAGTTTCACTTTGCCTCAGTTTCCCCAGCTGTACCAAAATAACCAACAACCTACCTCACAGGGGTGTTGTGAGGCCAAAGCTGTTCTTTGTCAAGGGCTGGGGCTGATGGAAGGTTCTACAGAGGACTAAAAATCTTTATTAAAAGATCTTTATATTAGCTTTTATTATAGTATTTTAATACTACTTTGGCAAAGGCTTATTTCTATGGAATGTAATGTACGTCCTATTTAAGTATTATGTAATTGGACTTATTTTAGTATGTATGGGTAAGGAAAAAGTTCAGGCTGAGCACTCAACTGGTATTTCCTCTCTTCAATTATCTGTGCAACCCAAATGGCATATTAACGAGGCTCTTTGTTTTTATGTGGAACATATTAAAATCAATATTGCTTTATTTTGTAAACCCCGTGACTGAAATAAAATCCTGCTCACAGTTGATAGCCATTTCTTATAATGTGGCTGTTTTAAAGTTTGTTCAAATCATATGAACCAGAAATGTTCACTCTGGATATTAAGTGGTATTTTGTCATAGGAATGTGTTTTTCTTCTCCTCCCCATGTGTAAATACTTTTTCCCGCTCTTTATTCTTTCCCTTACTTAAGTTGAAGTGGCATGCAGATACAGGGGAAATAGGGTGAAAGAATAATCTTCAAAACTTGTAAAATCTAGTATTAAAGCAAACTGTAGAGGAGGGGGATGAACAAAAGGGAAATGGTTGGCCATGGAGGGGGTTTTATGAAATAAAGAAAAGGAAAAAATGATCAAAAACCAGGGTGGGTGGGGTAAGCAGGATAGGTAAGAGGAAGGAATATAGATACTGCGGAGGTGAATACTCTAATATTATCTCCTGATTTATCAGTTAGCTGCAGCTGAAGTAACATGAAGTAGTAACTTATGAATATGCCTTTGTCTGCTTTTGCTGGTGATTTCAAGGTTCATTGCTCAGCTTTTACAATGGGGCTTCAAATAGAATCGGAGAACACGATGGTGGCCTGATGCAGACAAATGAGAGCGCTGCTGGGTCCTGGACAGAGATGAGGCCCAGCAGTTCCTTCTCTTATTGATGTTTTTATCATTGCAGCACCTCTAAGACAGTTGTTAATGTGCATCAGCACTGACAGTTCTCTGTCAGAAATGATTACTGTTAAACTTCAACAAACTGTGGCAGTTGCTTCAGAGAAAATGTTTAACTAGCTGAATAATAAGTACTGAAGAATAACATGGGGCTTTTTGGAATACTTATGATGATGATGGTAGCAAGTGATATTAAGGTCCATATATTGCTAAATGGCTTAAGATGATTTTCAAGTATGTGTCTTACATGGTGGGGAGGAGAATTGCTTTTAAGATGTTTATCATCTATCCCCCTCTTAACAAATAATCTACCTTAGTTTTACTGTCTTTCCAGCTCCCAGGAGCTGCTTCTACCATTCTCTTACCACTTCCCTGCCTGTATGTCTCTAATATGTCACTTTTTTTAAGGTGCTGAAGAAACAGCAAATATTCATTGAGATTATCACCTCTAAGAGAAATAGATGCTGTAATATTTCTCCATATTGTTCTGTCTTTAATACAGCCTAACATCTTATTCGCTTTCTTGACTGCAACTACACAGTGAGCAGATGTCTTCATCAAGCTGCCCATGGTGATGCCTAGATCGTCCCCTTGAAAGATCACAGCTAATTCAGACTCATGTCACAGCTTCTACCAGAGCATGTATGAGTGGTTTAAAACCTTTCCAGTATTTATTGCCTTGGTTTTTCCTGTTGACAACTCACCTGCCCCTGATCTGCCAAGTTTACAGAGTCATTTAGAGTATCCTGGCAATCACCATCAACCCAATAACTTCCATGGGGATTGGCTTTTGCCATTTGATGTACTGAACTCTTCAGTTTCATGTATATAATCCTCTGGTCTTCTGGTCAGTGAGTAGCATGGCAAGCTCTTACAAATTTTTACTCAGTCTGATGTTTTCTATTCCTTTTCATGTCTCCTATCTTCTGTACTCAGTTTCCATTCTAGCTCAGTTACAGCAATGAAGTCATCATGTTATATCTGTCTGCTTTATTTCAAGCAACTTGCCTACAGCAAACTGTTAGTTAAAATATTGTCATTAACTTCCTTTTTTAAGTAAACCACTTATTCTGTATATCTGTCATAGTATGTACAACCATAGCAAAGTGATTAAAACATAAAAACTGTCTGATAAAATAGAACAAATTTATTAAGAAAAAGGTGAAATATGTGTATGGTGTCCCAGACCTTAACTTCACTGGTTTCAGTGGAGTTATTTCTGTCACACAAGGTCAGTTTCATTAACATTTGATTTGACATCATGTCACTTGAAGTCTAGGTGTGACAGCCAGAATCAAGTGCCAGTGAACAAACCCCATAGAAACTTGTTTTAAATTTCTGGGTTATTCTCCTCTTTCTACCAGAGATGAAGCAGATGCATTACTATTACTTTGTCTCTGACCAGCAACCACATGAGCTCAGCCATGCTTAATCTAATATACCTGTAGCCGTATTTAACTGGATATTGAAACTGCATTACAGTGTTTGAGATGAAGCAACACTGAGGGCAGGCTTAGTCTTTGTGGTTTGTTTCATCTCTTCATTCTCATCCTCTTGTGCTTTAAAGAGCATGGAGCTGTAAATGATGCTGTCTTTAAGCGCTGACTGCATTTCCCAGTCACGTTATGTTTACAGATACAAAGGATGTGTCATAAAGGCAGACTCAAGCCTGGCCCTTGGGAGCTGCATAACCTCAATTATCAGAGTACCACATCCTAGAGAGCAGCTGCTTTCCAATACTAATGATGATACCAGGTTGAGAACAGTGTACCTTGGATTTTGCATCCAAATATCTGTATCTGTTAGGTGTTCTATTACAGCAGTATTCTGTCAAAAAACAGTCGTGGCTGCTGGGAGTTGATTAAGTTGGCCAAGGGCAGTTGGGATTTTTTTACTTTTTGAGGATGTGGCGGGGGTGGGGGTGGAACAGAGCCAATGAATCTGAGAGTTGTTAGAATGTAAAACTTCACGGCCTCTCCCTGCCTCTGGAAGCCTCACCTCAGCTGGTACTCACCAAAGCCGTGTCTTGCCACTGTAGCTCTGTACTGTTACTTACTAACTGCCCAGTAACCTTCAGGACTGACAAAGTTCTTTGACCGTGCACTGTGTCTCCGCTCTGGGCATTGGGTAAAAGGCAAAGTGGCTTTGGAAACTGGCATGACAGTGTTTTCTAGGTAATGGGCTCTGCTCATTGTTTTTCCTGGAACTCAAAACTCAGCAAAAATCCCTTGATTTGACCTCTCTTTGCCCTGGAGTGTTCCCTCCTTCTTCTGTTCATCTACATTATTACCATGTGAAGGATTTCTTAGTCAGGTGCCTGAATTATTCACCACTTATTTAGAAAGCAGCAGGCAAGAACTCCCCAGTCTTGATGATGCTGCATTGTTTTTGTCAGGGCTGTAGTATCACAAACATTGCAAAACTGCCTAGCAAGTACATGCAGTCTCCTTGAAGAACTGAAACCAAGAGCCTCAGAGGCTGCACAGGAATTCCCACTGAATACAGCAAAAGGGAGGCAGAGCACTGTTCACAGTACAACACAGCTCAGCTATGGACAGGAGTAGGGTTGCATGAGTGGTAACATTCTAGCTTAAACAAAACTGTCTTACCTGGACAGCAGGATCTAGCCTAAAGCATTTTAATTTTTCTTTTAATGAAGAGATTACTGAGGGAAGAATTTTAAGAGGGTATCTCTGTAAATGAAAAGGAAAAAAAAAATCTTAATTTGTTTTCAACAGTGTACCAGAATGCCTCGGCACCAGACTTAAGGTGAAGAAATTAAGATAACTGTGTGCTCAGTGTAGTGCAAAAGAAAGAATGATACTGTCTGGCTGGGAAAATGGTTTGGCTGGGAGCCTGTGGAGCACAGCAGAAACTGTTTCAGCAAAGGAGAGTTCAATATAATCTGTTTCTGAGAATCCCTGTGTGGCCCCCACAGTTAACACAGGAACCTAATGGTGCCTGTATATTTATATAATTATGTTAACAGTCATAACTTAAATTCAAAACCTGAACTATATATAGTTTTCTCAGTAGATTTTTTTTTTACCCTGGTTTACCTATCATGGCTTCCGCGTATGACAACTTCTAACTGTGCAGTGCACACACCTGTTGTCCTTTTGTCCCATGGTAGAGTAATGGTATTCAAACTCTGTAAAGCACTTTCATGATGTTTCCTGTGAAGAAAGCTTAAGAAAATAAATTTATCTTAACAGCACCAATTGAATTTCCATCTCCCAAGTTTGTCTTGCTTGTGTTGTGTTCCCCGTGTGTGCCATATGGACAGCGGTGCGCTGGATGTTTGAGGCCCAGTGCACAAGAAGAGCTGGCTCTGGCTGGAACAGCTGCTTTCTGCTTCTGTTCCCCCAGCACTCCCTCACTGTCCTGCCTCACTCCTGGCTTTAAACCAGTGTCCATGAGGGCAGAGAACACTGGAGGACATGTAGCACTCTGACCCCAAGTTACTGGTTGCACTGCAGGTTGGTGTGTGTCTGATTTTAGCTGCTCCCCCTTCGGCCCTGCCCCAAGATTCACAGCAGGAACTGTGTGGCTCCAAGAGTTCATTTAAAGCTTAAGTGGGTCAGGGAGTGGGTTTTTATCTATAAAGTGAGAATACCAACACTACCCGTCCACAGCAGGTTCTGGGGACTGGGAAGAAAAAGTCACAGGAAATACACCTATTTCAAATGCCTGCAATGCAAAGCAGCACTTCAGAGGCAGAACAGTGAAACACACAGTTAATTCAAAGTTAAAGCTTATTCAAAATGTGATGTAAGGCATTAACAGCAGCATTATTTTCAGTATGTGGACTTGGAACAAGTTGGAGATGTCTGACGTCCACAAATACCAAAAAGCATCAAGCTGTTATGGAAAAAAACCCAAAGCAGGTGGTAAGACTGTAGTCACTGCAGCTCAACACAGCCAAGCCCCCAGAGATAGGGCACAGATTTTGCTTCTTTAAAAGAATCAAACCCCTCACATTCATCTGCAATCCTTCCTGACAATTCCTTCAGGACATCCTGACAGCAGGTTGCAGAGCTCACTGACAAAAGATCTGCTGCACTCAAGTAGGAATTCAGAAGCACAAAGTGCAGCCTTGCACATAGACGAGCTGCTTTCCTGTTCTCCCTCACCTGGAGACCCCAAGGCTCAGGTGCCTTGTCCCTTCCCCAAGCAGCAGAAGGTTAGTTCTGCCCAGCCCAGAGTGACTCTCCAGGTTGCACAGGGCTTAAATGCTTGTGGCTCAGTCTTGGACCTGCAACCAATACTGATGCAAACCCTTTCTGGAAAACAGTATTCAGCAGCTAGAAAATAAATGTAAAATACACCCTTGCCTTCAAAACAAAAAAGAGGTAAATTAAATAGACTTCAGTGTTACATGCATTTTCCCAGACAACTCCACTGCTCCTGTGCAACTGGATGCTGTGCTTTTCTGTTCAAATAGACTCTAGTAATTCCAGCTGCTTAAACACAGCTCTTCAGGTTCCATGAGAACACTTTTGCCCAGAATAACACAGTGCACTCACACACATGAAGTTCAGTAAATACAGACCCAGACCCCACTGTTACTGAAAAGGTCCAAGACTGTCAAGTATTGTGGTTGTCTGACTAAGAACATTTCCAGCTGCCAGAAACTTAAAGTCTTTGTCTGGCTTTGGTTCCTGTCACAGGGAACATGGTCAAGACAAACTTTACCTCTCAGGTAACAGAATTATTTCTACAGTTGCTGAGCAGATTCATTAGCACTCAGGATGGCAGCAATAGCACCTGTAATCTATAAAAATGATTTATCATACTGTCTATTAGTACAAAAATTTACAAGCCAGTTCTTTTTGTCCAGTTTCCCTCCTTCCTTCCAATAGAAAATACTGAAAAATGAAAAATTAATGTAAAAATCTAAGTCCATTACTAAATGGGAAATGCAATGGAATTCTCATCAATTGGTATTTTCCCCCCAAGAGGCAGATGAAAGATGTCATAAGCGTTCTAAAAATGACTTCTAAACTATTATTATACAACTGTGTCCACAGACAAAATCACTAGTCTAGTGATAGGATAGTTTGGACATGTTAAAGCATGTTTGGATGAATTCTTGCCATATTTTTAGAAGCTACTAGTAACCAAAGCAATCTTTCCTATAAGCATTACTACAAATTTGTCTTAATCTCAGGACAAGTTAGAGGTGCAACTCAAAGCTTTTAATTTTTTGGGCAAGAATGCAAAAGATATAAATATGAATTTTAAAATGTACACATTAAGAACAGAGAATGTGCTTAGTGTATTCTGGATCGCTTGACTCTGCTCATTTCTCCCAGTGCTTTTCTTTTCTGGGATAATCCGGCTCCAAGATCTGACTTATTCTGAAGGTAAGACTCAGCTTCTGGCAGGCAGTAAGACTCCATAGGGGGAGGTGGGTCCTTCAGTAAAGAAAGAAAAAAAGAGTGGGTCAGCTTAAGAAGAGCAGCTTCTGAGACAACAGCAACAGCTCATTAGTTGTCTAAAACTGAAAATAACAAAACAAACCTGACACACCTACATTTTAGGCACATTTGGCGAGCAGCTCCCTACCCTGCAAGAGATGCTACTGCCAGCACCAGAACAAGTCCTGTTAGAGCATGAATTTGAGGCCACAGATCAAAGCCCTCAGCACAGGCCCTTTGTGGCCACGACTGCTGGCAGAGGAGGCCGGTGCCTGGTGGAGCAGCCGTGCCCTGTGGCAGGGGGGAGCCCTGGCTGTGCCCACCTGGATGAGGTAGTCAGCGATGTACTCGGGCTTGAGGCAGTTCACTCCCTGGGCTGCCGCCTCTGCCACGTTAACCCTGGAGTCATCCGGCTTCAGCTTACTGAAGTCAGCAAAGAGGTGAGTTGCTTCTTTAAAGAGAGACGCAGAATGGCCAGGAAACACCTACAGACAAAACATGACCCACAAAAGTTCAGTTGTGTTTGTTCCTCAAGGCAAAGGCAGTTCATGACCTTTAATTTCACTCATCAAGCTAACGGAAACCAGTGGGAAATCAAATACCATTTACAGCTGTATTCTGTACCATCACTTACCTGTCCAAAAGGGTGATCCTTCCCATCAGAACAAGGCACAGAAATTCTATCCTCAATTCCTACCAGCAGCAGTGACTTGTGTAACCTCAGACAAGCTGCTCTGCCTGACCACTTGCAAAGTGAAGATGATAAAGCTCTTTCCTCCCACCCTTTAACCATGTCTCAGCTACCCTGTGTAAGCAATTTTGTTCATTAAGACCTTTTACTCACGTGAAAAATGCCCAGCACAGTTAAACAGAAAGAAAAAAAAATAACAAACATACATGTATTTCTTTTTTTTTTTTCCCAAACAAGTACATACTTTTGCTCCTCCTGACTGAAGAAGGCGCCTGAATCCTGCTTCCTTGGTTTGATCAACGTTCAGGATCACTTTCCAACCACTGAAAGCTCCCTAGATAAATGAAAAGTCAGTCAAAAGTATGCTGGTACTGAAAAAATACAAAGATTTAATGGGTCTGTAATTTATCCCTTTTGAGAATATCCATCAGATGAAGACTTGCAATTACCTAGTTTTGCATTTATGCATGCCAGAAAAAAAATCCACAGAATATACAGCGATTGGGCCCCAATCAGCAGCTTGCCACCCAGCCCCCTGTAAGGAAAGACCCTTGCAGAGAATATGTTTTCCAAAACACCAGACACTGTGAGAAATTTATCTTAAAAAACCCCAGTTACTTGGAAATATGTTCCCCCAGCATGCACTTGGTTACAGTAACAGCACAGAGGGCCAACTGGTTGCCTCCTACAAACACTCAGTGTGGTCTCCACATAGGCAAAGGGCCTGGAAGATTTGTTACAAACATTCCTTTTAAAAAGATTGCTGTAAAACACACACGAGATTTTTCCTGACATAACTGAAACATCACCCTTCAATGAGTCCTCAGCTGCAGTGCTTGATTTGAGAGGAGTTGAAAGGCTTTGGGGAGTTCAAGACTCACTTCCAAAAAACTCACTGAAAGACTATGAAACCAGTAACCAGTTTTGGCTTCCTGGCAGAGCTGAGTTAGGTTAGCTCTCCACTCAGAGCTCTGAAGAATAAACATCATCTTCCTGGCTGAGGGACATTTACAGACAAAAGCATCCACATTCCAGCCTTGCAATAACATGAATACTGGTTCAGAGGAGACGAAGACATTTAACATACCATCACCAACTTTTTTAAAAAACAAAATTACTTAACTAGAATATATCAAGCCAAGACATTTTGCTCTTGATAACAAGACGTTACCTTCCCCTGACAGTGAAGTTTTTAGTTTCTTGGTGACAATCCCTGTCCTGTCCATCCACATTGTACAGCTTACTTTACAGGATTATCTATATACCTCGACAACACCCGTTTCTTGCCTCCCTTTATGAATTTTTTTCCTCCACCTCATGGCTGCCAGTGCTAGTTTCTTCTGGTTTACATTGATTCCAGACAAAACATTAAGTACAGAGTTGCTTCCCCACTCATAGTCTTCTTCCTGAAACAACCATAAGCTTAAATTACAAAGCAGTCCTGCCAACTTTACCAGCAGAAAAATAGATTTTAAAAACCCACACCAGATAGGAAATAAAAAACCCTGAAACAAATCCCATCTCACTCTAGCTATATATATATGGATTTCATCTAGCCAAAACAGCTCTAGGTAAAATTAGAGATATGGCTCTTAATTGCACATGTTTATCTAAATTAACTCATGTTTTCTGTGACATCATGTCTTGTACACAACCTGATTCCTCTTGCAGTTACATCTACAATAGAATTCAACAGCAGGACAAAGCAACTCACTACACTGATTATATTTCTGCAGTGTCTTCCAAAACAATTGAAGTCAGTTTTAATACAGAAGGGTATGAAGCAGTCTACAGGCATTACTTTAAAGTTAGCCTGGTCAACATAAAAGAACTGGCTGACCCAGGAGAACTGTAAAATTAACAGTTAGGAAAACATTAGAAGAGGTAGTGTTCAAAAATATTTCCGTACATGGTGACAGAATCAAATCATTTAAAAATAATATATGTTCATTTATTGAAAGAATCAAGATTTTATTCCTGGTTTAGCAAGAGCCATGTAAATTTAGCTGATAACACTGGGAATTTACCAGAAGGTATTCAAAGACTCAATTTTAAGAAGCAATTATAAAAAGCATAGGTATTTTTCTTATATCAGGAGCTTGGTGCAAGACTAGTTTTCAGACAAAGCTGGCCAAAAACTTCTCAGATTTTGGATTCTCTAAAACTCCCATGGCTTGGGCACCCTAAACTCGCAACTGGCTTTGAGAAGTTGTAAACCAAAAAATAACTGTAAAAAAGTAAAACACACTCATGTCCTAGTGACAGGGTCACATACCTGAACAAAGCAGCCAGCTCCTCTGCACGCCTCCAGGTAGGAGCGATGAAGCACCCACTTTCCAGCTGCCATCGAAGCCAGGAATTTTTCATTCCGAAGAGGATGTCCCACAACAATGTGTGTGCAACTCGGATCAAAGTACTGCTTCTCAAGTACTGTTCCACCTTGAATTGAGGAATGAATTTGATTTGGATTACCTAAGTGCCATGCCGCACACAGAAAGGATCAACTCGGAGTGAGAATTATTTGAATTCAGACGAAAACTCAGCTCAAATTTACATTGAGAGTGTTATCATTGAAATGACATGGGGAGAAGCTGCTTGGGAGGGAGGGCAAGCAGCCAGGAAAGAGTGGCTCTGTAAAACGCCACAGCAACACAGACAGGAATGAGAGACACCAAAAGAGAGCCCATCCTGGGCACTCCCAACAGTAAAGAATGAGGCTGTTGTAAAGACAGCTAAAACAAAACTATCAGAAGACAAAACCATTGTTGTTTGATGGCAAAGCTGATTGCTCCTGTGATAATAACACTAAATTCAAAGAATTGCTCACAAGCACGGAAAGCCATAAATTTGAGACCTCAAATCTGGTGAGTCACTAATAGAAACCCTTTCTTTTCCCCAACAAGCCACAGCTGAACAGACACATACACACATATTATTCTTTGCATTTCACAAATATCTGGTACCTAATTCCTCAATCAGATGGCAGTAATCAATTCTTTCTTGAGGATTAAGAGAAGACAGCTGAAATTTACGAAGTTTGTCTGTTTCTTCATCAGTTTTCTCATCTTCGTTAACAACCTAAAAATACAGGAACAGATTTTGAAAATAGAACGACTAGGTCGACAGTTGACTATTTCTCTGCCAAATATTCTGGGTTATTTATATATTAAGTTTTCTTATAGCTGGGAAAAGCAGAACCAAACCTGTCAGTCACTTGACAAAAAGCTTGGACCTTATCAAACTATCCTTAGGCTGCTGCTTGAACATCCTCTTGGTTCCCCATTTCTTCAGGGCACAGCTGAACTAATCTGTCACAACAA
The DNA here is from genome assembly GCA_013400175.1 of Phainopepla nitens. Taxonomy (NCBI): domain Eukaryota; kingdom Metazoa; phylum Chordata; class Aves; order Passeriformes; family Bombycillidae; genus Phainopepla; species Phainopepla nitens. The sequence continues at coordinate 22,657 of VXBQ01005672.1, forward strand.
GTAATCCTTCATTCACATCCATGGAATGCCAGGTTGAACACATGAAGAAATCAGCATGGATCTGTCACACTGCCTCATCCATTCACTTTCTATCAAGTCAGAATACTGTATTCTTTGAGGGCCTTTCCACTAACATGACACACTATGCCTTTGAAGACACAGAGCTGCTGAAAGTTTGAGCATCAAGTGACACACTGCAGGTGAGACTAAAAGCTCATTTTCCTTTCCTTTTCCAAGTTCACAATAAAACAGAATTTTAAACCAGGTTTTGGCAGAAAAATAATTTCCCATTATGTACCTAAACATAAAATTCCAGATACCACCAAAGAAACAAAGGTCTAAATTTTTTTCCATCATCCTAACATGGCTGGAGGAGCTCCAAGTAGTACACATAGTAATTCTTCACTCCAAAGCCTGTCTTAGCATTCCAGCTAATGGGACAAAAAGCTTCATTTGTTGAAATAAGCAAGCTTTATTTTTTTGGGCAAATATTATTTGTTCAAAATCTCAAAGGAAGGGGGAGTATTGAAAAGAATAGCAAAAAGAGAATAGAACTGCACACAGTAATCAACCTCACGATTTTAAATGCAGATCTGCACATTCTATATTCATCATAAAATTCGAAATTTCTTTAAGTATTACTGCATCTCTCAGAACACAAACCATCATAAGTATTTTTTCCATTTGACAAACCTTTTCTTTGGGCTCTGGTGCCACAGGAGGGTTAGCCAGGGGGAAAGCAATGCTGGGGGCCTGCGGAGTAGGGATCAAGTTATCCTTAACTGGTGTTTCAGGATCCCTGCATATGGGATTCTTTAGACTTTCAGTCACATCTCCATCCCCAGCCTCAGGAGCAGCTGTGAAAGTAAAGTGGTGTTGCAATTATGAATACAATTATGTATAAAGTAAAATATATAAATATAAAAAATCCCCACAATTGCTGCTACAACTTTTACAGTTATATTTCACCTGCCTTTCATAAACATGCTCTTCTTTATACCACAAACCACCAACAGCAATACTGCAATCATGTCCCTGAATGCCTTGCTTTAAAAATAACCTCCTGAAAACCTCAAATGACCTGATTTCTTTGGTTAAACTGCACTGATTTGGTTGAACCAAAAATCAGTTAAATGGAATTATCTAATTTTCTTCAACCTCCTCTAGGACAAGGTCGGTTTTCAGGAAGACTGCTGCCACAGAAACTCTAGAAGCAGATTGAGGAAAGGAGTTGGTGGCAGCAGGGAGAGAGAAATAAAGGATTCTGCTAAAACAGAAAGAAAGCAAAACAGATGAAAAAACATTTGGTTTTGGCAGAAAAGGTACGTCACTTCCTTAGTCCTAGCAACAGACTTTAGACTTCAATAAGAACAGGGAACATAAATAAAGTATCTTTACCAAATCCTGACCCAAGCATGTCCATTGACAATTTGACACATCTTGGTTTTTTGGGTCTGTGAGCTAAATCTTGTATCCCAATTTTTCACCTATAAATATTTCCATTACAATGGAAAATATTTTGCTTATGGTATTCCCATTTGAATTCCACTACATTTACCTTCGGAGTTTACCTGGAAACCAGCTGTGGTTCAAAAAAACCAAAACAACTTGAAACATTTTGTGAAGTCTTTCAAGTTGTTGGCGGTTTTTTTGGAGCCACAGTAGTCCATTTTTAGACAAGCACTGCCTTGGTGTTTGACCATTAATGAATGGGAAAGCTTCTCATTAAAAAACAGCAACACATAAGGGAGCTCAAAGATGTGAAACTGTATTTTTGGCAATTGAGAAATGCCAACAATGCTCACTTTTTTTGTAAGTAGAGCTCAAACGCGACTGTATTTTAAAAGTCCCAAGGACCAAACGGATGCTGTTGCACAGAACAAGGACATTGCATTTCTAATTTTACCTATACCAGCCATCTCTGCATCAAGGACAGAGCCTTTGAGGGCAGACTCATCCACGTTCGTACTGGTGTTACTCTGGCCTTGCTCAAGGTACTGAGAAGGGCTATCAGGCCACTGAAGGTTGCTGACAAGTCTTGCTCTCTCTTCCCTCGCAGTAGGATCATCCCAAATGATCTGCTCACTCTGGGATGGCTCTGTGTTTATATCTGCCAGTGCCTGGCGCGACTGCCTAAGGGAAAAACCACAGATACCTTACAGACTCATTTTACAAGAGACTTCCATTCTAGAAGGCAATGTGTTAATGATCACATCAACTGCAGCATCCAAGTGACCGCATTATTAGAAATCATAGCTGGGAAAAGGGAAAATTTCAGTATAGAAGCTGTTCTAGCACCCTGGCTTTATGAAAATGGGCACCCAAAATACCACCAGATATTTTTATTATGTGCATAATAGTAAGTTATTATAAAATCAGTGTACCTTATTCTTTATTAAGCCTATTTATTTGCAAATAAGCACCAAGCTAAATGAATCATTTTGCAAGGGTTCCATTACTTTCTTACTGCACATCAATGTTGATGGAGTTCAAATCCTGTTCTCCATTTGGAGAGAAAAGAAGAATAAAAGAGAAGAAACATTTGCAGAGGCGCTTTCCAGTAATGTCTACTACTTCTTTATGACCTATGTAAGCACTCATACACACTTTCTTCAAAATCTGTAAAAACACTAAGGAATCTGAAGAGAAAGAAAATAAGCCAGTTCATAACCTGCACATTAAAACCAATCATACTATTCTGGTTTTTTTTAAAAACAAAAGATACTCACTATGGATTAAGAAAACATTCTGACTTTACCTAGCAGATCCAGCTGAAGACTGAATTGCAGGAGAAGAGACTCAAGCACATCAGTAGAAACAGACAACACATCTGAAAACCCTGGAGACCTATTCAAATTTCAATGAATGTCTAAATACAGGCAAGGACAAAACAAAATGCAATTAAATACAAATCCATACCTGAGAGCTTCCAAGACCCTACTGCGACCATTTCGCACAGACCGAGTGCTATCAGGAGTGGCTGGAGAACCATCAAAGCTGTTCCTGGAAAGGGATCCTCTTTGCCCTTGTGGTTTCACTAGTGATGTGGCAGACATGAGCTCCTGCAGCTGCCTTTGGAAGTTCTCCCTCATTTCTAGTGCTTGGGTTAAGACTTAAGAGAAGAAACAAAACTCGTAATATCACAACTCTTATACTGTAACAAGTGAAAAGTGAACAACTGCTCACTGCTTCAGTGAAAACTGAAATTCCAGTCAACCTCCCTCCTGCACCAAAGACTATACATTAAAAAGAGGAAAAGGACTTGGGTAAGAATATCGAGGAAAACTACATATTCCCTAAGTCACCTGTTCTTAGACACACGGAGAAATCTCCATTCGGCTCACTTCTGAATCTCCTCACACAATCTAAATTAGATCCACAATTCTTCCACAACACATTTATTTACGTAACATACACTCCAAAATAAAAATCTGTCACATTAAGGATGAACTTCAGTGTTTTAAAAACAAAGAAATGGCAATTATGTATCTTTCAATGAATGATCACGATTTTCCTGTGGGCTGTCAAGATCCTTAAAATAGAGAGGAAAACCCTTTCCTGGCATCCAGCAGCAATAAAAGCTAGCTGCACTTGACCAGTATATTAATATGCTACCTAAAGTTTCCAGACCTCAGCATTCAGCATCTGAAACTGCAAAGACTCATATTGATAGTTTGATAGTCCACACATATTCTGAAAACAGTGATTTACATTTACCTCCTTTGGATTCACTTGCTACAATTTGTTCTTCCCCTACAGTGACTGTTTCCTTTATTTGGTCAGTCGTTACATCATCTTCAGCATCATCCTCATCCACCGGAATAATCTAAAACCAATGAAGACAAGCAGATTTCTCAAACACCAATTTTTTTTTTTTTGCTTTTTAACCATGTCTAACACTAGTCTAAATTCTGAAGATCATTAATCTTGCCTTAGAGCAAATCTAACCTTTCTGCTACTGCAATGAAGAGTAGCACAGGTGACAGCTCCTATTCTGCAGTCTTAATGTCAACTAAAGCAAGTTCACACCTTGGATCTCATTACCTAAAAGAAAAGACATCTATCTTTTCAAATGTGGAAAGCAAATCCTGAAATGCCTGTGTTTTCCTCCATCACCCTAGAAGATGAATATTACAAATGCAAAAAAACCTTAAGGAACATCTGCAATAGCTACTATTAATCACTAGCTAAACCTGATTCAGGACATTGCTGAATTAGTAGCAATGTTTTTATTACTATGTTAATACAACTATTAACTGAATTCAAATCATTTCATGGAACACTCATTCCTTTCACACAACATACCTCATTCTCTGCTGGTTTTCCAGCTGAAAGAGTTTTACTGGAGGAGGAGGAGAGCCTGATGTCTTGCACTGCACTGATGTCCAGGCTCATTTTGGGATTGTAAGTGTGAGGAAAGAGAGATTCAGGAAGCCGTTTACATTCTCGGGCACTCTGTAATAACATCAGTTAATGAGAGAAAGATGAGGAAACGATTGAGATAAAAGAAACTTCACACCTAAACATAAGTACAATAAAAACACTGTCAAAAGTACTTCACACAAGGGGAAAAATGTGGTTGCCATTCTGGGAAAAATGTAGCAGAAATGTTCAGTGGAATTTATTTTCTCCTTATGGAGAACAAGGTAAATGTACATCAATGTAAATGTAAAGTAAATGTACATCAGTGAAAAGAGGTCACTCAATTTATTAATTCAAAGCAGGATGCAAATCATCAGTCCTTATACATGTTTAGTATACATGCATACAGAAAATCCACTGCCATATAACTGTTTCTAAGCCTCCATTTCTCTTTACTTTTAAATAGGGAACAAAACAAGCTACATACCTCTAAAAGCCAATGTTCTGAAACAATATGTATACCCCGTTCTTTAACAGATTTGTACTCCCTGTTGTTATCATTCTGTCCTCCCTTATAGATGAAGTGTGTTACTGTTTCATCAAAGCACCATCTGGAAGAGAGAACAAAATACAATTTGAAGATGGAATTTCTACCCAAAAGTATCATAAATCCAGCTCAGAAACTGTCCTGTCTCTTGTTCAAGTTAAAGTAGTTTTGCCTACTCCGTTATGCCTCAATAAACAACGAGCCCACTTTCTTTGGCAGAAAAGACAGCATTCAGTTTCATAATAGCACAACTTCAACACGTTCTGAAAGCATTCCTGAAGAAAATAAAACTATGTTTTTATCCAAAATAGGATAAACATATGGAAAGCAGGGGTTTTGCTTTAATTTTTGTTTTGTTTTTAGTGAAGTGGAATTTTAAATCAGTTTCTGAAAAGAATGGGTGATCCATGATAAGAGCTTTTTCTTTTGTCATATTGAACTGCAAGTGAAATACTGATCCTTGAAACTCAAAATAAACAAAATGAGGACTGTTAATTCTTAAACTGATAAAAACTAGTATTTCCTACCTAATCCAAGTGTCTTCAGCATTTCTAAGGTACTAACAAACATAAGTGCAACTTCATTCACACTATGAATAATAACACTCATATAAAAGTCAGTAACAAAACACATAAATCAGATTTAGTGGAAGCAGACTTATGTCTTAAATCAATCATGTTAGTTTGTAGTTTCTCTTCATGACAACCTATTTTTCCTAAGCTTGTCTAAGAACACTGACTTAGCCATGCTTACAATCTAGAAAACAATTTGTTTGAGCCAGGGAGAAACATACACAAATTCACATTAGATTCAAAATGTAAAATATAAAGCAAATGTTAAACCATCCAAAAGCTAAACTTCTTCAAACCAAAGGAGGAAAAAAATCTGCAATTCAAGAAGACTTCTGGACAAACACAGTCTTTCTGAGATGGATTTACAAAGAACACAGGGACTGGGGATGTGGCAGACAAAAATGGTCTTATTTCACATTACAAGTGGTTGACTTGTAACATTGTTTAGGATGGTGAAATCTAACATTCAGCAGTAGCAAAGGGCATATTAGGATACAAAGACTCAAAGTTATTAGAATTCACATCAGTGCAAAAGCTCAGAAGCCATTGTATTAGCAGATACCTGTAGTCTGCTCCAAGAGAAGCTGCTACTGCATTCAGCTCCCTTTGCCTCTTACTAAGTTTTTTACTAACATATATAACAGCATCAGCTAGAGGCTTGGGTTCTTCTTCCTGGTCAAGCTGCAGGGATAAAAACAGGACAGTCACAAGTGGAAGGCTTCTGTATCAATAACAGAAGTACTTTAATATTTAGTGAAGCATGTAGTAAAATATACAGTGATAACAAAGGTAAGATAAACACCCTTGCTCTATTTTTGATGCTCCCCTACCCATGCTCAAAACCCAGCACTATTAACATACCATGCACTAGGAAGGCCAAGACAAAAGATTCAGCCAGTTTCTCTAGAACATTACTCCTTTCATCATGGGCCGAACACTGAAATTAAGAAATTATCAAGCCTGATGCTACTGAAGTATTCCACTGTAGAAGAGTGACAGAAATAAGACTAAGGAGCTACAGAACAAAAAGCAGCAGCCTTCCCTTTCCAGAGGTCACTAGCTTTCTCACCCCTCCTCAACAGAGCACTAACATGGCAAGCAATATATAAATCCTACTCTTCCTCCTATACCTTTTTGTTTTCTCCCACTTTTCTCCTTCTATTCAGCACAGAGGAAGGCAGGAAGACACATGCATTAATAAAAACTCTGAGCTTTAGTTCAATACATAATATCTAACCCTATTCAGCTGGAACCTGAGAATTTTTCAAGTGTGGGATCACATTCCAATACTACAGAGTCTGAATTGGTACATAGTTATACGCCATGTTACTCAGCAACTGCTTAATATTCAAGACAGCAGTGCAGATAGTAGAAAAAGGTTTTAAAAATCTTTGCCTTCCAGAAGGAAATTCCTCTATCTTACATTCCTTTAACTGTCATTGAAGAACACATCATCATATGAATTTCTATTCAAACAGATCACAAATAACAATTCACAAATTCCTTTGTAACTTAAATCACAAAAGATAATGCTTTTTCTTAATTAAACCTATGCTCCAGCAACTAAACCCCCAAATTTCCTACCACTTCTGGCTGTGCAGCAGCCAGCTGAGGGCTGGCAGTAAGAGCTGCTGCGTGCATTGTGCTGCTTGCCAGTGCCAGTTTCAAGTTTCTGCCGATGACTTCAGAGAGAGGTGTGCTCAGTTTCCTGGTCCTTTGCTCAGGACCTCTAGGAGTTTCCAGAGCTTCCAGAGCATCCTACCAAAAAAAAGAAGAAACTGACTTTCATGAACACCTTACAAAATTCTCACTCAAGTGCAAGTTTTACAATATAGTAGGACTTCATACTCCTAAACCAGGACAGCAAACTACAGGAACAGCTACCAAGTGCAACTGCAGTACCACTGCACAAAAGCTGTTACAAGGCAAACCCAATCTCAGAGTCTGCAGAAGCAAAATAAGAAGACAACACTTTATTAATCTTTCTGTTCACAGCCATCACTAAGAACTGCCCCCAGTGGAAAAGCCAGTGACCAAACCCAGGTATTCCTAACTCCAAACAACTACTTTAATGTACTCGCACCTTGCCCCACAAGAGCTGCATGTGAGTACGTGATTCTACCTGCACCTTTAAAATACCATTTCACACTGTCCTTTTTTATATAAAAAGAGAAATTTTGGTCTAGAATATCTTGCTTTTGGAAATCATCAGAGTCGTCACTTCATGAAGCAGAACGAGCTAAAGAGAACACGGGATTCTTCACGTTTGCAACATGTTTTGTCCTATTGTGAGCAGAGGGATTAAAAAATAAAATGGAAAACCCCCCCCACAACGAAACAGACAACCCACAAACAATCCCCCAAGAAACCTAACAACTCTGCAGCAATTCAATGCATTGATCTTTCAGTTAAGGCCTTGAAAATTAAAAACAAATCTGAAGCCTTCCAAAGTACACCTGAGTCATTCAGGAGCTCTCCCAGTGCAGATACTCCCTAAGTGTCAGGGCTTTTTTTTTTTTCTTTTCTCCTGCATTTTCTAGCCTACTATGGCCTTCAGAATAAGACACTGAATGCAAAACCCCACGCATTTTTCAGCTTGCAGTAATAGATTTGTAATTGCTCTGAAGCTATTACATTAAAACATGCCATAAAAGTAGCATTTAATCAGAAAATGCAAATGCTTGTTTCCAAATACCTGGAGCAATTTTAAGGTGCCTTGTCACATTTAGCAATCTCTAGATGCGAAGAACACAGACTGGATACTGTCTGAGGTGTGGGACACACAAGCATATGATGCAGTAAGCACGAAGGAGCTTTGCTAGAGACATTATAGCACTTACTATTCAATAAAATTAGTCCACAGGCCATTAACTAAACTATATAAATAAAGCAGTCACTTTCCCTGGCTTTATACAAAAGGGAAAGTCTGTATGTGAACAGCATAAAAATGGGTAAAAGCACAGATTTCTGTGCTTTTACCCATTTTACAATTTTAAGTTTATGCACATCTTAAACAGTACTAGCCAGACAGACTTTCAGTCACCTTTACATCAAAAGAAGGCTTGAACAACTTGTCTTTGGAAAGAAACTTTGACGGTGTGTCAAGATTTAAAGATGGTTCTTTCTGGAGTGGTCCCCCTTGTTCAACAGGAGTTGTCTTCCCAGTATGATGAGAGATTACAGCTTGGAAAGCTTTACTCTGGAACCTGTTCATATCAAGGGGGGTCACAGCTCCCTTTTTTCCAGCTTCAAGGAGATGAGTAGGCTGTACTGAATCAGATTTAACAGTTGCTGGTGTCTTGCTAAGTTGAGTAACGAAACTCTCCATATCTTTAAAAGAAACAAAGAAAACATAAACAAGCAAACTGGTTTTTCATTTGAACACAGGCCCCACACACTCTTATTTAAACAACAACCATGATGACCTGAAGAGACGGGCATCAAATCATTGCAGACTAACAAGTCTGAAGTCCTAAGATGGATCTCTCATCAATTCCCATGCAAGCTACAGGGCAGCATACTTGCCAAAAAGGACAAAGTTGAGACACTGAGCTTGAATCCCAACTGACTGATAACCACACAAGACCCCACTGGCACCACCAGATTTGCAGCAAACACACAGTATCATTTCTGTAATCACAACTCAACAGCAGGAAAAAATGTGGTTGCATGTACAGCCTGGTCTAATGGAAAGTGTCCCTGTACATGGCAAGGCGTTGGAACTAGATGATCTTTAATGTCCCTTCAAACTCAAACCAATCTACAATTTAATCTTAATATCTGGAAAAATGTTCTTTAGCTCTAATACTTAGAAGGTGTTAGGGAAGAAAATTTCATCACACCTGCCTTCTTTATTGTGAACAAGCAGTACAATGACAGAATCGTATCCCCAAACTTGCTAAGAACCAACCTTCAGCCTCTGCATTTTCAACCAAGAACTTGCTTTCATCTGCCCTCTTTCCTGTCCTTGCAGACTGCAAAAGCCAAGCTACAGAGACTGCTGGTAAATTCCACTTCTTCGCAGCCTCATACTTGGAGCCACTCGGTTCTCTCACCACCAGATGGGTGCTGGCAAACATTCCTTTTTTCACACTGGCTTTCCGCACAAAGAATTCCTGGACTCTACAATTAGATTGATGAAACATTCACTTAGTCATAAACAACATTAATCTAGGGCACATTTATACTATTATAAATCGTATTCTCACAAGAGAAAACGAACCAATAGAAGTAGACATTTAAGGCAACTCACTTTGCATTTTACAGCCTAATCTGCAGAAAAGAAAAAAAAAAACAAAAAAATCCCCCCCAAAACCCCCACAAACCCCCAAAATAACAACAACAAAAAAGTTACACAGTAGTGTTTTGCTTCTACCAGCACTGAAAAAAGTATTTGTCATACTCCAGCAATCCTCCAGGAATATCCCATTTTCAAACCATACCCTGGGCCTAACATTCTTCAGCAAGATGAACAGAACAGGCTTCCTTGCCTTCCAGAGTCAACAAGCATCGTTTCCAAATGAACAACAGTTTTCTTTATATTACAGTTTTTCTCTTACTATCAAGGACACAATCTTGCAAAAACAAGCCAGGATTGAGAACTCATCAGCAACGAATTCGGTTCAAACAGGCTACAAACCAGCTCAAATGATACTTACTCTAAGCTACACAATTTTGCCATGTCATGACTAAACATGTTTTTTTTAATGTTTTTCAAAGATCTTGGTGAACTCTAAGCAAATAGGGCATGATTTCTTAGGATGTGAGATAGTGCATGGGGTTCATACTTATGAGGCTGAGCCAGATAGTATTGATGTGGTCCTTTCCTAGACAACCAAAGAGCAACTTGGAATGCCACATCTGAAAACCTGACTTTCATTGATTGGTTCAAGAGCAGAGAAAGAAGTTGCTGAGACTCAGTTTCTGGGAAATAAAGAGACTGAGCATATTCTGGTAGAAATTAGACTGCCTGAGCACTGACCATATTTCCTTAAAAGAGCAAAATGAGAGACCTACATAATGATGTCTCATTGCTTCAGCACGAGGTTTTGTAAATGAAGGGAATTCAAAAGAGCTTTAACTCCGATATTTGTACAGAGGAAATGAAATGCATAATGGCAGCACATCGGCTCTTTAAGAACAAGGACAAACTGTGACAGAAGTACCTGGCTCCCAGCAGTCCTGCCAGATAAACAAGAGAGTCTCTCTCTGCACCAGTGAACTGGCTAAAAGAAAGAACACAATCTTCCAGAGGGGTAGCTCCTTCCATTGCCAGGACTGGTGTGAAAAGTGGATTGGATCGGAGATCTAAGAGGGCCTGCTGTTCCACGCATGTTATCTTCAAGAAGGTGAAAGACATAAAAATGTAAATCAAGCCAAATAGTAACAAAGCCAACAAGATTTCAGCAACTCTACGACAGCATTTATGGACTCAACAATGAGCAATCCTGCTTCCATCATTACACCTGAGAAAAATTAGTTCCCACTGGATCAGACAAACTCTTTTTTTAGACCATGTCTATTTTGTCAAGCTTGACATACTGAAGCATTATTCAGAACTTTTCAGCTACTCAAGTTCCAACCCTGCATAAAACTGGAGGTTTCCAGTTCAGTGCACGACCTGAGGGTCTGCATAGATTTACTTCACAGGAAGTTACCTAATACTGAAAGTTACTAACAGCAGGTAGTCTATATCATGTGCCTGCTCTTGCCATATATGGTTAGTATTCTTTGACTTTTAAGCTACAAAGACTTGCTCTTCTGCCACAAATTTTAAAACAAGCATGAAACAAACAAAAATATCAAATCATTATTAGTCAACTAGCTCCTTCTACAGCTCATTTAGACAGAATGCTGTCAGACCTCATATAAGCCTGGGTCATGACAATGTAGTCCTATTTAAGGGTCCTGTGGAAAATGAAGTGAAACAGATAAGACACTCTACAGATGCAGAGGCTTTACTGAAGGCTTAAATTTAGCACATTTCAAATGAAATTAGGCTAGTATCTCAGTATCTTCTTTATATTTAAGCCACTAATTACTGCATTCTGGCAACACAAATTTCTAATACAGATACCTGTTTATCTGGGAATTGAAAAAGTGTAACTCCCTCACCAGCCATGTGTTTGTGACGACATCACCAACAGTTGCCTTCACGGTGCACCCTAATAAAGGCACCACAGCATAGTCTGCAATGGTTCTGCTTTGTGGTGCCAGAACTTCCCCAGCATTCTCCTTTATAATATCTGCAATGCAGGACTCGTCCTCTTCACCAAAACCCAGAAGAAGAAATCTCTTCCCGAAAAATAAGCCTCCTTCAGCCAGCGCAGAAGAATCTGCCAAAGACCCATTACAGACAGAAGGCTGATTCTCTCCTTGGGCAGTTGAGTTAGCGACATCACTGAAGGTTCTGGATGTTAGTTTTTCAACTTCATCTGAAAGGTTAAAGAAAAATGAAAAAGAACCAAGCATAAAAATTATTTGACAAGAACATCAAAGACAACCCAAAACAGTTTCGTGAAGAAATTACAGGATTGTGCTGTTTTCAGCCAGGTTTTAGTTAAAAAGTGTTCTATATAGGCCTATTTAAATTTGAATTCTGAAACACAAAATAGAAGTTAAAATACTAGATATGCATATGTCTTTAATAAGCAAATTCTGCAAGCCCAAATGCAAATTATGAGCAGTTATACTTTCTACAGTATGCTGAGCCTAGAACATACCTAGTGTAGAATAGTTATTTACATATTGAGAGAGGAAGTCATCTTCAGCAGCCTTCTGGTGCTTTATAATGTTCACAGCATTTTTCTTCAAGAGACTGTTTTTTTTGGGGAAAACTGACTTCATTGCAGGTTGTTCCAAAATTGGATTCTCTAACGGCTGGTAGTTTAGAGGGATATAGTGCTCCACTGGACATAGACAACCTTTACCAAATGACTCCAGCAACCACTTAGCTGTCACTATAAGAGGCCTATAAAATAAAATGTTATACAAACAAGTTACAGCAGGTTTCAGACCGAAAAAAACAGCGTACACACACACACACACAAAGTCTGTAACTCTAACACTAAGCAGGCTTTCGGCAATTTACAAGCCTTAAAAGACTTCATTCTTTCGGTCTGAGAACAGAGCATTTAATAATTACTTTTTATAACATAATTTACATCTGCCACTGCTGCACTGCCAAGTTCTTCCTCCTCAATGTACTAATAAATACACATAAACATCTCTTTTCACCAGCAAGAACACTTGCTTTTCTACTCGCTGAGGTCACCCATGGCTACCCAAAGATACAGTGAAAAGCACATGTGGAAATACTTATTACCACTAGCTGCAGGTCTTCTCATTTAAATAAAGAGCTACTTAGTATTTTCAAATCAATATGTGATCCCAAAGACTTGTGCAATGATTTAGAAAGAAACTGAAAGACCATCTAGCTCCAAACCCCTGCCATGAGCAGGGCACAATTCTGACTAGTCTAGGTTGCTCAAAGGTCCATCTAACCTGGCCTTGGACACTTACAGGGATGGGGCACCACAGCTTCTCTGGGCAACCAGAGAAGCCTCACCACTCTCATAGTAAAGAATGTCTTTCTACTATCTAAACTAAACCTCTCCTCTTTCAGTTCAAGGCTTCTCCCCTTTGTCCTGTCTCTATATGTCCTTGTCAAAAGTTCCTCTCCATCTCCCTTTTAGGCTCCTTTCAGGTACTGGAAGGCCACAAAATTCTCAGCCTAATCCTCTCAGCCTATCCTTGTAGGAGATGTACTCCATCCCTCTGACTATCTTGGTGGCCCTCCCCTGAACTCACTCCAACACTTCCATGCATTTCTGTGCTGGGGACCCCAGAGGTGGTGGGAAAAAGAAAATGAGGTGTAACTAGACCTTAAGCAATACAGTTATCACAACCTGTGAGTTGTCCTGTCCAAAAAGTTTTTCAGCTCATTATTATTTTCCCCCACAATGACATGAGTAACATCTTCATTAAGTTGATTAAATCGAACGCCACCACCGCAATTAATAAGCCTTCTCATCTTGTCCAATTTTCTGCCACTGAAGCCACAAAGATAGATCTACAAAGAAAGCAGAGCAACAAATAAAGCCTTAAAAATGAAGGGGAAAAAAAAACCAGAAAAAATAAAGTAGAATGTTTTGGTATAATTTGTTTCAACTGCTTAAGAACACAGAAAGTAGTGCTGCAGTTACAGAGAAGTAGCAAAAAAGTTAAGCATTTATAAAGATAAATTTATCTGTGCAAACTAATCTAGCAAAGCTTTAATGTTTACTAATGGAATGAACCCCTGAAATCACATAAACAAAAAGAAACCCCAAATAAACTCACACACTAATTCTAGAACCCATTTGCTCTGGTGTTTAAATACAGACACCTATGAATATCAACTTTTATACTTCTACTACATATTTACCACAATTACACTCACACACACAGATGTGTAGACACACACACACATGCGAGCAAGTGGACACAAAATAAATCTGGTATTTGTTGCCGACCATGGAAACAATTTACTCAAGCAGAAAGTGCCAGTGCTTCAACACAGTAAAATGGAACATTTCAAAGAATACACTGTTGAACATACTCGACATCCATCTAACAAATCTTCAGGGCCTTGGAAAGAACTTATGTCCAAGTTTTCCAGCTCATCAGAAGGAGGATCCAGCCTGCTGCTCATAGCTGAACTACATGCAGTTTCATTAACACCACTCAAATTGATATTGGAAATGTGGCTGACGTCCGAAAGGGTATGATCTTTAAATAAAAATAAAATTTAAAAAGAGGCATTAGATTAGGCTCAGCTCTCTCTGCTGCTTCACTAAAGAAAATAAAAACTTGTCACTTATGATTTTGTGGTACTATAAGGAAATGTCAAGTTTGAAGAACAAAAAATACTAGGTAAGTAAAACCTTTGTTAAACCAAGGAGTTTCCTTACACACAGATTGAGCATGGTCTTACTAGAAAGAGTGCTGACACATCTTCTGTTTATTTCCTAAAGGATGGCACCTATGATACAGCAGCCAATGAGACTTGTTTTCAAAGCTGCTATTCCAGTTTTGGGGCTACCTAGTAGAAATACTTTTCAAAATAAACAGGACTCTTTATTGTAGAGAAATCAACTCTAATTTAAGAGGAGTCAGTATCAGGTGGATGCACATTAAAGCTGGCTGTATCTTTCAGGCCACCAAGTGTGCTTACAAAATACTTTTAACTGTCCCTCTGTTATTAGCATGGAATAAATAAAAATGAGTGTGTAAAGAAAAATAAAATAGAAAAATATTAATAAAAAACTCATTTGTTTCCCCCCACAACCCTAAGACTGCTGTGAGAGTAAACTCATTACAGACACTTGTTTTAAACTGTAAATGTATGAATAGTTGTGCTTTTGTAGGACTGGCAGATAAACACCACTGGTTCTCAAGCAGACAATCATACACCCAATTCAAGTTTACTTTTTTAACAATCATCCACAGGTTTCAAGTCTATGCATGTTGGAATATCCAATGTGCATAAAGGCAATCTGTTATGTTTTAAGCTTAAGCTGAATCTAGAATACAAACTGTCAAATCACTATTTATAAAAGCAAGCACCTAACTCATCTCTAAATAGTTCCTCCTTAATACAAATCTTTCCTACCTTATTGAAGGACACTAAAATATCATACTTACTGGGAGGTTTGCTGGTGTCATTTGTAGGTGTTGATGTACTGGGTGCATTACTCAGTTTTGATCCAGCCTCTATTTTATACATGGTCTCATCCTGACAGAAGCCTTTCTTGATGCTGTCAGAAAACCACTGCACAGACACACAGTGCACATTCCACTTTTTGGCACATTCATACTTCTGACCTTCCAGAGGTAAACAAAATTAAAAATAAAAAGTCACAATCATTAAAAGACTGAGGCATCAAACAGTGATTGCTGAAAGATGGCTGGACATTAAGAAAATTTATAAATTCAAACAACTGATTTTAGTGGGCAAATTATGTTATACTAGACTGTTGATAAGCCACTTATGCTGAAATTAAAGTTAGAGTAGAAAAAGCTCATGGATGACTAACTCATGGTATGACAAGGCATTAAAGAAACAAAAAAGGGAAAAAGGCTTTAAAGCTTTCAAGCACACACACACAAAAAAGAGGTCAAAAAGTCCCAGCAAATTTCACTGTAGGCAAAGAGGGAAATCAAGTTAAAAAAGAAAATCCTTCCTTTCTCCTTATAATAAAACTAAAATCCTTTCATTTTCCCAAGAGGGAGAAAAAGGAGCTTTCATTTTATCTAAGTAGGGAATTTGGAAGGCAGAAAGAATAACCAGTTAAAAAACATCAGGACACAATCCTATTTCAATTATGGTACAAATGAAATACTATCCCGCCCTCCCAAAAAAAGTTTTTCTATTCTTTATCCCCTCTAGGATTCTCCCTTTTCCTTTCCTTAAATTCCACCTACATCTCTGGCTTTTTTTCCTCTTTTGTTCTCTTTCTCATGTCTTTACAGTAAAGCAAAGGTGCCCTGTGCTACTCTTCCCATCAACAGTGATTCCCCTAAGAGAAGTAGTAACAGCAACACCGAAGCAGACAGAGGCAGTTCAAGCTCCTGAGCTTACACACATTCACACTACTTCAGCTCCAGAAGTGGAGACAGCATTTATCCTGTCAGCTTTACCTTTTGGCTCTTGAACTATGAGGTGGGTGCACTCATTCATCTTGAGCTGCCCCGTGTACTGCCCCCCGTGCTCAGCGGTGAGGCGCTGCACTTCTTTCCTGTCGGAGCTGCTTAAGCCCGTGACACAAATGGTGCAGCCAAGGAACACAGGACAAGCGTAGTCTCCCACGTTAACATCAGTGTACCTTATCATGCTGCGGCAACGAAAAAGAGAAAGCAGTTCTTTCGCAAGTAAAATCGACTAGGAAAAGAAATCAGTCTGTTCATAAGAATTACCATTATCCAAAACAAAATCAGTTTTGTTTTTTCATACCTTTGCTGAGACTTATCCCACAACGTCTTAACCCAAGAGGGAAGCAAAATAGGTTTCTTCAGGGAAGCAGCTACCAAGTATTTCTTGCTGCCAACTTCTCCAGCTATAAGATGAGTTACTGACACGTTGAGGTCTCTGTACACATATCCACCCATCATTTGCACATATTTATGAACTTCTTCCTGGATGGGGAAAAAAAAAAAAGAGAAAATTATCAGGGGAAATAAGAACCTGTGACAGTCATGGATTTCAATTGTCCATGATTCCTCCTAAAAACTGGTCAAAAAATACTAAATATATATATATACACACATATATATGGAAGCCATAAAAACGACTATATATACATGAAGGTCATAACTGTAATTTCTATTTTATTTGCACTTACAACAAGCTGAACATAATATACACCCTTAATAAAAACAGGACCGTTATGCTGTATGAGCAAAATTTTGCAGACGGTTGACGTTTTAGGCAGCATTAGAAAAAAAAAGTATCAGAATCATACTAGAGCGCTGCCCTAGTGATGAGCCACGCAAAGCAAATATCAATGACAACCAGCTGAGCAATGCCTCCTTGGGAAGGCCTCACCCTCACGTCCTTCTCCAGGCTGGTACAGGACACGGTGACATCGGCCATGGTCATGTTGTACACGGGATACTCGGCTCTCGGGACGCACCGCTGCGACTGCATGCAGAACAGAACTACCTGGGGTCCAACAATCCTGCAGCCAAGCTGCAATAAAATAACGGGAAAAGCACCAAGAAAATAAGCAGAGGGCACACTGGCGTCAGGAAGGCTTTCCTTGTCCCTGAATTCTGAGGAAGGCAGGTTCCTTGGTCCGTCTCCTCTAGAACCTCCAGGTACCTGAGAGTTTTGTTTTCACTTTCAGTTCTGGATTTTCTGTACAATCCTTGTAGATTTTCTGGCCTCAGTAAAAGCAGCTGGTGCTATGGCTATGGCCAAAGAATTCCAGCTAGCCTAACCTTGTCCACTAGACAATTCCTTGCAGATCAAACCAAATCATGTTTACCAGGAGATAAATAGCGTAAGAACCAGCTCAGGGACTCCAGCAGAATCAGAATTGACCATAATGTTCACTTTTCCAAATGTCTGAAAATAATTATCATGCCTTCCTGGTCAGCTTCTTCCTTAAATACAGGACGAAGTTCACACTGCTACACTCAGTGCAGGAGGGAACATGCAGCATATAAGTGTGGACATGAGTGCTTCTAAAAAGGAAACAACAGAGCTCAAAGTAAGCTGCTGGGTGACATACCTTTTCGAGATGACTGAAACCCATGCCTCCGAAAGGATCACAAATGTAAAGTGATTTATCATTTTCTTTTATCTTGAGTACTGCTTCCTCTTCAAGGATCTGGAGATGTTCTTCTGACTGGAATTCTCTGATAGACTGCAGGTAAATGATGCATACAACAACATCTGTTTAATTAGTAAATAACTGAGAAGCAATCCTGTGCAAACTACACAAGTGCATGTCCCTGAAACAGCTCACAACAAAGCTACCATGCAAACAGGTATTGGTAAAATAAAGGGCTAAAACACCTCATGGGTGTCCCTCTCATTCCCTTGAGTCTTCACAATATTCCAACTTAAATATTGGCACAGAAGCCTTCAGGATTTGATCCTGCCATATGGTACCTTTGGCTCCCACTAACCTCTCAAGGTGTAAAACAATGCACAGTGTCCTTCCAAAGTTTGTGCTTAGATGAGCAACCAGCATCCAGGCCTTCCAGGCTACACGTCCCTTTCCTATGTCACTAGGTTTTGAAATCAAAACTATTTCATGAAGTTCTCCAACAAAACTGTTCTTGTTCATCATGCTTTATCACACACTAAGCATCCCTGCTATAGAAACAGCTTTACTGCCAGGTGTACACATATAAGCTAGCGTATTGTATGGCACATGCAGCCAACTGAGACACAGAAATCACACGCCAGTTCACCACGCTGACACAGGTGACCAAACCCACTTACCTCAAGAGCTTTGGAAAAATACTCCGAACTGCCGGGAGACCTTATGAACTTCACAAAAAACGGCTCCTTACTACTTCTCATCCTTCAACTAAGAAGCAAAACGCAGTGAGCGCCCTGACACTCCCGCCGCAGCCCGGAAGCCCTCTCGCCCCCGTCC
>VXBQ01005674.1:0-10444 GCA_013400175.1 Phainopepla nitens
AACACCCAACCCCCGACAATTGGGTACTCCTAAAAAGTCTTCACATGACTCACTGGAATCTGTGGTTGTTCTCTGCTGAGAGCAAATCTGTGTTATACATAGCTAATGCTTCTAAAGGCAATGCCTATAGATATTGTAAATTCTGTGTCTCCAATGATTTAGTAGCACTTCATGGCACATTTTATAAATATGTATTTGGTACATAAAGTCTACTGGCAGAGTGGTTCCACTGGAAAAGGAAGGTGTTTGTAGTCTTGCTCTGTAATGTTCAGCAACTGCTCAGTTGCTCTGCAAAGTGACAGGATTTCTCCTATGTCACATCGGTACTGTAAGTTTTCAAATTGCCATTAAAACTTTGTAATATAATTTATAAGTTTGAGGTACTGTTCATCTAAAAGTAGATTTCTCATAGATATGGAAACAACTATATTCTGGTTTGTCCAGGTGGATGACTACCAAGTCTAGGAATTTCAGGCTGGCATTGTTCATAAGGACTAAAATTCTGCATTAAAGTATATTTCCAGTTCTAGGTAAAGAAATTTAGCATATGTTGCTTAGGATATATTAAATTTTATAAAGTAAGACTTTGGAAATATTTTTATTTTCTGATCTTTAGTGATTCACCTCACTAGAATAATCAAATTTAATGTGACTCCAGTACCATCTTTAATGGATGTGTAAAAGGAAGAACAGTTTGGTGTGACACAATGAGTTCACTAGGAAAAAATAAATGAAAAAACCAATGATACTTTCCTATGAAGACAGGCTGAGAGAGTTAGGGTTGTTCAGCCTGGAGAAGAGAAGGCTCTGGGGAGACCTTAGAGCACCTTCCAGTAGCTAAAGGGGCTACAAGAAAGCTGGAGAGGGACTTTGGCAAGGGGGAATGGCTTCAAACTGACAGAGGGCAGGTTTGATTAGATATTGGGAAGAAAGTTTTGACTGAGGGTGGTGAGGCACTTGGAACAGGTTGCCCGAGGAAGTCGTGGATGTCCCATCTCTGGAAGTATTCAAGGTCAGGATGGGACTTTAAGCAACTTAGTGTAGTGGAAGGTGTCCCTGTCCATGGCAGGGTGTTTGGAATGAAGTGACCTTGAAGGTCCCTTTCAACCCAAACCATTCTAGGATTCTGTGAACATACTGTCTGTAACTGAAAGCAATGTGTTGTTTAGGTAATACTGTGAAGAGCAGGACTGAGTTATTTGAGTAAATTATTCTTCCTCTTCTATTCTTGTTTAGGCTGCTGTATTGCTGAAGACCTTATCTAGTTGACCCAGTCTTCCAGACCATGTGCTCCATGCTTTGAGACCAGGAGGACCTTGATGTTCTGAAATGAAGATGGAGACAGTGGGAAAAGCAGAACTTGTTGATTCAGAAGTTCCACCAAAGACTTCTGAAAAGCAAGAAACTGCTCCTGATGAAGATGGACCTATAGAACTCGAGACACAAACTCAGAAAGACAACATGTGCACTGCAGCAGACTCAGCAGTGCTTTCTTCAATGCCTTGCTTACTGATGGAACTGAGGCGAGACTCTTCAGAGTCTCAGTTGGCATCTACAGAGAGCGATAGGCCAATGGGTGGTCGAGTTTATGAGAGTGACTCTTCTAATCACTGCATGCTTTCCCCTTCCTCCAGTGGGCATTTGGCTGACTCAGACACATTGTCTTCCGCAGAAGAGAATGAACCCTGTCAAGCTGAAGCTATTGTAGAGGGAGACCTTTCTGCAATGTCTGGGGCTGTAGTTGGGAGGAAATCCAGGAGATCCAGGTCTGAAAGTGAAACTTCAGCAATGGCTGCCAAGAAAAACCGACAGTCTAGTGATAAGCAGAATGGTCGAGCTACCAAGGTAAAACGTCATCGAAGTCAAAAGCACAAAGAAAGAATCCGGCTCTTGAGACAGAAGCGGGAGGCAGCTGCTCGCAAGAAGTACAACCTGCTGCAGGACAGCAGTACCAGTGACAGTGACCTGACCTGTGACTCCAGCACAAGCTCGTCAGATGAGGACGAAGAGGTTTCAGGGAGCAGCAAGACAATCACTGCAGAAATACCAGGTAGAGGATGTTTTTTAAACTGAACTGTAATACATCTGACATAATTTTCCAGTTGTTGTGCTAAATTAGATGAGTGACACTTGAGAAAAACCAGGAGAACTGCAGCTCTGTGTAAATTTGAAGACTGCAGTACATTAAGACATGGGCAAATTTTAAAATCTCTCCTGAGTTTTCAGATCACTTTTGCACACCAACAAAGCATAGAAATGGTAAATTGGAGGAAGGACTATCTTTGAATTCTGGAATTTTCAGATCTTTTCATTTGTAACCCTAGATAAGCTCTTGTCAGTGCTGTCAAATCCCATTACATGGTAATAATCTAATAAATACATTCTTAAGATAAATAGCCAGCTTTGCTTTAATATCTTAAGACCACAGATTGGCAACTGTGTTAGAAATAATACAGCATACCTCTTGCCTGTGTTACAGTAAGGCCCTGTTCATTATTGCACTATGCTTTCAGCTCTATATTTCAGTGCATGACAAACCTACTTAGCCTTATTGTAAGTTCTTGCAGATTGCAGCTGGTCACCTATTTTAGGATATAAATATGAATTTGTTTACACGGGTGCCCAAGCTATATCCGCACCTAAATTTTCAACATCCTAGACAAAGCTGTTACCATTTTCCTATGTCATTAGGATCTATAATTTCTATATTTTTAATTTTCTGATACATCTGTGTTAAGATTATAGGCAGCAAATTATATGGGCCTTTTCATCATTTTATTAGCAAAAGAAACAATAATTCTTCAAGTTTTTGTCTGCTGAGTCTTTGTTATTTTATTAGCTCAAGTGCTGTGGACAGGATTTTGTGTGCTAAATTATTTCAACATATTATAACACAGAACCATCATCATATGGTGATCAAAAATAAAATCACATAAAAATAAACTTTTTCGGTTTGCCAGTTTTTACTAGATTACATGCTTTTTTGCCTCTTGAGTTAGAAGTTGGGGTGTTGGGTTTTTTTGGAGATAAATATCAGCTTACATAGGGCAAGAAGATTTAACGGAAAACTGCAATAATTAGTCTTAAGTTGCTGAAATAATGTTTGCTAGATGAATTAAAATATTTGCAGCTGATTTTACAAATAACTGTTTTAACTGACTTGGTTATGATGAATGATTCTGTCATCATGAGAACTGGGATTTTTCCCACATATTGCTAGGAAGCAGGTTGCACAAAGTAAATGTTTATTATTAGAAAGTCTGGTAAAGGCAGTCTAGAATTATTGTGTAGTAAACTTTTAATAGAGATCTAAAAATTGTTACCAATTTAATAGTTACTCAGACTTCTAGCTTTTATAATTTTATGCCTTTTTCTTTGCTGTATTTATACTTTGTTGGGCAATTAAAGCCTCATTTAAAGCCTGTTGAAGAAGACTATTTAATTGAGTTTTGGGACAGGTTTCTCCCCACCTCACAAACCCCACCAAACTTACACAATAAGTCCCCCAGGTTATATTCTTTTTTTTTTTTTTAAGTCATAAAAAGATCTTATGACCTCAGAAGGCACTACAGGGTATTTTCACACCTACTTAGATTTCTGACTTCCATTGCAGAGACCTGAAACCATTCTAGGGTATTTTGTGTCACTAGGTTCTTCTGTATTTGAGCTCTTGGTCTTAATCACAAGATGCTTGCAGTGAAGAGGTCCCCTTGTAGTACACAGAAGTTGTTGATTATTTAGTGATGATTTTACTAAGGCCCAGTTTTGCCTGTGATGCAAGATATGGGAGTGCACAAACCATCCTGAGGAACAATGATGCTTATTCATAGCACATATAATTTCCTTTATGCTAAATTCCACTTATGACATTCAAATGTTTGAGCTGTCCTTTTGCTGCAATTAGGTGCAATGTGTACCTACCACATTGTGGTTTTCCTTTAAATAGAAATGACTAGTTTGTGGGAAATGTTTTCCAAGTACAAGAGAAAAACATTCTCTATAGACATTAGGACAAGGTTGGCCAAAACCGCATCCTATGCTACTTGTGGTTAATGAAATATTGTGGTCTTAACAAATGCAGTTGAGCTGTGAGTGTGAGTAGGACTTCCAGCTCTCTATCGCAGTGGTAGATTCACATGCCATTTGCTATCCCTCTTATTGGAACTGGCAAAGTACTTAAATTCTTTTTCTTGACTAGAAAGCTGCATTAGCGCACTTGGCATTACACTGTGAATATCTTCAAAATTTAGGGAATGAACACATAGAAATTTTTACAAGGTATCAAAAAACATTACTGGATATTCAGTGCATTAATGTCCTCTGCACACA
The DNA here is from genome assembly GCA_013400175.1 of Phainopepla nitens. Taxonomy (NCBI): domain Eukaryota; kingdom Metazoa; phylum Chordata; class Aves; order Passeriformes; family Bombycillidae; genus Phainopepla; species Phainopepla nitens. The sequence goes on from VXBQ01005674.1 coordinate 4,330, forward strand.
GGTTTAACTTGATGCTTGAACTTGAGTATCAGGACATAAGCATGAAAAAACTTTTGCAGTTACTTTTGAAAAAGTCTGTATGCACTGATGCAGAAGAGTCATACAGGTAGTCTGTGTTCCCCTCAGTGTATTCGGACATTTCAGCTGTAGCGCTGGTTACTGTCTCAACATTGCTTATTATTGGGACTGATTTTCAACCAGTCTGAAAAATAATTGTGCCAACAGAGATGCTCTAAAATTTTTAGTGACGGTTAATGTGGCCTTCATGTATGAAGGTTATGCATATTCTGGCTCTTAACCTTCTCTCAGTATTTGAACAGCCAACAGTTTGCTTGTGTGTGGTCTGAAAATTGAAGTGCTACATTTGAGAATACAGTAGTCTTTCATGTTGTGTAACTAAACTTTGTCCATTTAAATAGCACGGATTTGGCTAAACTAGTAAGGAAAATGTTTAGTGAATACATAATGCCATGAAGTTACAAACAGAGCAGTTCTGCTGTAGAGAGTCAGTTCTCTCTGCTGAACTCAAATGTCATGTGCATTAAAATACTGTCAGGCTAGGTTGTCTTCTGAAGAAAGATTGAAGAGTAAAGAGTTGAGATCTTACTGGTGATACTTCAATACAAGTATTGTGAGCTCCATAGGACCTAAGCACAATATAAGTTATGTTATTCTGAATGCTTTCTGTGGTGTTAATTTACACCTGAAAATACAGGTTCAATCTAAACTTCAAGGGTACTACTGAGAATATTCTCACTGACCTGAGCAGTCATAATCTCAGACTTTAATTCAAGGGAAGGAATGCCAGGATTTTTGAGTTATTGCAGATGAATAGCAATTTCTTATCTTTTAATGCCTGAGCCTCTCTGTTGGCATTTAAGATTTTGCCATTCTTAAACACTAGATAGCATTCACAGCCAAAGAGGATGATCTTTGAATCCTTGAACAGGTTCTGCTAGATCTGCTGCTGTTGAAAGTGTTTCCTTTAAACAATTTCAAATTTGACCATGCAAATTAACTCTGAATGAAATTGGCATGAGAGCAAGTCAGAGAATCAATATTTATTTCAATGTAAACACTTTTTTTGAAAGAAGAAAAACTTTTTTAAAGTTCAAATATAATAGAAAAATATTGGCATTTCACAATTATTGTGCTTTTTACAACTCAGAAAACTCTGAATTGAAATAAGGGTGACTCATGTTTTAGGCTTTCAGAAGAATCTGTTGAAAAGTTTGAGTGTTGATGTTGAAAATGTGTTGCAGCTCAGTTAAAAAAAAAGGGAAAAAAAAGATTTTTTTTTAATATGAAGAAATCCAAAGGGGAGGCACAGTGTGTATGTATGAGAGACTGACTCTCAGCCAGGTTATTTCCTCTCAAGAACTGTATATATACCTTGGAAAAAGCATCTTGCAAGGGATAAATTTGGTTCAAGTAACTCAGGATGACGCTTATGTAAGAACAGGGAAAAAATAATCTGTTAAGAAGGATTTGCTGTAAGATACTAATTTGGAAATGTCAGTAAGCATAACAACATGGAGGAATACACCATTGCTAGTTAGAATGAAGATGCAACATATCTCCTTAAATTGTTATCTTGTCAGACTTACTAAATTCAATGACTGTAGATTTGGTTATTATTTAGATGATACTTAATAGATCACATAAAGAGACAGTGTTGGGGCATTTCTTAAGTGCTGTTTTGCAGGAGGTAGTTTTGAAAATAAGATATGAATCTTGGCTTCTGACCCCTTTTGTAATTGCAAATTTCTTCATGTTTTAACTTGGCATAACTTAAAAAAACCTATAGAGTTGTAAGTTTACAGATAGCAAAGAGACCAGTTAGATAAATGCTAATATTTTTAATATAAAAAATACATTTTTATTAGACTTGTTTTTTTTTTAAGCCAGAAAACCACAAATAAAGAAAAAATTGAATAAGGCTTGTTATAAGAACTGCGAGGGAAGTATTTGAAACACTGATTTGCTGCTACTGTAATTTTTAGATGTACTATGAATGATGTCTTTTAAAAATAGTATTGCAGGGTACTATATATTTCAATACCTAGTTTTTTCAGGTTGCAAAACAATTTTATCAACTTTGACCATGCTAGGTCATTCTTAACTTTAAAAACCTGGCTAGGTTGTCTTTCATACCATCATCAATAGTTTTTATCTAAATTATAATTAAAACATACTCAATGTCATTTAGAGGTGTCTGTCCATAAGCCTGTGGAAATCGGAAAGACTGTCATTTAATTACTTGATTTTAGGATAAGATCCCTGACTAAAGATGAACAGTATCATATTGATTGTTCAATACTAGGAGTATATGAATGGAAGGAATATTTTTTTTTAGGGAGGAAAAAGACATTTAATATATAAAAGGAACCACATTTTAGGAAAAAGGTACAATTTTATGTAATTATTTTAGTTAAAATGCAGTCAGAGGAATGTTATTTAGTTACTATAAATTATATATCTTTTTGAGTAGAAGACATGAATGCTGTCTGATAGGTAAACAGATGGGGGTTTAATAGAATATTTTTGGCCCCTGAAGGGTAGTGTTGTTGCTGCCCGGAAAAAATATGATAATCCTGTTTAGCTGTTACTGAAGACCTTATATATACCTCATTTATATAGCTCCAAAAAAAGAATGTGTTGTTTAAGCAATACTGTAATTTAATGTGCACAGTGAAATCCCGCAAAAAATTTAGTGCCTTATATTTTTATTAGCAAATATTTGGTTAGGTTGTGCAATGATTTCTCTTATTCTAAGGATATTTTCTATTATTCTTAAGCTAGAGGATCCCACAAGTTTCATATTTACATATTAAATTGTCAGGTTCTATAGCTGCTTTGTGTAGTTTAATGTGATGCTTATCTTTTTTTCAGAATTACCTTCAGTAATGTTTGTGTGTTTGGATGGCATGCACATATTGTATATTATTCCTCAAACAGGTACAAAGCCTCTGGTTTTTTTCAGTTTTATTGCTTCCTAGATGATTCCTGAGTGAACTCTAAACATAAAAATATAGATACTGCTGCCTTTTGTTATTGATATGTAGAGTAAGGTAATGAGGATGGCCTTTTCTTCTTGCTGCTAAAGTTCTTTCTGATAATCCCAAAGCCAGTCATTTTAACCATCATTTTGATGGCTAGAAGGAAGGGGAACAATTTCCTTCCAACTATGCCCTGTTTTCTGCCTTGCCTAGGATTAATGCTAGAAATGCTGCATAGCTGGTGGCTTGTGTGAGGAAGGGCACATTTCTAGTTGGTGTGAGGTTGATCACTCCTACATGTCATGTGTATTAACCCTGTGATGGAGCTGTGTCCATCAGACCTAACAGAGGTTGCTTTTACCTCATATATTAGCATAGCATCCACATATCTTTTCATGCTTGTGTGTTTTTGTTGTTTATTTTCTTCATTGGTTTTTTTTGTGTTTTCCAAAATAAAACCAAGAGCTTTGGGCTTAGCTACTTTGGATGCTGCAGTCACTATATCAGCCTTTATCTCATATAGAATTTTGTCTGTGTTTAACAGTCTGTTATAAAAGGGTTCAAGTATGTAAGTAAAATGCATACTTATTCAGATTTACAGTTAATATATTTTGGATCGCAGCTTAACAGAACTAAACATGTTATTGTATGATGTTTTTTGACACCTTCAATTGAATTAAAAACAAATTGCAAGGGAATTGGATTTGTTTATTTATAAAATAAAACCTTTGATAGAATTGTCTGAGAATTCTAGAATAAAAATAATTTTGAAACCAAAATGTCTATTATAACCTCAATGAGTGTAAAATTTTTTTTTTTACAGTAATACTGTTGGCTGATATTTGCTAATTCCTCTGCAGTTGTCATATCTAAGGACAGCAGTAGAAAAGTTGTTTACTTGAGNATAGGCAATGTCCTGGAAGAGGCCATGAACTGCTTTGCCGAGATGCAGAGGCAGACAGAGGAGAAATTTCGCATGTGGATAGAAAAGCTAACTCGTCTTGACATGGACGAAGAAAGCAAGCAACAACTGGAGCCCAGGGAACCTAAAATTCAACTAGTTGGCCAAAGAACCCCCTCTACCATGCAGTCAGGGGCTTTCATACACATGCCTGATAGCCAAGTACTTCCACAGTAGGTGTTTAATTTTTACATGGGCTATCAAAATGTCAATGCTACGTTAGAGTTTCCAGTGACTTTTAATAAGAGTTTTCTACCCGTCTTTCCAGAGAATGGGAATATTGCAGAGCCTGATCTGAATCAATCATAAACTGAAAAAAAAAAAATCTCATTTTTTGCAATCTTGATGTTACTTTGGATTATGCTAAAAACAAGGTTTCCTTTTCTTCGTATGTTTCTTTTGTTTTCTCTTTTGGGTTTTAATACCATGGTATTATTTTTTTTGGATTTTTCATTTTAGAGAATATATATGTCATTTAAAAAAACCCTCAGTATACTCACATGCATGTGTCAGCACACACATATAAACACCTGTAAAGATGTGTAGGGGGAACCACTCTAAGCTTTCATCACCAAACTTGAGAAAATATAACTTAAAATCCTTGTTTAGATAGCCCAAAATCAGTAGAGCTATGTTTGCTACAGTAGGAGCATTCATCCAGATGCTCTTTTTCCATGTCAAAACATTTATATAAGTACCAGACTAGATACAAACTCATAACATTTCCTTAGCTATATTTACGTATGAGTTTTTCAGCTTGAACATGGCATATATTAATGGTTTTTTCCTCATTTTAAGCAGAAATAATAAATATGCTTACCTTTAAGATTTAGCTATATATAACAAATGTGTACAACTTTTTTTTTTTTTTTGTCTCTCATTTAATGGTTCATTTTCTGTCCAGAGTTTTTTATTAATGTCTCTGCTGTGTTGCACATGGCATATTTATGGAAGCAGCTGTCTTATATTGTGTGCACAAATAGGCACATGTACAAATATATATGTGTTTGGTTTGGGTGGAAGTAATCTCTTGTTTTAGATGTTTAGCTTGCTGCTCCCTGGATCTCCTCCTGAGTCAATGGGAAGAGAGAAGCACATACAGAGGATACCTTCTGGGCATCTTTCTCTTGTATTAGTTGTGTAAACCTTCCTTATCAACAGTTTAAAGTAGATAACTTTTGGCTGAAATTAGATGAGATGAATTACACCCAACTGCATATGCATGCATGACTTGTGCACACAAAGCATTTCTGCTTTCTTTCTGTTCATGCAAACAAACTGCATCCTTCATGCTGGAATAAAAATAGTCTTGTCAGTCCTAAGCAGTTGTCAATGGATGGATTGAGCCTTGGCACAGGATGTTAGAGGAAGGCCTGACAGTCAGATAAATAAACTGCAGTGGTCTGGAGATTGCTGGTCTGGGTCAGACAGCAAGAGCTTCTTCTGAACCATGTTTGAATGTCACTGAAATAATTATTTATTTGTGATGGAGAATGCCAGAACATTAGTTTCGTTTAATTAGTGCAAACATTTGCTATTGTATGGATCTTTTTATACTAATAGTTATCCTGAATAGACAGGCTTGAAACTGTGATGTTTAAAGTAGGATTAATTTAAACTATATATCAGAAATCTCTATTTAATTCTTACTATTATCACTATACACTGGGATTTTATTAGTTACCTTTCCATTGAGACTATCTTCATGTCAAATAACTTCTCTGTAGCTGCCAAAAATGTATATTTCTCATCAATTAAACTTGCTAAAAGTTTCTAATGCAAATGAAATCAGAATTTTAGTAATGGAAATTGAAAGCCTTTATAGACACGCCATAATGCCATATGTCTCCATAAGCTGTGTTATTTTGCTTTTGAAAACAGACACTTTTTTCCCAAATATTTTAGTGTAATTCCTTTTCTTTCTATGGGAAATATCCACTGTATCTTCTATAGGTCTGATTTTTTTTTTTTAATCTCCCTGAAGTCAGTGGGAGTTTTTTCATCAATTTATATGGGAGTTTGGATCAAAGATGTAACAGAAACTCTAGAAATCCTTTTTTTTAATCAGTATATTAACACTGGTGTTTTTACATTATTCCTGGCCTAGACTTACTTTTATTTTAAGTATGTGATGCCTTCATTAAAAAAAAAAAAA
>VXBQ01005675.1:0-11866 GCA_013400175.1 Phainopepla nitens
GGGGCTCCAGGGTCACCAGCCAGTGCTTCCACAGATGCATTGGGATGGGAAGGACTTAGGAGGCTCCAGCCACTGAACTAGCAGCCGGTCTTCATTAGTAGCACCCCCAGTGCCCCATGGCATCGCACCCAGCCCCCAGCCGCNGGACCATCGCGCCCATCCGTCCGGCATGGAGAGCCGGCGCCTGTCCTCCTACGGCCGCCGCTTCGGCCCCTCCGTGCCCGTGTACCGGCTGCTCCCCGCCAGCCCCCCGGGCCGGCTCCGGGCGCCCCGCAGCGCCCAGCCGAGCCCCCGCACGGGTCCCCGCCCGGGCTCGGGCAAGATGGACTTCTCGCTGGCCGCGGCGCTCAACTCGGAGTTCAGGGAGACGCGCACCAACGAGAAGGTGGAGATGATGGAGCTCAACGACCGCTTCGCCAGCTACATCGAGAAGGTGCGGCTGCTGGAGCAGCAGAACAAGGTGCTGCTGGTGGAGCTGAGCCAGGCACGGGACCGGGAGCCCTCGCGCTCGGCCAACATCTACCAGGAGGAGCTGCGGGACCTGCGGCGCCGCCTGGAGCACTTGGGCACCGCCAAGGCCCGACTGGAGATGGAGAGGGACAACCTGGCCGAGGACCTCGGCGGCCTCCAGCAGAAGTAAGGCACTGTCCAGCTTGGGGATAGCCCTGGGGACCAGGGTGGCCCACTTGGGATGGGTGTCAGGGTGGCTACCAGGGTGGCCACTGGAATCAAAGTGGCAGCAGGGACCAGGATGGACACCAGGATGGTGACCAGGATCTTTCTGGTGATCGGAACCATGGTGGTGACAAGGACCAGGGTGACATCTGGGACGAGAATGGAGCCCTGGGTGTACCGAGGGGTCAGAGTGGCCACTGAGACAGGAACAGGGTAGCCCTGGGGACCAAGGAGTGATGTGTCTGAGGATTGTGATGGGATGTGGGTGACCCCTGGGAACAGTGTGGGATGGTGTGGGATGGTGTGGGGTGGGCACACGAGCTGACCTGGGTTTGGGGGGTGCTGCTGCTGTGGGGCTGTGTCAGCCCAGGGGGGTCTGTCCGTGGGCTGAGAGTGACCAACCATGGTGCTGGACGTGTAACTGTGCCTCTGCTCCAGGCTGCAGGACGAGGTGACCCTGAGACTGGAGGCCGAGAGCAACCTGGCTGCCTACAGGCAGGTGAGAGCAGGGCCCAGATCCCAGCTTGGCCTCCCTCGGGAATGGGCAAGGATGGGGTAAGGATGGACAGGGAGGTAGCAGGGACAGGAAGGGAGGGACAGGGAGGTAGCAGGGATGGGCAGGAGCCAGAACTGAGGGACTGGTATGTGTTACAATGGGCAGGTAGGGAACAGGAAGGGAGCAGGAATGAATGGGCAGGGCAGGGATGGACAGATATGGAGCATGGGTGGGCAGGAATGGCAAGAGCAGGCAGTGAGGGACTGGGAAACGCTGTGATGGGCAGAGAGGCAGGGCTGGGTGGGAGCAGGAAGGAATGGACATGGCTAGGCAGCTCAGGACAGAGGAGACCTGGGTGGCCAGCTGGGACAGTCCCTCCTGTCCCCTCACGGTGACAGGACGTGGACAATGCTGCCTTGGCTCGCCTGGACCTGGAGCGGCGCGTGGGGACCCTGCAGGACGAGATCGCCTTCCTCCACAAGGTCCACGAGGAGGTAACCCCGCTCTGGGGCTGGGGGTCCCGGGGCTCAGGGGGCTGCCCTGACCCCCCTGTCCCCGCAGGAGCTGCGGGAGCTGCAGGAGCAGCTGGCTCAGCAGCGGGTGCCCGTCGAGGTGGACGCGAGCAAGCCGGACCTGACGGCCGCCCTGCGCGACATCCGCAGCCAGTACGAGGCCATGGCCGCCAGCAACGTCCAGGAGACCGAGGAGTGGTACAAGTCCAAGGTGCACTGTGAGCTGGTTGCCCCACAGACGGATGGCCTGGCTGTCCTCTCCCAGGGTGTCACCATCTCGGGGCTGGGGTTGATCACCCAGGGTTGGGTGGTTCTCGGTGGTGCACGGGGTTCGGGATCTCCGCTGTCCCCACCTGTGCCAGGAGTGCTCCTTGCCACGTGCTCCTGGGGCCATGTGCCTGCTGTGGAGCAGAGCAGGGGTGTGTTCCCACACCATGTGCCACCACAACCCATCCCTGCCCTGAGGTCCCATCCCATAGCACATGTCCCCTGTCCCAGTTTGCAGATCTGACGGATGCGGCCGCCCGCCACGCCGAGGCCTTGAGGGTGGCCAAGCAGGAGGCCAACGAGTACCGGCGCCAGCTCCAGGCCCTGACCTGTGACCTGGAGGCTCTGCGGGGCTCGGTAGGTGACAGCCGTGGGGTGCAAGAGCAGGGACACGGCCTCAGGGAGCTGCCACCATCGGGGGGTTCCCTGGCAGGACCACCACCCAATGCCAGGGGAAGGGCTGGTCCCCAAGGGTGGGAGATGGATGGGCACTGGGAGAGCCCCCAGCTCCCGGGAGAAGGTGGCCGTGGAGGGTGTCACAGCCCCCGTGGCCCCCCAGAATGAGTCCCTGGAGAGGCAGCTGCGGGAGCTGGAGGAGCGCTACGCCTTGGAGACGGCCGGCTACCAGGACACGGTGGCGCGGCTGGAGGAGGACACCCGCAGCCTCAAGGAGCAGATGGCCCAGCACCTGCAGGACTACCAGGACCTGCTCAACGTCAAGCTGGCCCTCGACATCGAGATCGCCACGTACCGCAAGCTGCTGGAGGGCGAGGAGAGCAGGTGACAGCTCCATCCTGCCCCTCACCCCACCCAGCCGTGCCCCTGACCCAGCCCAAGTCCTCGTGGTCCCTCTGGAGTGTCCGGCTGGGTTGGGGACCATCCTCCAGCCCTGCTGCCACAGCCCCAGGCAGGTGGAGCTGGGGGGCAGCAGGACCTCGTGCTCTTCCCCATGCTCCCATTGCCCCTGCAGGATCACCATCCCCGTGCAGAGCTTCTCCAACCTGCAGATCCGAGGTGAGGCTGTGCCCCACGCCTGGGAAGGGGGAGTGGGGTGGTGGCACAAACAGGGGGGGCTTCTGGGGCCTCTGTGGCAGGAGAAGCCACCTTGGCCATCTCTGCCCCATTCAGAGGGATCAGGAGGTTTTTCTCTGAATCTCAGGACTCCTGGGTGCTCCCAGGGTGGGGGAGGAGGGTGCCATGGCCACATCCCCAGGGCTGAACATGTCCCCAAGGCTGATGATGTCCCCAGCACTGATCACATCATCATGTCCTCAATGACAACCACATCCCTAAGGCCAACTGTGTTCCTCAGTGACAACTGTGTCCCCGAGGACAACCCTGTCCCCAAGCTCAATCACATCCCAAAGCCACCCATGTCCCTATGGTCGACAATATCTCCAAGGCCAGAAATGTCCCCAGCTGTCCCCAGAGCCCAGCTGTGTCCCCAGGATTCATCACATCCAGAGCCTGCCACATTCCCAAGGCCAACCATGCCCCTGAGTCCAGCCCTGTCCCTGAGGCTGCTGTCTCCCATGGTTCAGGGGTTCCCAACCCAATCCATTTTCTTTGGGCTTCTCTTGAGTGTGGCTGGAAGGGCCATACCCTGGGCAGGGCGTCACTCCCTTGTCCTGCCCATGTCCCCCAGAGACCAGCCTGGACACCAAATCTGTGTCAGAAGCCCACGTGAAGAGGAGCATCGTGGTCAAAACTGTGGAGACTCGAGATGGAGAGGTGGGAAATCCTCATTTGTGTCACCCACGCTCCATCCCCACCTCCCCACAGGGTGTCCCCAAGGGACTTGCACATGGGGCCACCATCCCAAGCCTCACAAGCAGCCGAGGCAGGGAGCCAGTGATCCCTGAGAGTATGGCATGATCTGGCTCTGGGTTGTGGTGGAGCTGTGGCTGGCAGCTCATAGAGAAAACTGTCCTGTCGCTGTCCCTGTCCTTGTCCCCAAGCTCGCTCAGAGCCCAGGCAGGCTCAGCCGATGGCAGAACCCGATCCCGGGCTGACGGTGCCTCTGCCTCCACCTGCAGGTGCTGAAGGAGTCCAAGCAGGAGCGCAAGGAGGGGCCGTAGGGCGGGGGAGCCGCAGCTCCGCAGGTGCCGGCCGGTGCCGCGCGGGAGCCCCGGGCCGGGCACGGGGCACGGAGGGACCGGCGGCGCTTCGGCGGGGGCATCTCCCTGCCGGGCCCCCCTCGCCTCTCCCCCCGGCTCCGTGCCCAGGAGCACCCCGTCAGGGGCTGGCAGAGCACCCCTGGGTCCGGGCAGAGCCCGGGGGAGTCCCGCGGGTCCGGGCGGGGCCGAGCTCCCCGCCGGCATGCTGCACATTCCCGCGGCACGGGGTGGGAATCCTTCCTGCCTCATCCTGGGTCTCCAGGGAGAGAGCCTGTCCTGTTTCCATCTCCGTACACCGTCAGACAACACGATGGTGCCACGAGCATCTCCCTGCATCCACTCTCTGGGCTGGGAGAACTCCCTGGATCTCCCCAGTGCACCCAGACCCTGAGCACCCTCGGGTGGGGGGGATGCAGGGTGCGAGGAACAGCTGGAGAGGGACATTTCCCTGTCACCAAGAGCTGGGTGAGCTCAGCTGGGAGGCAGGGGTGGAGGAAGGGGAGGGGGGAGAAGCAGGATGCTCTTGGGATGGTGTCAAGGGGTAACAAAACGAGCATCAGGAGGGGTTCCTGAGGGTGCTGGAGTGTCCAGGGTGGGTTATGGGGCTACACAGTGGCCTCAAGGGCTTCTCCGGGCACAGAGCCATGGGGCTGTCCTGATCCCACTGAGTGACTGCCACCAAGGGGTCCCACTGTCCCCAACACTGGCAGGAAAAAACAGACCTGAGGAGCTCATGGTGAGAGGTGACCCACAGCCCTGTTGTGGGGGAATCTCATGCAGGTGAAAATGGAGAGGAGAGGGGTGCAGAGGAGGAGGAGGAGGAAGGTGTCAGGGCACCTGTGAGGGTCTCACAGCACAAGGTGCCACCTGCAACCAAGGAGTGACAGGGGAGCCTCGTCACTTGGGGGTCACACTGGGAGCCAGGGGCTCTGGGACAGGGGCTGCCCAGCCACAGTCCCTGCCCCACACAGAGCCTAAGCCCACCCCCTCCATGGGCATTCAGGATGGATTGGAAGGAATCCCTTGTCCTTGGGCTCCTGTCCCCCACTTGTCCTCCCCCAGAGCAGCACACGCCCCCAGGGCCATTGCCCAGCCCGGTGCCCGCCCACAGCCCCGGCCCCACCTTCTCTGCAGCCACTGACCACGAGCAGGACCTGCCTGCTGCCAGCTGACATGAAACAATGCCCCAGCAGCACTTCCCGTGCCCTGCCAGCCTTTGGGATGAGCACACAGCTGCCCTCGGGTGCCGTGCCCTCGTCCCCTCTGTCCCCTCCGTCAGGTGCTGGCCAGCTTTGCTCTGACTCCACAAACACAACACCCACTCCCATAACTGCCATTCCCAGGGCAGGAGGTGTTATGGGAGAGCTGAGTGGTGCCAGGGTGGGAATGCAGGGGGATGGTGCAGGGCTGGGACACCACGAGCAGCCTCCCTTGCTACTGCATTAATGCACTAACGCTGCCGCAGCTCGGGATGAGAATAAAGCTAATGAACACACTGAGCTCCCGTGGTTGTGCCTGCATCCACCTCTCTGCAGCCAGCACCAGATTTGGGGATTATCTGGGGCGGTGGGGACCTCTGGGAGCCCCAAACCAATCCTAATGTTGCAGGGGGATGTGCTCAGGGCTGAGCCCCAGGGCACGGATACACTCCAGGGGCCAGCACCCTCAAGGGACTGAACAGAGGGGAGGGGGGTAACACCCACAGCCAGCAGAGGGGTGGGAGAGTTCCCCTTCCCAGGATGGGAATCAGGGACCTGCTGAGGGTTCTTCACCCTCCAACCCCGCTCCTTCCCCACACAATCCCAGGGTGCAGCTCCTGGGAAGCTCCCAGGCCTGGCTGCAGCTGTTGGGGCTGAGGGTGGATTGGAGATCGTCAACACGGTTCAAGGGCCAGAGCATCACTGGAACCCTCAGTGCCCTCCTGGACAGAGGGATTTTTGCTGAAATCCTCAAGCCACATCCTCAGAAAAAGGAGATGAGCCTGGAGAGCACATCCTGCTGCATGCTGAGGATTAAGTGTCCACTGAAACACTGCAGAGATGTCACAACCTTTGGGGAATGTTTGAGGTGACTTCGTCAGGCACAAACATTGACTCCCAACTGTGCTGAGTCAGTGAGTTAAAAACCCCCCAAAAGCAGTCATTTCTGAAGAAAATCACCAGAACAGTTTGAAAAGTAGTTTTTCCTTCACAAGTTAATAAAAAACCCCAAAAACTAAAAGGTATGGGTTTGCTCCAGTTGAGGAGCTCAAAAGGAATACTGAAGGGTTTGGGACACACAGTTCTCAACACAGAAAACAAGGCAAACAAGGGTGAGAAAAGCAAGTATTAATTTGATTAAAATAGTTTGGTGGATATTTTTAGCAGTCTCTTAGAAAAACAGCTGTAATAAATCACTGGTGCATCAAGAACTCAGTAGAGTTTGGCCAGAACATCTTGCACCAGCTCCAAGTTTTCTTTTGAAAAGGACTTTATTGAGCTTTAACCCCCACTGCCAACCAGGAGCAGAGCCAGGAACAAATCCTGGCAGTGTGAAATCCCACCTGGAGCAAACCCTGGCACTGTCAAATCCTGCCTGTCCCTACTGAGCTGTGGGAGTTTCCCACATCAGTCCTCGCTGTCCCCCTCCTGTCCTGAGAGGAGGGAGAGCAGGGACTTGCCAGTGTTTGACTGATGGCCAGAACATTGGGAATTTCCAACAGGAGGATGGTCCAGGGTGTCTGAGTGCCCCGTGGGGATGATGCTCCAGCCTGGATGGGTTCTTGAGTGCCCGCCAGCAGTGGCCCATGTGGGCAAGGATGATGATGATGATGATTATGCCCATGTTTGTTCCCTATGGACCCTGTCTGGAAGCCCACATGAGCAAGGATGATGATGATGGTGATGATGATGCCCATATTTCCTCTGCACAGACCCTGACTGAGTGCCCACATGGGCAAGGATGATGATGATGATGATGCCCATATTTGCCCTCTGTGGACCCTGTCTGGATGCCCAGGTGGGTGAGGATGAAGATGAAGATGATGATGAAGATGATGATGAAGATGGAGCTCAGGTTTACTCCCCACAGACCCTGCCTGGCCCCTCAGCTCAGCTCTTGGCAGCTCAGGTCACACACATCATGAACTGGCTGACTGAAAAGGGTCCCAGTGGGTCTCAGCCCCATCCTCTGTCACCATTCTCACAATCTCTGCTCCACTGCATTTCTCCTGAGCCTTCCCACCAAACCCCAGGGGTTTTGCCTTTCCTAAGAGGTGGGGATGCAGCAGGCTCCTCCCAACCTTGACATCCTCACCCTGAGCCTTGCCACCACTCAAGCAGGGTGCCTGCTCCCACCAGAGCTGTGGCTGCCAGGGCTGTTGTGGCATCAAAATCCTCCATCCTGATCTTGGGTACCTCCAGGGTCTTCTTTTGTTGAAGTCTCCAGCCCTCAGCTGTCCTCAGGTGTGCAAAGGCAGGAGGAATGGCACCACAGCAGAGTGCAGGGACACACATGTCCCCTCAAGGGGTGCTACAAAGCCCAATATTCCCAGGCCAGGCCTCAGGGATGAACCTGGACCCTGCCATCAGGTGCCTGGTGGTTTTTCCAGGGAGATGGGAGTAGGTGGTTCCAGTCTGCTGGGGTGACTCTGCCATTTGCTGCACTGGGTTTTGGAAAAAAATGGACCTGACCATTGTCATTGTCATTTTTGATTACATCTCCTAAAACCCCTCAGCGACTGTGGACAAGGGTGGAAGAGGAAAGAGAATATCTGGTTTTGGGTTTCTCCTTCAAAACTGCCACCCTGTGTTTTCTTTCCCTCAGTTCTCTCCTTATCCAGGAGACTCTCCCATACCCATCCACGAGGACACCCTGCTCAGAGACGACAGCACCACAGCTTGGGAGCTAAACTTTATTTGTGCAGAACTTGTGCCCTCAAGCTTTGAGTTTTTTCTGAGCCTCTTTTACCCTGTTTCTGCTCAATCCTGGTGCTCCTGCCCCCTCAGCTGACCTGGTAACACTTCATCAGCTCCACCACTGTTCTCTCCTCCTCAGTTTCGTTTTCCAAGTGGGTCTCCATGGGATGGGCTTCCCTCCCTGCCTCACAGCTGGCCGGGCTGCTGGGCTGGCCAGCAGCCTGCCAATCCCTGCTCTGCAGCTTCCTGAACAAACCCTGGCTGCTCTCCTGCTCCGCCTGGCTCAGGAGAGCCACGTTCAGCCCGAAGCGCTTGGTGCCCGCCAGGCTCTGGAGGATCTGGAGGATGGCAGCTCTGTCTCTGGGACAGATGTTCTCTGCCAGCACTGTCAGGAATTCCCCCAGGAGGCCAAAGCCCACATCAGCCTGGAAGATCCTGCCCAAGGCCTCCCCTCCGAGCTCCAGCAAAAACTGGTATTTCTCTGTCCCACTTTTGAAGCATCTGCGCCAGTCTCTGTGAAACTCCGCAGCGGTCCTGGGCAGCTGATCCAGGTCCTGAAGGAGAAAGCAGACACTCAGCTCCTTCTGTCCTGTTCCCCCTTGAAGACTTTGATCCCCTCAGCCCAATCAGCCCATGGACAGCTGAAGTGTTTTTACCAGGGGTTTGGCAGCATGAGGAGCTGCTGAGGGGGAAAAGGGGAAGACGAGGAAATGCCCTGGTGCCTTTAACCCTGAGAAACCAGGGAACTCCAGGGGGAAAGGGAAGTGTGGATGAGCTGTGACACCCAGTGTGAACACAGATGCTTGTGGAGTGACCCTGACCCCAGCTAGAGTCAGACTCTCTGTCCAGCCTGCGTCCACCAGCACTGGCTGGGAAGGGATCTCACAGAGATTGGGGCAGGGCAGGAACACTCTGAGCACTGAGAGGAAAAACCAGGGAGTGGCAGAGAAAAGGTGGGAGATACAAACCCCACAAAATGTGCAGATGCCCTGTCTGGTACCACCTGGCATTGGTGGGTCTGTGGCAGAGCACGGGCTGAGAGCTGAGCTCCAAGTGGCATTCCCAGGTAAAGGAAATCCCATTTTATACCAGCTCTAATTAACTGCTGAGCCCATCCCCACTGGGTCACCGACACACAGGCTGAAAGAGGAGGCAAATGTCCAGCTTTTCTACAGCCAGGGAACAAGGCAAAGTGACATCAGCTGGGGCTGAGCAGAGGGAAAAGCTCTGGAGATCTGAGCCCAGTGCTGATGGCACTGGGAGCAGGATTTGCTTGGGGAGATCATTGCTCAGTCCAAGGAAACATAATGCTACTAAGGAGAGTTGCAAGAGAACTCATAATAAACACAGGTCAATGAAATCCAGCATCAAAAACAATCCTTGGGATTGTTTATAAGGCAATCCATGAAATTGCCTTATCACAGGAAACATCCATGGGAAACATCCAGTGACCAGGACACGCCAGCGTGGACAGAGCCCACGGCAGGGGCAGGACTGAGGTGACTCCAACCACAAATGACCCGGACAGGAAATGTCCTGTCCCTGTTTCCCACCACTGAGGGACTCAGTGAGCTCATCAGGCTCAGTCAGGATTAACCCAAGCCAGCCCTTTTCCATGATCATTAAAGCATGGGCAAAGCACTGGCTGTGCCAGAGGCTGCTCCAGGGAGGATCCTGGTGCACAGCCCTGGCTCTGGGTCCCAGGCTGCAGCTGCTGGGAGCTGGGAGCTGCTCCCAGCCAGGAGGAACAGATCCCACAGACTGTTCCTGGCACCATGGGGGGCACTGGGAGCTCTGGGTCCAGGCTGTGCAGCCAGGCCTGCATTCCCACAGGGCAGGGGCCCAGCCTGACCCCATGCTGACCCAAACCCCGATATTCCAGGGGCCCAGGAGGGCTGGCTCACACCCAGAGTGAGTCCTGAGTAACTCTTGCATTCCAGTTAACACCCAGATGATTCCCAAGCCATTCCCAGCTGTGGATGAGGCCATGGCAGCCTCTCCCTCACCTGTGGGATCTCCACAGCGTGGGCAGGTGCTGCCTTGGCCGGGGCTGCACAGGGGTTCCACAGCACATTCCTCCTCTGTCCCAGCCTGTCCTTCTTCTCCAGAGGCTTCAGGTGTGAGGCCAGCACAATCTCCCTAAAGGGAACAGGGACAGGAGGGACACGTGGCAAGAGAAAACACTTTGAGGCTTCTCTGAGCCAGCTTCTGCCTTTGGGCCGTATGGATCACCCAGAGGGGCTGGACAGGCTGGAGGGGCAGGCCCGTGCCAATGCAAGGACAAGCCAGCCTAAAATCCCTCGGGAATCCCATCATAGGGACTGGCAAGATATTTGGGGGAAAAGCCACTTGAAAATGTTTTCCTGTCTCTGAGGGATCAGGTGGCATGGGGGAATGAGACAGATATGAATCCATGGAAGGAATTTGCTCAGAATGCCTCCCAAGTGTGGTCAAAGTCCAGGAGCTGCCTATGGGTCCTGGATGTCAGTGGACCCCAGATGGATCCACAGGAAATCCAGGAGTTTGGAGGGCACTGGGAGCACCCAGCACTGCCCCGGGGGGCAGCCCTGCCACCGCAAGCTGTTCACCACCCCCTGGACAAAGCAGGGACAGCACCGGCAGCAGGAACAGGCTGGGAAGGGCACCGGGGACACATCACCCTCTGCTTCTGCACTCCCAGCACGGCCTGGGGTGTGGGGACACGGGGGGCTGGCGTGGCAATGGGAAGAGGTGACAGTGTCCTGGGGAGGGGACAGTGTCCTGGGGAGGGGACAGCATCCCGGGGAGGGGACAGTGTCCTGGAGAGGGGACAGTGTCCTAGAGAGGTGACAGTGTCCTGGAGAGGTGACAGTGTCCTGGGGAGGGGACAATGTCCTGGGGAGGGGACAGTGCCATTCCACTGCTGGCTGCAGCCGGGCCACCGCAGGAGCCAGCCACAGACAGGGACAGATCTCAGCCCCCACGGGGCCACCTGAGGAGTTCTGGGCCAAATCTCGAGCACGGCCGAGCGGCCGCGCCTGCGGGCTCTGTGCTCGGGGCCCCTCGGGACCCNGAGGGGACAGTGTCCTAGAGAGGTGACAGTGTCCTGGAGAGGTGACAGTGTCCTGGGGAGGGGACAATGTCCCGGGGAGGGGACAGTGCCATTCCACTGCTGGCTGCAGCCGGGCCACCGCAGGAGCCAGCCACAGACAGGGACAGATCTCAGCCCCCACGGGGCCACCTGAGGAGTTCTGGGCCAAATCTCGAGCACGGCCGAGCGGCCGCGCCTGCGGGCTCTGTGCTCGGGGCCCCTCGGGACCCCAGGAGCAGTGCTCGGGCCATCGCTCCGAGCTCACAGCCCGAGGGGTCCCGGAGCCCCCGAACGAGGTCCCGGCTCCTCCCGGGCCCCTCGGGCCAGTCCCCGAGCCCCGGACCTGAACTGGCCGTAGTCGGGGACGCCCTGGCGCAGCGCCCGCAGCTTGGCCTCGCTCTCCCGCTGCCGCCGCTCGTCCTCCGCCAGCGCCGCCCGCAGCTCCCGCTCCAGCGCCGGGAGCGCCCCGGCCGGGTCCAGCCCGGGGTCCATCGCGGGATCCAGCCCGGGATCCAGCCCGGGATCCACCCCGGGATTCATACCGGGATCCACCCCGGGGTCCATCCCGGCTCCAGCCCCGGAGCGCGGGACGCGGGCACGGGGCGGGCCGGGGGGCACAGGGACCCCGCCTGTGGGGACAGCCCTGCCTGCCATGGCTTCGAGGACTCACTTCTGTCCCAACAGCGCTGCCAGGACGGGCCCGACAACCCCGATCGTATCGCGACAGTCCTGCCGTGCGGAACCCCCGTGACAGCCTCAAGTGGATGGCAACGGGGAACCTCTCCCCTGTCGCGGAACCTCCCAGGCCCTGACACACCTCGGCCCCGGGGCCG
>VXBQ01005676.1:0-10958 GCA_013400175.1 Phainopepla nitens
ACAAATAAATAATATATACAATAGAAAACATATAATATAATATATGAATATATATAAATACATATAAATATATGAATTAAAGTATAAATATAAGATAAAGGATTGAATAATTTCAATTTTTTTATTTTCGTTGTGGAAAACCAAATTGATTTTTAATGAAATTCATATTCATCTATGACCAACTGGATCAATAATATGCAATCTGTTAAAATCTAGTTCAGTACAAAGTGTGCTAGGCCTTTACCTTCTATAGACCAAAAGGGCTAAAGAAGCTATTGTATGATTATACTACTATTTAGAACTGTGCCAAAACAACTCTGCACATTTCAGGCTATTAATTACAAAACAACTAACACATTACTAGGAAGAAAGAATGAAGAGGGGGGCTGCCAGAGACTGTACCTGGCTTCCTCAAGAGACTGATGTATTTCAAAATGGAGCAGAAGTGAAGTCTACAGTAGACACGTTTTGTTCTCCAAGACAGCCACTTGAGCTTTCATTTTCTCTGTCATTACAGCAATGGCAGTTTAATGGCTTAAAACCTGGCTGACCGTAGATGAATTCTGTTTCCATGAAGTATGTCTTGAGACAGAGCAGTCCCAAATCTTAATGATGTTTCTCAATGTTTCTTTCCTTTCAAAAAATATAATGACTGAGATGGCATTTTAAATGCATAATTATAGAAATTTAACTATTTCTGTCTGTCTTCTCTTAAGATAATCATATTTTTCCATACATACTTATTTCAACTTTAGCTAAACATGTC
Organism: Phainopepla nitens; assembly: GCA_013400175.1. Lineage (NCBI taxonomy): Eukaryota > Metazoa > Chordata > Aves > Passeriformes > Bombycillidae > Phainopepla > Phainopepla nitens. The sequence goes on from VXBQ01005676.1 coordinate 767, forward strand.
CATAATTGTCACGATTAAAAATATTTTGCAGAAGTTTCAGGTGGCAGCTTTTTTCATCCATTATTAAAATTCTTTTCTCCTGTTTACTTTTTTGGTACCTATTACTCCTATCTTTACCAAAGATGGCAAAAATCAGTATGTGTTAAAAAAAAAGAAGTGGTATTAAGATTTCCATTTGTTTTTGCCAAGGTTCAGGCCATATACTTCAAATTTCATCAAAGAACACACACAAATATATTTATATAAACTCTTAGTCTTCCATAGATGAGTATCAAGTAAAAAACTTATCTTAAAAAATTATATTTGGTAGTTGCTAGAGATTACATTGTTTGTTTATTTAAATTCCATAATCTTTTTTTTACACATTGCAGAACTTTAAAAATAATGAGTGTAAAACAATAAATTAGTCCTGTAACCTAATGTTGAGCTTCCAGGAGATTCAATGAGGCAAAAATTCAATATATCCCCAGAAATAAAGAATTTTGGGTCCCTCATAGGAAAAATGAATTCCTTGAGCATTTCTCAATTTATAGTTGTAGAATCAGAGGTAATGAAGATAAGTGTGTGTTACTCTTTTAATTTATCTAATTAACCCCCTGCTAATATAGTATTTCAAACCTTATAATTATTGTAAAAAATATATAGTTCTTATATAATTGCAATCTTTTTATAAGCATCCACTTCATGTAGAGATATATTCATATGGTCACATAAATATTTCTTAAAAGTTAGTGGACATTTAACAGTGTGTAAAATAATGTTGTACCATTTCGGATGAGCTTACAGTATGATTTGCTGTACTTTAGGAGAATCTCTATATTATTCCTTAGAACAAATACCATACTTTTGTGCTTCAATGCTAATAAATAATATATCTTTCAGAGTTTTGAAAAAATGTGCAATCTATACAAGTTCAGTATTTAAGAGGATACAACATGAGGTTGATATTCAACTATAATTAATTAGTGTATTTTGACTTGATCTTGATGATAATTATTATTATTGTTTATCATGAGTTTTCAAATTAAATGAAGAAAGATAGTAAACAACTAAAGCAACTAAAGCAAAACTAAAGGAAACCAAAGGAAAACATTGTTTTCCTTCAATATTTATTGTATTTTTAACTAAACGTAAAATAATATGTCATTGTATGTCTGTTTCTTTGAGCTGCAAGCAAGGCATCCTCATCAGTAAAATGTATAAACATTTAAGAAAGACTGATGATGCTACTTTGTGTTGTGTTCTGTGTACTTTTAAGCATTGTAATAAGGTTATGTTTTGTAGAAATCTTTCAGTCAATTTACAATTATGGTATAAGAAGTGAAGTTTTCCATAAAGTGTCTAAAATTCTTATGAATAATAGATTCTAACTGGTTAGGTAAGTCTTCTGTCCAAAGAGTATATTCATGTACTGCATGAACTGCATTCATTAAACTTTATTTTTTTTTCCTTTAAGGTATTTAACAAAATTGTGCAAACCTAAATTCTTGTAAATGGTCTTTCCAACATTCAATCTATAATTAAAATAAGATTGTAAAGCTATCTTTTTCTGACTGCATTTTTACTTTGACAGATTCAAAATAAAAGATGCAAATATTATTCCCAGTAAATGATATTTACCAGAAATGTATAATTTATTCAGTTAATATATGTAGAAATGGAGTGATAAAAGAATGAAGTTAGTCATGAAACTTATCATAAATGTAGTTATGTTCATGTTATAAGAGTCAGCTTCTGTTTAGGATGTGCAAGTAGAGAGGCATAGGAGGCATAAAGGGACAATATGACCTATTACAGAACATTAAATATCTTTATAGAGGCATTTGTGTAGAATTATTTCAGTACTGACTATATCCTCTAGGACGAATTCCAAGCTCTGTTTTAGGTACTTTTCTTGTTTCTGGATATTTTAAAACTGAAACCTGAACTATGTTTAAGTAAAATCTGTAATTCTATTTTCTCCTGTGCTGAAAAGAAAATGTTGCCTTAACTCGGTATTTTGATGTAAACCATCAGCTGCCTGAATTTAATGATTGCAGGGTGCTGTTACTATATACAGCTGAAGTCACACCATTCCTTCTGTGAGAGAACAGAGAACACTTTTATGAACATATTGTGCTGTCATGAATTTTTGGGAATGAAAGTATGATCAATTTTGCCCAGCTTCATGCACAAGTGACACAGTGAATCTCTCACCCACACAGGCTGGGAATGAGAAAACAACAAAACCCTATTTTGATTGATGTTGCCATTTAAAGTCATTTTCAGCAAACTGTTTACAGATGCACCTTACCCTTTTTCTTTCTTCCTTCCTTTCTTAAACATTTTTTTATAGAGAAAATGCAATACCACAGCTTTGAAAAAACAATTTATTCAAAAGCAAAGCATTTCAATAACAAGGTAGAGTATTATCAACTCAAATGGCACATGAACTTGTAGGTCTGTAAGTAGACTCGGTGTAAAATATAGCAGAAGGAATAGTATTCTAATCTGCCTCATTCAAATCCTAAATCAGATATAAGAAGATCCATTTTGTGCTGTGCATCAAAGATTTCAAAATGAGTAAACCTTTCTGAAACTACTGCAGTTATATGGCCAGAAGTGATACTATTTTAGAGCTTCATCCTGCTATCATTTTTATAAATACTATTTTTGCAGTGGAACTTCCTGAGAGCAGGATTGAGCACAGATTTGAGCACCATCTCCTTGCAATTTCTTGTGCTTTTAATAATGAATACTGAATGCATTCCACAGTTGTATGCATAGGGTTGATAACAGGTAACGACAGAAGTACAAAAAAAAGGTGTGAAAAGCACAACCTTGTGACTTTGAATGTTGATTTGAATGAATCAAATTATATTCTGAGCTGATATTTCTCCTCTAGAGCTCCCACATATTTCTGTGCTGGAAACCAAGCAATGGAAGTAGTAAATAGTAAAAAGATATCTCCACAGTCATTCTTGCAGCTTTAGAGCCCTGGGTTATTTCTTTAGTTTGGTTTTGTTTTTTGTGGTTTTTTTTTTTCCTGGAGAAGAGGTATAAAGAGAAAGTAACTCCTGCATAGATATGAAAGAAAAAAATTCCACTTCAAATTACTGAGGAGCAGGTGCTGTTTATGCTTGTATTCTCAGAGACTACTCAGTCAGTACTTCATGAATGACCCCTACATGTCAGCACTCTTTCGGTGTTTTCCTCTGTTCCAACCTAGTGAACTAAAGGATGGAGTGTAACTTTTGTTTTGTTTTTGTTTGGTTCAAGGAAAAGATTTAAAAACTATTTTGAATTATATTGTCCTCAGAGCTCCTGCTGCCTGACACACTGCTGTCAAGTCTGTCAAAAAAGTATTCATAGGTATCAGTGTATATCGATATCTGGATGCCAGACTAAGGATGTAAGGGAATTACTAAGAGTAATTACTTCTCTTGAATATCTTTGGTGATAATTAGCTTGATCGACTCATGACAAATACTACTATAAAATGCCTGACATGATGCAGTCTTAGTGAAACTTATTAGAGAGTGTTTGTTAGGGTACATTTTTTTGTATCGGTTTGTTTAGTTTCGTTTGGTCTGGCTTTGGGGGTTCTTTTGTTTGTTTTTGCTTTTGCTTTCATTTTCATTTTTGTTTTAAGCAGGTACAAATTTTTAAAATTTATTTTATTTTCATACAGAATACCCTAAAGATTCTCTGGATCCAAATATTCTCTTAAATACTGGATACTTACAGTATCTCCACTAGCCTGAAGAACATCAGGAACATATTTCAGGTTTTACAAATATTAGCCTCCAAGTTCATAATGTTTAGTATACAGATTTATGCCCACAAGACAGACATGGTGTAATGGACAACAAAAAATGGTGATATCATTGCATAATAACATAGGATACCATACACATACACATCTGTCAGAGATACTGTTACCTGCTGACTTCAGTTGTTCTGTCCAGCACCATTCTCTTGTCCATTCTGTTCAGCCTTGAATTTTGCCATATTTCAGAGAAAACAAAATTTAATTGATATGATAATTATTTTGTGACTTTTAATAAGACAATTCTTCCTATACTCCTATTTATAAAATAGGATCAGAGGAGTTAATAATAATTTTTCAGTACTTCTCAGCTGCTTAGACAATTTTGTTTTAATTTAATTTTAAAGGATTATATTTTCATTTTAACATTCAGCTATCAAATTTCCATTAATGAAATAATAAAATAAATTTCTAGAAGAATCCCCTGGTGTGATGACAGTTGAGGAGTTGAATTGGTCTGATTTACGTATGCTTTAAAATGTTCTTTCAGAAATATCTTAGTAAGAAAGATATATATTATAACTAGAATTTCTTTTGCTTTTTAGATAAATTATAATAGGGATTTTCTTAATGCTTTATTATTTTATTTGTTGTCAACTCTTTCCATTGAAATATTTTCTGAGAAATGGGGTTAGAGAAATGCATCAAAAGTAGAAAGTTGTACAGGATAAAAACCCCATGCATCTTTAAAGAGTAGAAATAGGAAGATCATATGATATATGCTAGAAATGGGTTTTAAGGGAAAAGTCAGAAGATGCACCTTACAGGCTCTTTTTTTCTTTTTTTCTGGAAATAGTTACAAAGATTTTGAAGACTGACCATACTGAACAACAGATCCTTACTTTCTAAATTTTGCTTTTCACCTTGAAATAATTTCAGATGTGAAAATTCGTATTCCCTTATTGGAGCAGCATTATTGTTTGGGATGATGAAGGGATACATAGAATAAGTATTAAGCATTCATTTGCAGTTACCAGGTTAGACACGAGTGAAGTACAAAATTACTTGTAAACTTGGTTTTAGCTTTATATACATAGTGCAGAGAGCAGGGCTTGTGAAACAACATGTATGGTACTTTGGGAAGAGCAGAAGGAAGAGAAGGATAAAGGGTACTGGCTCCTCGCACAACAGAAAACCAGGAGGGATGTAAGGATGGTGTGGGGAGCAGGATGTAACTGTGTTTGCTGGCTGAATATCTAAGAATCACTGAGATATCAGAGGGCTTTGGAGCCATTGACTCACGTGGGAGTTGTAGGACAATGTGAGCAGTCTTGGCAATGCTCTTTCGAGCTGTCTCAGAGGGAAGTAAATTGTTCAGAGTAAGAAAAAAGAGCAGCAGCTCTCCAGTTGAGAAACAGATCCTTGAGCTATGAAGCTACAGAGAGTTCAGATCAGCTTGCCTTTTGTATTGTATTGTCTTTTTTTTTAAGGTCCTGAATATTTCTTACCATTTACTGATTTAAATAATTAGCACAATGTAGATTTAGAGAAGAAAAGACTAAATAATTTCTTCAAAAGAGAAGCTGTATAAACAAGAACGTCCAAAAAGAGATCTCCAAAACATTGAAGAGTCATAGAAGCTTCCCAATAAAATGGGAACAAGGAGTCAACATCTTAAATTAAAGTTGTAATAGAGGGTTTCCAGTCTTAGATATATAGATTGTGACTGAGGACTGAGGTCTAAAGACTGACTGTGGTGATTGTGAAAGCAACTCAACAGTTTGTATACTGGGTACTTGGGGAATAGGAGAAAGCTACTAGTCACAATATATACACATACACCCAATATATGTTACCAGTATAGGAGGGATATTCTGGAGTTTTGTCTCAGGATAAGAGAGATTTTCATCATTCAAATTACTATGAGAGGTGTAGGATGTATAGAGATCTTGAATCTTATGCATGGGGAAGATAATCATGCAAGGAGTAAAGATTCAGGTATGACAGAAACTCTTGAACTCTACTGAAAGAAGATTTGATCTGAAAGGAAAGGTTACACCTTAATTCTAGTGGAACAAGACTGTTGTAATACAAAATTAAAAAGGTCATGGAAAAATGCTGCTTGAGAAAAATTGTCAGGCATAGAAAAACATCTGGTTTGAGTTGACAAGGCCAAAGCATCTCTGGCTGACATTTAATGGGTTTCTACAAATACCAGGAGGGAAAAAAAAACCCCACCCAAACCACAGAGAAATCAATAAATTAAACAGAAAAATAAGACGCCTAAATGCCAGACGGCTGGGGTATGCAGTGTTAGGTCAGTGGGCTAAAGTAACACTTACTAGTGCTAAGCAGCATTAATTCTGGCATCCTAAAAATCAAATGAGGCACTACAGTGCTTGGCATCAATTACCCTAATAAAACAGGCATGCCAGAGACCTGAGTGTAGGAGAGTAATTAGTAGGATATGACTAACACCTGTGTGGGAATTGTGATGTAGCACATACTGGGAGAAGCACTGCATTTGAAGGATTTCATATAACCTTGTAACATAAAAATGGTGTTGGAAAAGAGAAAACCCTACTGTAATATTAAAAATATAGTAGTGGACTAAAACTAGTCATTGCTCAAGACAAAAATCTAGAAACAATTGACCAATTGAAAATTTGGAGTATTAATAGTGACAGACATTTGTCCACGAGAGGACAGGATTGATGATTCATCAAGATGGGATATAGAAATAAAATTTGGGATTTAATGGCTGACTACTATCAAATACACCATCCTCATTTTTGTTTGTATTAGATGCCTGGAGGCTAATTTGAGAAAAATATGAGGGCAAACTGCTTAATACACTATAATTTAATAACCAATAATTTAATACTATGGTGGAGACAGCAGGTCCAACAAATCCAGCACACAAACATTCACTTTTAGGAAAGAGAACTACATTTGAGTCACCCAAAATCAAACAAAACAAACTATAAAAACACCACCAAGAAGCATAAAAGCGTAAAAGGTGTATACTATTAGAAATAGATGGTCTGTAGAAGCCCAAATATATTGAATTTAAACATTCAGTGAGAAGAAAAACAAGCAAATAAACTTTGGAGTTAGAGAGAATCTACCAGGAGGATATTTTGGTTTTTGAAAAATAGATGGCATTTTTCTAATGAAAATTGGAAGCGTCGTAAAATATAATGGATGAAATAGGAACTTAAATTTTTTTTCTTCTTTTTTTCCTGTGCTGTAATTTCCACTAACTGTATTTAGGTCCATGTATACTTCTTTATTTACAGACTAAAGCTAAAGAAATTGGTTTCTTTGTAGTTACTCAATTGCACATCAAATTGTGCTCAACATTTAGCGTTGGTCTAAAAGGCTTCATTGCAGGTTAAAGCTATAGCAAAGTGGTGACTGTGGTTAGGGTTTGATATACGAATGGGTATCGAGGGGGAGGCATACTTACTGATCACTTCTGGACTCTTCCATCACTGAATCAACTTGTGGATGACAGTGTTTCTGTTGATGTGACGTTGTTGGCGCATTGTCATGGTATTACCTGGCACCTCCTCTTTAAATTGCAGCAATTCTCCCCACCCCAGACAGGTGCTCTGAGACACCAGGAAACCTATAAGCTGTTTAACCTTCTCGCTTCTCACAGCAGCTATCTTAAGCTCACCAATACCCTTTCATTCTTGAAAACTTTTAACCTGATTTATTTGAAGACATCTGTGCTCATTTGGTGGACAGTTTGTTTAGATGACCTTTAAAAGGCCCTTCCAATGCATGCTTCTATGACTGCAGCCACCAATTGAATTGTGCAGTGATTTAGTAAAAATCATGATCAACTTAGATTGAATCTGTGATAAAAAAAGGTTGTCTGGATGGTTTTCCTAGCAGGCATCTCAATTTACTGTCTTTTCTAACCAAGATGAGCAATTTAGGAGAAAAAGAGAAAATGTTGAAATAGAGCCTCTCTGGACAACTCTGAACTTCTACTTTCTCCTTCTAAGTAAACTTAATAGTAGGAGTTGAGGTTGGCTGAGTGTTATTTTCTACCTTTCTTTTATGAACTCAGGCATTTTCAACATATGTACTTGTTGATCACTTTGTAAATAGCTTCAGATAAACTGTATTATTTTTAATAACCTAGGAAGTGTTGCCAGAAACTTCCAGTGAATTCTATCTGAAGAACTCTATCTCTTTTCAGAGTACATTTTATTTTTCAAAGTCACAGTTTAAAGTTAATCACTGCACTCCATCATTCCCTTTTAAAGCAAATCATATAATAACTTTCTCACCATAAAATAAAAGAAACTAGCCTCATTTTTCCCTTGTTTTACATTAAGATAAAAGGACTTTATATAGGAAAGAAATGCAGACAATACATTTTCCTCAGGTCAAAATGTAGTGATTAATTATTTTCCTAATGAAGTAGCAAAAAAAAAAAAAAATTGAAAACAACCAGTGTGGCATGCACACCCTCAGCAAGCTGTGTGGTGCAGATGACATTCTGGAGAAAAAGGATGTCTTCCACAGGGATCTCAACAGGCTTGAGATGTGGTCCCATCCAAACCTCATGAAGTTTAACAAGGCCAAGAGCAAGGTCCTGCACCTGGGTCATGACAACTCCAAGCAGAAATATAGGTTGGGTGAAGAAAGGATTGAGAGCAGCCCTGGGAAGAAGGTCTTTGTGTTGGTGCATCAAAAGCTTGACATGACTTGGCAATGTGTACTTGCAGCCCAGAAATCCAGCTACATATTCAGCTGTGTTTAAAAACAGCATTTCCAGCAGATTGAGTGAAATTATTCTCCCTCTCTACTCTGCTCTGGTGAAACCCCACCTGGAAAACTGCATCCATCCAGTGCTGGTGCTACCAACATAAGAATGACATAGGCTTGCTGAAGTGAGTCCAAAGGAGGGCCACAAAGATGATCAGAGGGCTGGAGCACTTCTGCTGTGAAGACAGGCTGAGAGAGTTGGTGTTGTTCATCCTGAAGGAGGGAAGGCTGTGGGGAGATGTTTCAGCAGCCTTTGAGTACCTAGAGGGGGTCTACCAGAGAGCTGTACAGGACTTTTCACACGGGCAGTAAAAAAAGGGACATTGGTTTGAAACAGAAGGAGCACAGCTTTGGATTAGATATTGGAAAGAAATTCAATACTGTGAGGATGGTGAGCTCTGGAACAGGTTGCTCAGAGAAACTATGGATGCCCCATCCCTGGAAGTGTTCACAGCCAGGTTAAATTGGGCCATGAGGAACCTGGTCTAGCGGAAGGTTTCTTAGCTCATGGTGGTGGGTTTGGACAAAATTATCTTTAAAGTCCCTTCCAACATGAACCCTTCTATGATACCTTAATATCCTTGAAGTACTCCAAAGAACTACAATCCAGTTTGGAAATCTTTACAAAAACTATTTTGTCCACCTTTAAGTCTGTTGGCATACATTCTTTTTTTCTACCATTTCAATAGTAAATAGATAAAATAACCATGCTATGCGATATCCCTGAAATTAATGTAATTTCAATCTTTTTATAAGAAGTTCCTAAGAAATATAGAATCATATCAAAGATATAGATTCTGAAACATATTTTAACAACTTTTCTAAAAGTATGTATTTCCCCACTGCATTATATAGATTTTAGTGTAATTCTTAAAAAAAAAATAAATAAAGTTTTACTAGAAGCCTTTTTTGCCTCAGAGTAAGTAATCCTTTTCTATAAATTAAAGATATATAATGTGAGAAGTTCCAGGTAACATAGAGCTAGGGAAATGCCATTATAGTCTGTATATTAAATATATACCAAAAACTTCACCAAAACACATATTTTCTCTTCTCAAGCCTAAACATTTTTAGTCTTTTTAGTCACTTTTAGAGCCAATTCACCATCCCTCTGGGCTAATTGAATGTAGAAGAAAAAGAATTCATTAGTAAAGTTGAGTCTAGAAGAAAGTAAAGGGTGAGGTGAGCAGAAATTTTTTTAGGATTTTGTTTTATTTTTCATTATAATCTTCTAATTTGATTGAATTAATAATAAATTAATTCCCCCTACTCAAATCTATGTTGGTAAAAGCTGAAAGAGCTCTTTGTTCCTATCTTGACTCCAGAGCTTTACATTGTATTTTGTCTCACCTGTTCAGTGAGGAAATGGAGTGATACCATGGGTTGTTGGGCACTTGGTGGATAGAAAAAGGTCAACACAGAAATTAATCTGATATTTGCACTACTTTATGCCAGCAAATATATAGGAAGCAGTACAAACCATCAGGTAAATCAACAAGTATTTTGAGTTTATGACAATAAGGGGAAATTGTTTAAAGCTGAGGAAAAAATAGACATATTTACATAATTTCACTAGGACAGAACTTTTGCTAAAAGAAGAAACAAAACAACAACACAACAAACAACCTATAAAGTAGATCTGGTATATAAATTTATTTA
>VXBQ01005683.1:0-79044 GCA_013400175.1 Phainopepla nitens
TTTCAACCTAAGACACCATGTTATGCTGGTTTTTTTCCATCTGAAGACAATGGAAGCACTAAGCCTGTTGCTCTAAGGAAGCAATTTTGGTTCTGAAAGTTTTCCTGATATTTTATGCCTGTAATGGACATTCATGACTGACTTAAAATGAGTAAAGGATATCATTTTGTCCTATGCTTCATTGGCTTAATTTCCTTTGGCTTTCATGCTTGGATTTCAGCATGTATTGATTTCAGAACCTGTTGGTGTCAAAAATAACAAACTTGAAACTGCTGAAACCATGATCAGTATGCATAAAAAATAAGGCAGAAACCTTCAGAAAATGCTGAAAGAGGAAAGTTAGGAGAGAGTGGGGACAGCAGATGTTGTCTAGAATTGGAATTGATATGCAAAGTTGATTTAGGCACGTTAACATGGTTAGGAGAGTACCTAAGGAGTCTTTAGTGGTATTACAATGTTTTTTACATTTCATCCTGTAGGTACACTTCAGGAAATATAATTCCAGCTGAAATTTGGATAGCTGGGAGAGAGAGAGAGAGGGCTGGTGGCTTTCTGAAGATCTACCAGTGGCTTGACAGCTCAGGTAGGAGCAGCACTTACTCCCTTTGCTTTACACTCTGATGGACGCACCACACAACTTTCAGACCTGTTTCGTTTTGAGCAGTAGCTGGAAGCTCAGGTCTGCAAATTTTCCTGAAATTCAAACTGCAATCTTGAAACTTTTCAATTGTTTTATCAGACTTTTCATTCACTTGATGGAGCATATGGGTTTTGGGTTTTTTTCAATGAATATTTGATCCAAAGATAGAATAATTGTGATGTAAAATTACGTTGTAGTTTGTGGTGTGACATTTGCACTTGAAAACGCAGATCAAATCTTCTCTTTGATGCACAGAGTTGTCCTCTGGACTTTGACTGTGGAGGAAGACGCAAGTGACTGCTTTAGTTTCTCAAATGGGTGGAATAAACCCAACCAGAGTGTGGGATATTTGAACTGGTGTACTTATTCTACTAATACATTAGGCTGCTTCAAATTTTCAAACTTTACATGTTAAATAGTGGAAGAAATACCTCACATATCAAATACAGAGCAAACAAAATTGCTCAGCCCTGTGTGTAATTGTTGAGCGATAACATTCATGTGATAATGTAATAACACTGGCAGAATGACAAATTCTGCACTTCTCCAATCCCAAGGAAAGAAGACAAACTTGAAGTGCAGATGAAAGGCTGTCAGTGTATTTGTTTCACCAGCAGCAGAGGAGTATCTGTCCTTTCAGCAGTGGTCAAGGATTAGCAGCTCCCCCTCTCACGGTAATGGGTGTCAGCTCTCCAGCAGTGCAGCTGGAGTTCTCTGGGTATTCCTTTCTTCCTTTTTTACCTTTCCCCTTTTCCAATTAGTGGGGAACTTTACTGGACTGCTATGGCCCCTTATATGGCTTGATTTATTGAAATTCATTTTTTGTTCTTGTGACATTTATAATTCATTTTTTCACCCCATTTGCATTCATCAGAGTTCTCTAGTTGAAGTACAAAGTGAAAACTGCAGCACAAATCAAAAGTGATCAAATAAAATAGATGAGTATTAGATGAGTAGATAGACCAAATGAAAGACTTGTTCATCCTGCCTTGAGTGCCAGAGCCACTCCAAGAGTCATCTTCCTTCCCTCTGCAGTCAGCCCACCATGTGCTCATGGCACACAGCTCCAGGTCTTCAATAAATGACAAATTATAGACAGTTATCACTTCAAAAATCAACTTTTCATCTTGCAGTTGGTTTATATATCTGAGGATTTTGATACTTCCTGAAGAGTTGTATCTACCTTATATTACAAAATTCTACAGGAATAGCTGCATTAATAGATGGGCTGTATTGATGAAATCATCTTATGTGTCTGAAAACTGAACAAGTGTAATGTGTATCATTGGAGGTAGTTTGGCAAATTCAGGGCTTTGTTTATATCAGTTGCACCTCCAGCCTTTGCTGACAAATAGTTACAAGTATAGTCCTTACGTGAATTACAATATAATACATAATAATACAATCTTTTTTCGAGTGGAATCAAGAATTCCAGAGTCTGAAACCATGGACAGCATCAGTAAACCACTTGAGCCGATTTTGGACTCTGAACTCCAACTCCAGGGCACATTTTGTAACAGTTAAATGCTAATGAGAGTGGACATGTTATATCCTATGGTTCCAACCTTTTTCAGTCTGCTACACTAGTGCCTGGCTCTGAGCCCTTGTGCTTGTATTTAATATGGATTAAATCCGTTCCTTAGGAAATACTTGGAGCATGAAAGCTGCTGTATTAAATTAGTTCATTACAGCTTTACATGCATAACTGCATAAACATTCATTGGCTTCCTACTTTGATCACCTCTGATCTTGGCTGTTAATGCTACTGACTTCTACAAGCCTCTTTTCCCCTTGAACATTTTTAATTCTAACTTGAAGTTGTCAAAAGCAGATTCTGTTTATTTCCCATGATAGAGACTTGCCTTTATTTCAAATAGTTTTTACTTAGGTCAGTTCTATGGGGGCATTTTGCATCCGTGTTGAAAAAGCATTGATGTACCAGCACTGTTTTGCTTCTGCCATGTTTCACCTGGCAAAGCACCTTGGTCTGTCACTGAAGGGCACTGCATAAATGTAATGTGGTATTATTTATTTATTATGATAGCACCACGTTGACGAGCTGCTCCCAGAGAGCACATTTATCATTTCAATTTTCATTGTACTATTGCTGTGCATTTTCTTCACTTATGGTTGCTTGGAATATTTCTGTGGTCTTGTTCTGTGATTAGACACTAGGAGTTTATACCAAAATCACCTGTTTCAGCCCTTTGCATCAGTCATCTATTAATTGTGTATTTTCAGTGCTTAGTATAGTGGGTTAACCCCACTCGAGCACCACAGAGCTACTTCCTCACTTACTCTTCTACCCTGCCTGTGGTTCAGGAGAGGAGCAAAGGAAAAGTAGAAGTAAGGAATGTTGGGGGTGAAAAAAAAAACAAAAAACTGTTTAATAAGTGGAAAAAGAGGTAAGAAGGTAACAAAATAATTAATTGATGAAAAGGCCATCATTCCCTCCCTCTCCCTCAGGTAGACCAATGCCCAGCCAGTTCCTGAGGAAAAGGCAGGCTGACCCCTCTGAAATTCCTTGCTTTCTCTTCTGTTGCTGAGCAGCATGGATGTTCCATGCTATGGAATACTTTTTTAGTGATTTGGGTTATCTGGTTGTGCCCCTCCCAGTTTATTCTGCCTCTCAGCTTGTTCAGTTGGGGGCAGAGTGAGAAGCAGAGGAGCCCTTCTACTGAGCAAACCCTGCTCAGCAAAAGCTGACCGTGAATATGCTACCATCACTGCTTTGGTATTGCAGTAAGTTCAAACTTTTCCAAATGGCACAAACTTTAAGGAGGTATCTTGGTTTAAGTTATGTTTTCCTGTGAAGTGCTAGAGCTGGTTGCCATTGCAATGCATGAGTTAATGCACTGTGTTACTGCTTTACAAAATCATCTCATGCAGGATAATGTGATATGTAGTTTCAGAGAATTTACATCAGGCTTTTGTAACTGCTATGCCATGGTGCCCAAAGTACGGGTACAAATTTCCTCTGGATATCTATTTGGCAGAGCTGAGACTACTGAGTGGGAAAAGAAACCTTGAATAGTCAGAAAACTGGTTAATGAGATGAATGGTTTTAATACTTTCGTGAACCGTTCTAAGTCTACTCATACTGGAAATGCATGCAATTACCCATAGAATAAATTGCCTTTATCTCATAATTTTCTTTGTGAATTACCTTTTTAACAAATTGAAAGGTGAGAGGGCTGAATGCTTACATCTATGATTTTCAGTAGTGCATGCACATATTGTGCCTTTGTTTACATTGATGCACATCCCTCCTGTAAAAATGCTACATTTCCACTTTGCTCTAGTCCTGGAGCAAAGCCTGACTGTGCAGTCAGTGCTACCTGGGAATAAGAATGCTCTATACTTCATGAGATCCGCTGGTCTGTTCCTTACTGCAGTTCTTTTTCCAAATGGGAGAAAATGTTCCAAATAAGAACTTCCTGCAATAAAATTGCAGCACACCGTTACAGTGGTGTAGGGTGTCCTTGTTATGTCCTGGGGCTTGTTTTCTTGTTTTCTACTACAGCTGAAGACTGAAAGGATTGAAAAGAAAATGCATATTATAGAACTAGAAAGAGACATAGAGGAAGCTGGTTTTATCACTGAGTGAAGTTAATGAAAATGGCTGTAGAGTTACCTTGGTCCTCCTGCCTTAATTGTTAAATCTTTTATGGTCCAGAATTTTCCCAGGTTCTGATCTATGAAGAGGGAGAAATTTAACAGCTAGAGATCTGAGCTGCTGAGAGTAATTTCATCTTGTTTGTTTAAGATTTATCATAATGACATCCCAGCTGTAAGGCAGGACCATTACAGTGCTCCCACTATACTTCTTTTCTGCTTCTCTGACTAAACCCCTAAGCAGGTAACAAAGGAGCTAGAAAATAACATGATTTTAGAAATGTGGCTCTACTTTCTGCCTGTGGCATGGTACAATATGCAAGTGATATTTTAAAATGTATAAAGTATAGTTTGATATGTCTATATTTTAATAATTCAATTCAGCAGTACCAGGGAATCTGAGTGTCAGCAACTGTTCTGCCATCATCTTGGTAACAAAAATGTATATTGGCAGACCTTGCACAAGTTATGCTCCACTGATTAGCAATACCTCTAATTTTAATTTTGTCCAAATCCCCCAAATTTTCACCACCCAAAGGTGAATTAGGGAGCTTTTCTTACGCAGTCCGAACAGTTTAAAACTTGGCCAGCAGAATTATGAATGTAGCAAAGAGTTTTCAGCACTGCCCCAGAGCATTGTCCTGCTGCTCTGATGGTCCATGTGGGACGCAGAGCTTCCTACTACTCACTGTTCAAAAAATCATCCTTGGAAAATAAATCAGCATCCAGGTTGACTTAGCTCTGCTGTGATTATCCTGCTTCAAAGCCATACAGAGTTATTGCATGATCATTTGGTCTGTACTCTTATCACAGATATCTCCTTGACTTCTGGAAGCAAATGCAATAAGGCAGAAAGTATGAGCTTTGATCCTTTCCCACTGGATTACAGGATAATTTGTTTGACCTCTGAACATGTGATGAATTATAGGAAAGGCACATGATCAGGAGTTGCACTGAAAAAAACCTCTCTAAACTATGCCCTGGAATGAGAGCAGCACTCAGGTTTTCATTTCTATCCCCCAGACCACTCAGATTATGCCCTTTGTGTGCAGTTAAGAGGCTTTTGTGCCTGAGGGGCAGAGGAGTCAGAGGTTCCCTGAGTGAGAGTCTGGGTCAGAGCGGAGTGAGGACTGAGGCAGTATGGATTGTGTAGGGTGCCATAAAGAATGAGCACCCTGTTCTGCAGAGGACAGTTGTACAGTCTTTTCTTTTTAACGGGATTTCAGACAGATTTCTGCACATTTTCTATCAGATTGGCACTTACGCTTTGATGTTTTTTTTTTCCCCTACCGTGTTTGCTGAGAAAAAACAAAATTCGATTAATCCAAGGCTTGAGATAAGGCATCAAGATACTCATATGAAACTTCAAATGAGCAGTGTGAAAAATTTTTATACCGCTTTGTAGTATCTTGACATTCCATAAAGGCTTCTGTATTCATTTTTCAACAGGAAAAAAAGGGTATCTTTTTACAAGAGGAATAGCTAAAATGGTTGCAATTCATGGTCTGGATTTGAAAATTTTTGTTGTTTCCTATGATTTTTGCAGAACTGAAAACTTTCAATAACATCATTTGTTGACTATTGATTGATGCCTTGGATTGTCAGTGCCAGAGTTTTCTGATCATCGTTCTCATGAAGTGTTGTTCTGCTTCAGCTTTCTCTGAAGTGGGTTTTGGCATTTTCACATTTTTCAGATGGAAAGTTAGTGATGAGATCTGTAGTCACAAGATGTTGTCAAAGAGCTCTCTGCTCCAGGAGCCATCAGCATGTGTGGTTCTATTCCAGAAAGAAAACAAGCAGCTGCTGATGGCAAGGAGCAGTAGGGGAGCAACAGGGGGCTTAATTATGCCCAAACTGCTCAATTTTTTGGTGCACCTGGTGCCCTTAGGTAGGCTGCATAGGTTTGTATTACAAAGCTGTTTGTAAAAAAAGCTCTTTAGTCTCTAGTGACACGCCAATAAAACAGGTTTTATCCCTAGAAATGCTAATTCACCAAGTCTGATGAGGTAGGATTTTTGAAGTGTACCCTTGATGTCCTGTGGCACTTGAAGAAATAAAATTTCCCTGTGTCAGGTCTGTTAAGGAAAAAGCAAGATGTACTAAGGCGAGGCTGAATTACCTGCAGGAGTTACCTGCACTGCTCTCCTACAGCCCATCCAACAGAGATAGATGTGTACTCCATGGGGTGGAGTACACAGCCCTGGAAATGGAAGAGGGAAAGAGAAATGCTCTGCCTGGTGCCTGTGGCATTCCCAGAGAGTCAGGGTGCCCTTCCCCTCTGGTGGCTGGCTTGGATCTGTGTGCTCTCCCTTTTGGGGCACTTTGGCTCTGACTGAAGGGTTTGCAGGACCTAGGAGGGTTTTTTTGTTCCCTGGCAGCAGCTGGCCCTGGTTTGCCCTTTGTGTCCTGAGCGATCTGGGTTCAGACTGGGCAGATCTTTTTGTCCTGCTGCTGATGCTGTGGTTTCCGAACCCAAAACCTCTGAGTCAGTGAGCAGACTGAATTCCCTGCCTTTAGCAATTCTGTCATGAAGATGAAAGTTGAGGAATGAGTGCAATGGGATTGATTTCAGTTGTCTCTCAGTTTTAGATTATACAAGAAATATTCTGTGAGGGTTTTTTAAGTACATGTTCACAGACAGACTCATGTATGTATTTATAATTTATTTTCTGTCCTGATGAAGAATAAAAAAATATTCCTTTAAAAATCCAAATCTGTACTGTATCACCCATCATATTTCTGTCTCAGTAAAATCTGAGATTTCAAAATGGAAGCATTTAATCAGGAAGATGAACTTTAATTCAGAATTTAGTTAGCCCCATTCAACATTTATATAAAAGTTGTCTCCCATTGGATTAGAAAATAAGTTGGCTAGTTGTAGACAATGCAGCCTAGATGTTACACTGGAAAACATAGGTGGGATGACTGGCAAATGTTGTAGAGTTACAATTTTATTTTCTTTGTTTGAGTATGGTCTTAACATATCTAAAAGGATTTATGGCAATGTCAGTGTTCATTAAGAAGACCATCAGTGTCCATAAACTATTTTTAGTATTTTTATAGTATTCCTTGAAAGGTGAATTTCATTTTGGATTTTCTCATATTAACATCAAGAATTTGCCCAAAGTCTGAGATGTTTTCTGCTTACTTAGCATCTTTCGATGGCTGACAATGAGACCATACTCTGTTAAAACTCTGATTTATATTTCCTGTGGCATAAGCTGTAAAATTTTAAAGGAGGTATTAAAGTTTAAGTAAACTTCTTAGTGCATCCTTGTCTTCCAAACCCTTGAGGGTGTAGGGAAAACCAATGATTTTTTTTTTCCCCCTAGCTTTCTCATTTTGAGGAAGTAATAACATTGTGAGATGTTTTCATATTAGCAGAGAAATCTGAATAAAGTTAACAGAAAATAAAATACCATGTAACTTACCATTAAGTTCTGAGGAAATAGATTAAAAGCATACTTTCATAGAAATAAAAGAAATCTTGCATTAATTGAAGCCTCTTATTTCTTTTAGCATCTTAAGCAGAACCACCTCTGTTGTAAGCTGTAACTACTGTTCCAGTATTCTCTTGTACTCCTAACATTTCTCTGGAGACTCTCAGCACCCAGAAAATATGATTATGACAGAATTCTAAGATAATAAAATATATTAAGATGAGAGTTTTGCATCTTTAAAATAATCCAGTAATTTTGAGGTGAGCTGTTAATAACTTCAGGGTGTTATTAGTATATTCCTCCATGTATCATTATTTTACATATGAAATTCCTGTCAACTGAACAGCTTCACTTATTGAGTAATGAGAAAACATCTTGTTATACAGCACACTTTAAAGTTCTTAATTTATTCTTGGAACAATGTCTGAGGCTTTAAGGACTTACATGAGCTAAACTTCAGATTTTTTTTTTTTTCAATAGTTTGGAAAACTGGAGTAATTTCTATAGCATAAACCCAAAGTATCTTATTAGTTTCTGTTAAATAACATTATCTAGAATAAATTATTTTCCCTTCATTCCAAACTAAAAGGTATAAATCTTAACTGTTGATCCTTATAGTCATGTTCCACCTCGAGTGATTTTGACACAGTATCCAATTGTACTAAATTTTAAAGGCAGATTGAAATTTAGGAAATATTTACATATGATCAAGGAAACACAACAAGGAACTCTAGTAGCAATGCAGTCAGTGCTGTAATTGATATTGGAAATCTTTCTATGAGGACACAGTTTAGCAAACCTGTTATGGCCTCATATATTGCACACAGAGGAAACCAGCAAATTGCACTGCTTATTTATTTACCACCTTCATCAGTATATTATTGTGTGAAGGGTGTTTTTATCTATGTAGTAAATTTGCTTTGTCACGACTCAGCAGATTAAGCTGCATTTTGTGCTTGATACTCTTTTCAGGATTTATATCTGGGGGAGAGAAACTCTGTCAGAAAAAGAACAACCCCATAGCAATTAAAAAAAAACTCAACAAAATCCAAAAAATCAGAAGTGTCTGAATGTCTGGTGTGATAATGCAAATGATGTATGCAAGAAGGCTTCCCAGAAAAGAGGAGCCACACTTTTAATCAAGTGCAATAGTGTGTGGATTGCACATATTACAGCGTATTATATCTTAGTGGTGCTTCAAACCTTATTGATTTTTGAATGCATAACCTCAGCCTTTCCCTAAACAAATCCCAGGAAATCACTCTTGTCACTTACTGTGCTCCACAACGTCCTGTGGTGCTTGCAGGTAGCCATGGGGGTTTTGGGGGTTTGCAGTGAGTGCTGCTGGCAGTTTGGGGCTCCCTGGGGCCAGGTGCTGTCAGGTGAGCGGGGTGACAGGAGGGTGGCAGGGAGACCTCAGCACTGGCCCTTTCCAGGATCCCCTGGGGACAACATTGCTTCCTTCTCTCCCCAACCTTCTCTAAGAGTGCAGAGCAGCAGAGAGCAGCCTCACCTGGGCCCAGGGAGGGACCACAGCCCCCAGGGCTTGGGAGAGCAGCACTTCCCCCTCAAAAGGCTGAGACCCACTTTGGGCAGAATTTGCTTTCTATCACCAGGAATATATGACTGTAGCTTTGGCCTCTCTTCTCCCTTACCTCCTGCATTGAATTGGCACGTGGAATTATGGCATGTATAATTTTCTTTTCTGTCTGTGTAGTTTCATTGATACGCAAATATTGAGGAAGTTAATTTGCTTGTGGGCAATGTTTTATTAAATACCGTTCTGTCACCTAGCAGCACTCTGGTTCTTGGCTATGAGCCCCAGTTTTACGTGCAGTAGCCTGGTGCTGGCTGCTCTGATGTGTGAGGAGTGCATTGCCATTTATTGAAACTAGCTGTGAAAATAATAGATACAGCTCCAGGCTTTAGTGTGCATGCAGCTTATTTCCATTTGGGTTTAGATATCTTCCTTTCCTCAAGCACACGAGAGTATAATGTCTACCAAAGAAAATGGGTTATAAATCAAAATCTTCTGGCTCTTGCGTTCAGCAAGAACTCATAACTCTTCTTTTTATATTTGGTGTTATTTTCAATTTAAATATTGACACATTTCTTGAGCCAATTGCTAAAAGTTCCCTTCGCGTAACTTGGTGACAGCCTAAGTAACTGTGCCAGGAAACAGAATAATACAGTATTTCCTTTAATTTTTATTGCTATGATTGTGTGAGTTTAATATTAAAGTTACTAATTTTTTTGAGGCAAAGGCAATCAGTGTTAAAGTAAAAAAGCTATGAATCTTAATATTGGTCTGAACTGAAAATGTAATATTTAATGCTTTCTGCTCTAGTGAGACATCGAGCAAAACACAAAATGATAAAGGAATAAGAAGGTTCTTAAATGTGTTAGAAAATTGTGGGATTCTGCTTGTCAAGAATTACCTCAGGAGCTGATGAATTGAGATAGAAGACTCTTATTCACCAGCAGTTAATGAGATCTGCCTGTGACAAGGGTTAGACTGTTTAAATCCCTGATAATCTGAGAGATGTAACCCAGACTGCTTTTGGAAGGTGTAATGTGTTTCTGTAGAAAGTGCATGTTTATATTTTTTATTGTATTCAGTATTCTGGAGACAAAATTTACCAATATTTTAAATAGAATGGTTTAAAACAAAGTATAACTGTGCTGCTACAAAATGTTGGTTGCACTGCTCTTGAGCCATAATAGAAATTTCCATTTTTGTTTCTCAGAAACTGGAATGTTTATTCTTTGATCCAATGTGCATTGCAATTACTATTGTAATTCTAAATATATTTTTGGGCATGAAAATAATCACAACAGTTTCTGGAATCTTAAAAGTCCACTGGATTTGTGACCAGTTCCCAAGACTTTGTTGACTGGTTTATTTATTTTGCTGGTAGACACGTCATATACAATTTTTCTTCATAGTTAGGAGCTCATCCCACTCCCACTCACTGGAACGTTTGAGTGTGACGTGGAGAATGAAGTCAGCACTCCAGTTACATCTTGGTGTTCAGAGATTCAGATATTGGGTTTATCTCAGTGTTTCGCTTGGAACCAGGATGTTCTCAGCCAGGATGGAAGGGCTAAGAAGGAAAGAAAAATTCTTTCCTATTGTGCAGAACCAATTTAGATGAATTTAAAAAGGGTCGCAGCTTTTCATTACAGATAATCACTTTTATTAAATCACAGGCACCATTGTTTCTTCCTTCATACATATTCAGAGCCAGACTGGAAATAATCCAAGCAGTTTAATCTTGGCCTGCAAGTAACAAGAGAAGGGAGAGATTCTCTTCACCTGTATCTCAAGCCACTGCTGTTTAAGGTTCCTATGAAAAATAGAGACTGCAGACAGCTAATAAATTATTCTAAGAATATAAAGGATACAACTATATGTTTAATGGCATTTCCTAATATCTAATACTAATATTTAAGGAATAATTAGTTCTTTAGAAACATCTTGAATATGTTATCTTTCCTGCCCTAGCATAGTCAGTTGTCATGTCTGTCTCTTCCCTCTAGAAGACAATACTGCATCAGTTTCTACCAACTGTTGCTTTGTTAAATCACTCAGGGGGAAAGTCTTACAAGAAACCCTTTGGAACTATCTAGAGTAGGATTCTTTACACCTTTTCACTTCCTTTCCATTTCACTTGTCTCACATCTCATTTGTCCATTTTTGCCATATTTTGATTGGAAATATGAGTATTTTGTTTTGGAACTACACAGAGACGTATTTCCATTGACTTCGCTGACTGTGGAATCATAGGGTTTTTTGAATTACAGTGAAGGATTTTGTTTAATATGTATATAGGGAAAAAAAGAGATTGAAAACTTTCTAAAAATTCTTTAGAGAAAAATCATGACAAAGAGAGAACAGCACTTTGAAAGTCCTGTGACTTCTATTTTTCTCATGAAATTCTCTTCCTTTGGCTTCTAATGGATTGTGAAACCGAAGCAACTAAAGACAACCATTATAGTAGTGGAGCCAATACGATGTTTTATGAATCCAGGTGGATAAGAAACAAGAATTGATCTAATTCTATAAAGACCCTTTCTGACCACGTTACATGCTATAACTCAAACTTCTGTTTATTCTGTTTGAACTTGATATGGGGAAAAATCCATAAAATGAAATGCAATAGTAAATACAGAACATCAGTGCTTGGGAGAAACATCAAAACTGTCAGTACTTGCAAAAGAGTTACTTTGTAAAAACATGGTCTATCTTTAGGTCTCTTTTATCTTTGTGCTTCTTACTGTCAATTCTGAGTCTGGAAGTGCAGGAAACTTCCTATTTATGCCTTCAGTGGAATGCACATTATTTTCTGTTTCTATCTTTTTGGTGTTTCAGCAATAGCTCACTGCCTGAACAAAGGGAGATTTCTGTAGTAAATTACTCAAAATTATATAGCAATATGGGCAACAGGAGTATCTACAGCAGCAACCATCCTTTGAAATACCTTAGTATTTGGTGTCATTAAAAATTATGTTAGAAGTGAGCATAAAAGAACAGTGTTTTTTGAAAATGAACAACAAATTATTGTTTATTTGCTGAGCTTCTGTAGTTCCTATGCACTTCAAAAACACAACCTTGTGTTTTTAGTACATCAAGGAATTATAGGCAGAAAGGCCTGTGCTGTCCAGGAGGGTAACGTGGCTTTGCTTCCCATATTTCAACTGAATTTAGGCAGATTTATTAGCTAAAAGTAAAAGCCAGAGCTGAAGTAGGAAGATGACTCAGCCACTGAGAGGCATAAATTAAATGCCCAAGTCACATCATATGCCTTAAACCATATGTAGGAAATCTCAGAATTTTTAGATGATTTAGCCTAAACGTGCCTATAAATTGATGTAGTGACTGTGAGGTTACCAGACACCTGGAAAAATTAGAAATGTATGGAATAGAATTACTCATAGGAGTCCTGCTGGGGACCAGTTTGCTTAGTGGTAATAAAACTTCAGTTTTATTACTGAAATGAACAAACTTCTTCCTTCTTCTACTAAAGTTAGAAAATAACTTTGTTTGCTTGGACACTGAGTTAGGTAGGGACTGTAATTTCAAATTCAGATTCAAAAAGTGAATTTAGGAGAGGTCGGATGGGGGTGAAGACTGAGGAGCATTCAGGTCCATAAGAAACCAAATGAAGCTTATAATTTGCTGTCAGAAGTTAATAATGCATGAAGGAATATATATTTGGGTTGACTCTACATTGCTTGTGCTGATGTAGACAGTCAGTATTTCTAGTTCTGGATCAACAGCTGTTAAATGGCTTGATCAGAAGGTCAGCTGTGCTCTGACCTGGAACATTTTGCTGTTTTAGCCATGAACTCAGAGTTCTTCTGGTATGGGCTATTTCTGCATGGTTTTTTTTATGTCTCCCAAGTCCCATATGAATGCTTTTAGGACTTCAGTTGTCTCAATGTTCGGGTTTTACAGCTGTGTGTGATCACTTCAGCCCTGAGCTTAGGGGTGTGGCAGTGTTTCTTTGTCACGGTGCCTTGTACCGTGGCACACCTGGAGCATCCAGAGCTCTGCATGGCCTTAAAGTCCTGGAGACCTCACGTTCACTGAGAGGATTTTACTGCTTCCCTGCAGGAGCAAAATCATTTCCTTCTGTTTGTCTGCAACTGAGGCTGTCTGAATTATAATCTGGAATTAACAAATTCCACTTTCTCATCTTCACCATAGCAGCCACCACCACTATTCATTGTGATTTTCTTTTTCCTGAACGTATACTAGGCATTACAGATTTAAGTTTGTTTTAAAGATACTGAGAACCAGATGTGCAATGGGGCTGCTCATGGAACAGAGGAATGCACTCCACAGAAAACTTCTGCTCTTCTTAACAGATAGCGAAGGGTGCTTTCTGCTAATTAGATGCATTTTTCTTCCTTTGTCTTCTAACAGATAAAAAGTCATAGATATATTCCTTCATATGAAATCTTTCTCTCTGTGGAGATGTCTGCTTGTGTAACTGAGGTGCTGTTTATCCAAGGTGGTGTCACTGCTGCTCAGTGACTTTGTGTATGGGTTTCTTTATGATGCACAGCCAAAGAACTCTGGTGACTTTGTGAAATAGAAGATTTCTGCATTATGAGAATTTGTCAAGATTACTAAAGAGAGCAGGGATGAGTGCAGTGAACCCTCCCCGGAGAGAGGGAATTGCTTGGCGTGTTAAACATGTTCTGCATGCTTTCCTGTTGCAAAACTTGTACAGAATCTGTGGAGAATTTCCTTCCTTGCAGGCACCTTTTTCCAGGGGCTAGAACCATTAATCTAGCCCCTAGAGTCACATTTCTCTATCCAACCATGTTTTTCTCATCTAGGAAGCATCCTTTTGTTGAGATGTCTGCTTCTGTCAGATTTGATTCAACCCAACCAAGAATTAATAAAAGAGTTGTTAATGTGTGACAGAGAGAACACTGTAATGTAAGTTTCATTTCCTTAGGAAGAGTAGCTCAATAATGGCTTAATCTTGTGTTGCTTAAATTATCCAGATAAACAACAACAGAACATTAGTGCAAGGAGACAAACCGAAAATAAGACTTTTGTTTCCCTGTGTGATAGATAGTGGTGGGTGTGGCAAAGTTCTTTTCTGAGGCTGCATATTTTTACCCAAAGAGTTTATTGGTTTTTATACAAATTTTTCCTTTTGAGTGGTGCTTCTTCTGTTTTACTGCATGGTATCAGCTGTGAGGATATTAAAATATGTGAGAGATATGCAAGGTGAAATGCCAGCAAGAACAAAGTGCTGCAAATTCCGAATGCTTAACTCAGAACAGGCAGGAAGGGAATCCTTTCTGCACGTGTTGTACCCTTCAGACTCCAGTTTGGAGCAAATCATCTCTCCAGCTATGCAGGAAATGGGATTCTGTATGTTATGCACACAAACTAATTTTACCTGGTCAGCAGGTAAAATCAGCCCACCCACAGTAGATACGAGGCCTTTGTTCTTGACCAAGTAGTTTTTCCATGTGTAAGTTTTGTTCCAGGTAGTAGATTTGTCCCATATCAGCAGTTAATCTTCCATTGCTGACATTTCATAAAGGCAATGCAGGTCAGTTCCACGGTTATTATCTTGTAGGCTTCCTTCTAAAATAGCTTTTGTAGTCCTGTCTAATACGAATAGTCATTTTTAAAATGGTGATGGATATCAGGTATAAAAGCTGGCAAGAAATAAATGCCTGTTTTTCCGAGTCTTAGGCCTGTGGTTTATTTTGGGATTTTTTTTTTTTTTGCTTTGTAGCATCTTCTGCAGCAGCTATTGTAGCAGCATCTCTCAGTCTTTGGATCCCTGCTGTTACAATAATCGTGAATATTAGTTACAGCAAGTATTCCCAACAAAACATGAAACTGAGCTTAAATTAGATTTTTTTCACTTCCATTCATTGAGTTCTCCAGTCAGTTAAAGTGCAGTGAATACCCTCTTATATTTGTCATTGTACATTGAACCTCAGCAGCTTGAATTCTGTATTGGAGACTATTGTAGAAGATAGAGAATGATTTTAAATCATACCTGTGAAAACATAATTTTCATTAGTTGAAAGGACCCTAAGGTGATTTCTAATTTATATTTTCTTTTTTCTTCTTTATGTGTCTATGTAGTGTTTCCTGTGTTTCTCCATTGATTTTGATGGAAAAGCCAAGAGACTTTGGAATTCTGATAATAAATTCTTGTAAAACTGTTATTTTCTTGACAAAGAGAAATTCTGAGAGGCCTGCAAGTTCTTATCCATCAAAAGGAGTGTGTGAGATGTCTGAACCACAAACCTGTTTGTCACCTCGCACCGACCTGCTGATCATATAAATGCAAATACTTGAAAATCAGACTGCATTCCCCAGAGCAGCCAGCTGGGATACTCTGAAGAAACTCGCTTGGTCCTTTTAAAGCACTCATTACCTGATGGTAGTGACCAGTCACTTCTTAATGTTCTTTTCAGTAGGGCTCTTGTATACCCTGAAACTTATTGAAAGATAGAACTGAAAAGGTTTTAAGGATTACAAGTGTAAAAGTCCAAAATACTATGCCAGCTACTCTTTCTATTGTCAGACAGAAAAGTCAGCCATTAATCACTATTGAAGGAGAACCTCACTTTACATGTGGTATATACATTAGTCTAAGCCCTTATAAAGCCTTTGTTGCTAGGTGAAAACCAAGAATTTAAACTTCTGTTCTTTGTAATGCAAATAAATCTACTATATAGGCGAATTTATTTTCCCTGAGTCAGCTGATAAGAAGAAACCTAAAATTCCCCCAATGGTTAATGGGGCAAGCTGCAAATTAAGAAGCTAATGATTTAAATTTTATTTAATTGAAGATGATGCTACTAGGCTTCAGTATTCTCAATACATATTTCAGCTGTTCTGTATTGTTGCAGATTTGCTTGCTTTAAATAATGTCAAAATATTAATTCTGAACTTTTCTTAATACAGATATTTAAGTGGGAATTAGGGCTTATACAGTAGGGTCTGAAATATCTTTTATTTTCAGGAGAAATTAGTCTAATGTAATTAGAAATTTCGTTTTAGAAAGTTCTATTACTGCACAGCAACTCCGTCAGCAAAATAAATCTCTATTACACAGGGAGTAATTTGATACATATTCTCTATTGAAATAATAAATATTTCATATGAATTCTGTGAACTTTGAGAGCCGCTGCCACAGCCTACCTGGAATGCTCAGTAGATTGTTAAAGGGATGAGCAGAAGCAACCTCTATCCCCAGCAGAGCAACTTCAAACCTTTAATGTTAAAATTCGGATTTAGCTTTAGCAGTCAAGGCTCATGTATAGTTTGCAATTCAAATTCTGACATTTCCTTTTGTTGTTGCTTTTTGTTGCTATTGCTATAAGTTTGACTTTCTCCCCTGCACTGAGGGAAAGATGTGGAAACTTTTAAGCAGCATCTTGGCAGAGGCTTGGGTGGGAAGTGCCCCTGTGAGGTAATGAGCACACAAGTGTTCCACAACTTCTGGGTTTGAGTCTTATCTGGAATTCCAAAAAAGTAGCAATTTAGAGTTTTGTGTTTCTGGCTGCCTGTGGGGCCCAGAATTTATAAGGGTTTCGTGTCTCTGAGACTCTTTCGAAAGGGACAAGAGTCAGTGTTGACCAATGGTGTGCGAAGTGTTGTACCACATTCTGGGCTGAACTGACTGAGGAGTGAACGGTTTCTGCTGAAAGTTCAGATGTTCCAGGCAGCAGAAGTTGAAAGTTTTCACTCATATAAAACGAGTAAAAATGAGCAAGAAATTGGAAGGTATCCTTTGGGTTTGAAAGTCCAAGTTTTAGCCAGATCCATCAATAAAATACATCTGCCACAACCAACCTTAAAACACTGATTTTATGAAAATTCCATGGGAATCCACAGAAAAGTGAAAGATAATCAGAACTAACAGCATTGTACAATAATTGAACTCTGTAAGATGCGTTTCTTTTTAGATGTTGTACATGTGTAGTTAATAGTCTGAAAACTCATGAATGTTAATCCTGAGACATCAAAGTAAGACTACAGTGTGTAGCAGCAAGCTAATCTGCAAATTCAATAAACACAGTATACTTTTAATTTAGATAATGAAAGGCTTAGGGTTTTAACTAAAATAAATTTTGCATAGTGGTAAAAGGATTGATGGACAGATTTCCTCTGATGGCAGTGCTGCAGAGCCCAGTTCTAAAAGCTCGGAATCTTTTAACACCACCTATTTCATAATAGATCGCTGATGATTCTAAGCTGATATTTTAGGGTACCGCTATCAGATTTATAACTTCTGGAAATTTTGCTTAATTCAGTGCATGTTTTACTTGAGGAGGACAGCTTGAAACTGTCTTGTCCTAGACAATGCTAGAAAACCTGAATGCTTTATAGTTCTGCATTAGGAACTAAGTCCCCAGCCTGAGACCTCTTGACAAGGCCAGTTTTTCAAGGTGTAGAATCACTTAAAGATGCTTCTTTGAGACTTTGCTTCTTTGTAAGTCTTTGCACCGGACACAAAGTGAAGCTGGATGCCACTTTGGAGAAGTTTGTTTGCTTTGGCACTGTTCCTCAAACCGTTGCTGATTTTTGTCAAAGTTTTGCTCTAAACTTGATGAGCTCTCAGAGGTCTTGGACTTTTCCAAGTCAAAAAACAGGCCAATATTGCAGGCCAGTGCTAGAGGAACCCTGGATTCTACTGCTATAAGTAGCTCAAGTAATCAAGAAAACAACAAAACTGACAAAAAGTAAATCAATTACTTCAGCAAAACATTCCAGGAGTTGAGTTTATATTTGATAGGGTTAAGATGCTACAGTTAGGCATTTTCTTCCAAATAACATTTTGGGGGTGGGATGGGATTTTGTTGTTTTTAATGTACAATCACATTGCACTAGTAAAAAAAAGGAAATTGAAATATAAATAAGAAAGAGTATTAAGAGAGAGGAATAGCAATCCTCTAGAAACTCATAAATTATGGGGTTTTTTTCCTTTAAAAGGGTATTAATTTAAAAAAGTATCTGTAAGTGTTGAATAAAATT
This sequence comes from Phainopepla nitens, assembly GCA_013400175.1. Taxonomy (NCBI): domain Eukaryota; kingdom Metazoa; phylum Chordata; class Aves; order Passeriformes; family Bombycillidae; genus Phainopepla; species Phainopepla nitens. Next base: position 18,224 of record VXBQ01005683.1, read on the forward strand.
GGACTAAAATAGCTTGAAGGCATTGCACAAGTGGCTGTAAGTAAAGATTTTAATAGTGGTCTCTGTAGACAAAGAAGCAGTACATGATAGCTATTGACCACCTCAGGTTTTAGGATGGAAACGAAAAGTAAATTTAACATAGTCCTCTGATACACCATCCAATGAAATGCTGAAATAATTTAATGTGAGAGAGATGTATGGAAAGTGTACTTGTGAAAGAGATAAAAAATTCTGAACCCTTTTCCAACAACTTAGGCCAAAAAAGGTTGGGCTTTACTGCCTGTTAGAATAAGTTGACATAATTTCAGCAGCTTCTGAATGGCAATCGTAGAACTGTTATTACTTAACTTTAAGCAAAACATCTAGTCTCTGTTATCTTGTTTATAAAGTGATAAGAGTAATTTCAGGGTGTGATTCTGCAGGATGCTACCAGTTTTCACTCAAAACGCCTTCAAAATAGAAGTGGAATAAATGCTTTATTCAAAATTAAAGAAATCAAGCAGTTTGCAATACTCTGTGTGCAAGGGTATCACAAATACAGCAATAAAGCTCTGCTTCATGTCTGCATTATTTTCCATTCCTTTATAAATGGCTTCATGTAAAGTAAATGATCTCTAGAAAACAGCAGTCAGACAGAAGGAGAGGCTCTTACACCTTTTTTTATGACTGAAATTGCAGTTGAAGTGGCAGAGTTGTATTTTTGGACAGTGTTTTGGAAAACAAATGTGTATTTCCTGGATATTGAGTTCTAATGTGCTACTGGAATCTTGTCATTGGTGTCCTACAAAATTTCCTCTCAGTTTAACGGGGGAAGGGCCAACGGGTAAAGGATTGTGTGATATATTAGTGAAAGATCTGAAACCTGCCAGGTGGTACTGAACACCTTCTGCTTTACTGCCCTCCATGGGATGGAAATCTTTCTGCTACCTCCCAAGATAAAATTCCATTTTATCTCTTTTTAACTTGTTAAACTGTGACAGGATTAAGAAATGCTAGGGCATGGTTTTATTACGCAGTTGGCTCTTAAACAACAGAGGTTCCATAACGGTAACAAAGCCTGCATATTATAAATTATCCCACTATTAGCTTCCTTATAAATCTTTACAATGATGCAGTGTCACTAATTATTGTCCCTGAAATATCTTTAGCCGAGAGGCTGTGTATGCAAGAAAAAGGAGTCAGGGCACTGGTAAATTGCAATCTCAGAGGCTTTCAGCTTTTCTACATAACATGACAGCACTTGTTCCCCAGTATCACCCTGCTAAAATAATTTTGTGTCGTCTTATAGAACAAAAAGACAAGTTTCTAAAGCCAACATTATCTCTTTTCATTTCTCTGGCCCTTTTTGCTATTGTGAAATCTGCTTTTCTCTGAGCCTAAAACAAATTGAAGGGAGCAAACAGAAGACTATTTTGGGGTTCATAACATGAAAAGTGATTTGTAGGTTGCAAACCATTAACCTTGAAGAGGGGAAGGTCATCAAAGTGGCAGCATTTTATTAAAAAGCTGCATGGGAAGAGAAGAACAATATCTCAGACTCATCACAAATGTGAAATGCCATGATCACTTCATAGCTCAGTAAGCAGAGCTAAAAAAACTCACCTTATGAAATAAATTAGATTGAATTATATGGGAACATACCAAAGACAGTAGGAAAACTCTGCTAACAGTATTTTAAATCCTTGTGTGCATGTAAACAAGGCTGCAAGTCTTTTTAGCTAATTAAAAATAGAGCACACACTGCTGAACTGCTGGCAGAAGGGCTTTTGCCAGTTTTCCTTTGATTACTGCCACCTAGTTACTGGCTCTACAGCAATTTGACTATGTGTAATCTGTTTACAGTAATTTAATGTAAAACTTCCCTGAGTCCTGCTCATCCCTGTGGCTCTTAAAGACTTAAATCTTACATATTCTACTAAATGATATCATTGGCTTCTCAGCATTTGGGCATCTATTAATCACTATGTGGGATAGGAACTCCATAATGTTTGTAAATCCTCTGTTGGATAGGCCAAATATTTCACTTAATATTTGTGAATAGTATAGTCTTTTCATCTAATATACTCTTTTCTATTTAGGTAGTTCATGATTTGGTACTAATTTTGCTTTCTTGTTAGAGACAGTGGATAGGGGATTACAATGTGAAAGTAAAAACTCCTTTTGAGGTATTCAGCTTTAAGAAATACAGGACACTGGCAATAGCTCTTCCTTTCTCTTTTTCTGGAGCACATAACACTGTTTTGAGGTTTTTGGTCTTGTCACGGGTTTTTCTGTGGCTTGTGATCCATGGTCAAGCAATGGATGCAATGTCATTTACATTAGTGACTGTGATTGCAGAGGCTGGACACAGCGACCGAGACATCTCTTCTGTTGTAATGCTTTAAGTCAGCACTACACTGATATTTTCATAAACATATGATTTGAGCCAATTAACAATGTAGCTGATGAATATCACCTTTTTGCACAACAACGTTTTCAAGCAGAAAGGTACCAAACCACAGAATGTGTGAACAAATAGACGAACAGTTGCTATCAATCTCCATTTATTCTGGATGACAAGAGTATTGAAAAGCAAAGGCAGTGACACTAATCCAGAGCAGATAATAGCTACTGTTTAGAAAGTCAGCTCTTGTTCTTAACTACCTCAATTGATTGCCCATTACATATTCAATACTTCCTCCTCTTTTTAAAGAGGTGACAATCTCGATATTCCATAGTGCACAGTCCTCAGATAGCAATCATTGGTACAGTCATGCTCGAGCTGCTAAATATATCGACCTGGGAAAAATAAAAAAGTTATTTACTGTCCCATCTATCCTGAACAGATACATCCTCCAAATACCATAATTGAGCCTGTGACAGGCAATATGTATATATTGTGTAGGGGTCAGCACTAATAACAACTTCAAATACTGTGACAGCTGCTGCTCTTTAACAGAGAACACCAGCATAAACACCCCATTTTTTAATCTTCTTAGGAATAAATTATTTAATTATGCTATATGATTAGCATGCAAAAATAATTGCACTAGTTGACGGTTGGTTGAAAATGGATGAATGTTCATCACGCACAAGCTGCGGAAAATGAACATCAGAGAGAACAAGTTTCAGTTCTCTGTCTGAGCCAATGTAACTGTGTGCATAATTATATTTTCATAATAACCAGGGCAGATTAGTATTTTTCATTGGTTTATGAATCATGCACATACATCTAATAGTGATCTCAGTGTACTGATTTAAACATAATACAGTTCTCATTCTCGAAGGGGAAAAGCGTGGGTTCAATAGACAGATGATTATTGCGTAACAACTTCTACATCATTTCCTTACTTTTTCTCAGGCAAAGAAAGAGGAAAATGATCTATTGAAAGCTTTTCAAAGCCCTGAATGCTGGAAGCTGCACTCTGGGGCAGGGGAGCTCTTTCTAATTGATGTGGCAGAGCTGCTGCTGCTCAGCTGGGATCCTGGTGAGGATGTTCCAGGCAGCACAGAAACTCTGGGATACGTGGAAAAAGCAGCAGTCGGGTGGCAAAGACCGGAGAGTGAGAATGACTGTGGGCATTAAGGGTTCAATCCAGCCCATAGCCCCGGCAATAGCAGCGATGCACGTGTCATTCAGGCAGAGGGAAAACCACAGACAAGAGCGTCATGTTCCTCTGGCTCTCCTCCAGCCTCCTGTTCGTGTTTTCCAGAAAGAGAATATGGTTTCTCAGGCTTTCAGCTGGTTGCCAGACTGAAATTATCTGTGGGTTTTTTCTGTTGTTTCTTGACAGAGCCATTGTTTTCTCAAAATTATGTTGAAAATAAGATTTTGGGGGTTTTTAAACAGTTTTCCTGAGCTATTCTTAAATTTAAAACACTGGTGATTTTTTGGTTTATGTCTTTTTTTGGTTTGTTTGTTTTCTTTTACTACCAACTATCTCATTTCTGTTTGTAATTTCACAGATGCTGTGAATTGCCTCTTGTGCTGTCTGGTCTGCAGGCTTGGGCTTCTGAAAATGGTTCTTTCAGAATCCCTACCTTCTTCAGAATAACAGTCTTTTTCTTTCACCTGCTGTCTCTTGTTTTCTGTGTTTTAAGAACATCTGTTGGTTCAGAAAAGGATTTGGAAATAGCTATAATCACATAATTTGCTGAAATTAATTTAGGTTGAAAAAAAAAGAAATACAAAAGCCTGCATTAAGAGATTAAGGAAATAAATTTTTATCCTTTTAAACTGAAGTGACACACAGTTTAAAATCATTTCAGTATTGCATACATTGCTTTGAAAGGCTCTTGGAGTGTGTCTATATAGTAGAAAAACAGGCTATTTAATAAAAAAATATTCCTACATTCTGTTAGAACTACACTTTTCCTCCTGACTGGCTTGAATTTTCCTACTCCACAAATAACACGTTGATATTCTCAGCACCCTTAGCTCTGTGGCGTTTCCAGCAGCTCTCAGGTAGGATGTGCTTATCTAGGAATGCCAGTTCAGACAGTCTGGCGAGTCCAAAGCCTGCCCAGCGCCCTGCAGCGCCAGGCGGGGCTGGAGCCCTGAGCCCTGGAGCAAAAATCCTCCTGGGCTCGAGCCAAGGCAATTAGTGCCGCTTCCCTGGAAGGGAAATTGTTCAGAGCAGCACGCTGAGGCAGCCCCGGCGCTCCCGGCCCTGAGAGAACTCGCCACAGCAGCTCCGGTGGCTCTGCCCGGGGCTGCTCCACCGAGCCCAGGCGTGTTTGTCCCCAGGCGGGGGGATGGCTTTGCCTCCTCTGCATTGCTGCATTATTTCATTGCTTCTCTTTGTAATCTGAAATAAATAAAGCAGCTTGATATTACTTTTCACATGGAATGTTGCCTTTGTGGTAGCTAAATAAAGGTGTTTCCTCTCTTCCTTAGTACGTTCTCCATATAAACGACACCTCTTACAGAGATGCAATGGCTGGCCAGAGGACAGTCATTAAAAATCCGTGGTGTATTCCAGGACTTACACCCTCACCTCAAGTCCTGTATGCAGTTTAGGGTATCACAAAAAAAAAAAACAAAACAAAAACAACCCACCTGTTAAGATATTAGGCAGTATCTAGAGGTAGTTGACCAGACAATTGAACAGATAATCCCCGTCTGGGGAAAGAACCTTTTCCCAATATCCAGCCTAATCCTCCCCTGTCACAGCTCCATGCTGTTCTCTCTCTGAACCAAGTTATTCTCCTATTTGTGATAATAGAAGCTGATCTGATAAAGTCAGAAAAAGATGGATATTTCTTGTCTAAATGTAATGATGGTTCTGGGTTTATAATCTGATCACTGGCTGAGCAGCTATTACCATGTACCTGCTGGGACCACCAGCTAACCTGAGTAATTAATTCAATTACCATATGCATCAGCTCTTGGAAAATACAGCAGACAAGAACTTGAAAATCGCCTACCTTAACACTGGTGTCCCAAGATAAAGATAAGCTTAAGATTTGGCTGCTGATTTCCCATCCTGTTATACATTTCAGAATGATACCTAATCAATACTGAAAAGTATCCAAAAATACATTTTCTGTAACCTTGTAGCTTGGTTAGGTAGAAATTAATAGGAACAAAAGAATGAGTGTATTGGATAAGATTAGACCCGTTTATCTTGGTGCTGACAGGTTAATATCACTATTTCAGAGAATAACTTTAGAAAGCTAACTTTATTTAAGCATGTTAGAAGGTAATTGTTTCCTTAGGAGGGAGCTATCCACTTTCCTAGCACAGTACATCTGAGGAAATGTGGATATTAGACCATACAGATTTTCTGTGCCACTGAAATACTTTAGACAATACTGACAATCTTTCCTCATTCATGCTGCTCATGTCTTGTTCCTTCTTTCTGCTTTTACTTTTTGATTATTTTATTTTTTGTAATAGCAACATAAGGACAGTAAGCCACATGCTTCCAGAACTGTGCACTGCAATTTGCAAACAAAGCTCTGCTTCATCTTCCCTCTGTCCAGGAGCTGCATGTTTTGTCTTTGCAGGGCAAAGGAAAAATCAGTCTCGGGATAATTACAGAATTATCCAAAGGCTGATCATGCTACAAGGAATCATGTTTCCATCTCCTGTTTTGCTTAATAAAGTAACAACAGGACATTGCTGAAAGCATTATCTCCACAGCATCTTTTGAAATTAAAGTTGTGTATAAAAAGTATTTTCAGTACAACACAATTTGTTACTCAGCTGAATGTGCAAATTGAGGTATCAGGAAGATGAGGCGTTTCAATTTCGCACAAACTGCTGACAGACTGAGTGATCTCTGTCCTGCAGAGGAGCTGAAGTGAGTGGTGGCACTGCACAACCAGCTGTGGGAAGCACTATTAACCTCAGCCTTTTAAGGAGTGGAAGGCAGTTTAGTAGAGTATTAGTAATTTCCTGATCTCCTGATTCAGCCAGAGATGTAGCACAGCTTTGGTGGTGTCTAAATTGACTTCTGTAAAAGCCAGCAGTGCTACACAGAAGTAAAAATGCACATCTTAGCAACCCTTTCCAGTCTACATGAATAACCATGCTTTAAGTTAGTTTTAGTCTTGAAATTTGTGCTAAGAATCATCATAGTAAATCAATCTTTTTTTTTTTTCAATCAAACACATATTTTGGCTATTTCAGGTGGATTTCTTCACAAAGATCAAACATTGCTCATAGATATTCCAGGATGTAAAAAGAAGGCAGAGCTCAATAAATCATTTGCTTTATTTACTCAGTGGAAATTCAGACACAAGGATATGCTTCTTTCATTCTTTTTTTTTCCTTTTTAATGTTTTAAACTGCTTGCCAAGTTAGGAACTTATAGAAAATTATTATTGCTCTTGCTGAATTTTAATTTTGGTTCTGAGAGAGTTCTTGGTATTGACCTTTAATTTAAAAGAATCTTTATATTCACTTTCAGCTTCCTTGAAGCTTCCTATTTAAGAGTTTGATATAGCTGTTGAGGAACTTAGTTGCTTTTGCTTGTCTTAAAGGTCATATTTTCTTGGATTCTACTTATAAAACCTTGAGTTTGGAACATTTGCCTTCAGAAAGGCTACTTAATATGCTGAAATCTAAATACACGTTGTAGTAAATTACATGTCAAAATTAACAGTAGCCATGAAAATCCTTGGATTTGCGCTGTTTAAAGTCAGAAAAAACAGACTTCATAATTTTTCAGGCTTTGAGCAACCTAGTCTAGTGGAAGGTGTCCCTGCTCATGGCAGGGGGTTGGAATGAGATGGGTTTTAAGGTCCCTTCCCCCCCAAACCATTCTATGATTCTATTCTGTCACAGAATTACTGTGACAACCACTGCAATCATGAGAGTTTAGCCAAAGAAATTTTAAATCAAACACACATGGGGAATCCAAGTGGTGACACCTTCATTATTTATGCCAGGTGACTTGCACACACACAGGGATCCAGACCTCACAGCTGAGGCCATCAGCAGATGTTTAGGGAAGAGTAAATGAAAATCGACCACGTGGAATAATTTTCGCATATCAGTCAACGCTTAACTCCATTTTAACACAAAATATTCATTTTTTTCCTGCTGTAATTTAAGAGACTTTCAACATTGGAGAATGTTTTTAGGTGTGAACTCTCTTAATAGTTCAAGTTGTGAAACTGTTTCCGCTTAATACTAGACCCAGCATATTCTTATGAAGGTTAAAAATGCTTCACCAAAATAGGAGTTATTTCCTCTCTGGGTGAAATCTGAGCAGATGCAGAGTCACTGTCAGCTCCAACAGACAAGAGGCTTTTGTGCATCATCATGGTTTCATCAAGCATGAACAATTCCCATTGAAATCAAAAGGGTTTTACCTGTGGTGTCTTTGGATGTGCTGGGACTTCTGTGATGCCTGTGATCTAAAAATATACTTTTGCTCTGCACAATTGACAAGGTGTTCTGAACAGCTAAAAACTGATGGCCATCAGTGTCATTTACCACAGTTTTGTAGGTGAGAAAATTGAGGCACAGAGAGGTTAAGACATCTGATGCTGATGTGAGAGGGATAATCCAGAGGTGAAATTACTGTTCCTCTGAATGGGAACATCTCCTGATGTCAGCTGAGCTAACAGCGTCGCTGCAGGCCGTGACCTTGAAGCTCATTTCTGACACTTCTGTAGCCTCCACAGATGATTAAAAAAAAAGAATTCACTTAATTTCTTGAATTACAAAAGTAACATGGCTCTTCTCCCTCTACAAGAAAGGACAGGGCTTCTTTTTGCTATTAGGTAGTAAAGACAATGCTTTCAAAAAACCCCAATGCTACAGATTTGTGGTTTTAAGGGATACAAGGGCACTAATAACTTTATTGTTAACTGTGCTTCAACACCTTTAGAGGATCATTAAGAATAGTGAAATAATCCAACTTTTAAAAAAATCACAGAATGCACAAGATACCCAGAGAAGACAAATATCCAAACTGTTAAAGTACCATACTGACAATATCAAAACAAACGATGCATTTTTCTCTAAACAAATGAATGTAAGAGCATAGTCTGATAGTATTAAGGTGGAAATGAGAAGACCCTGGAACTGAAGACTTTTGAGTTTCTGTTATTGTTTAATCTTAGATGGGAAATGATGCTCAAGAAATATAAGCCATATTTTGGCATGACTTTCCCCTCTATGTAGATACACATTTATTTTCAGGTGAGACCCTCCAACGTCTTTGATAGAGGCAAAATTTTTCATTTCAAAGCCTGAATTATTTTATGCTTCAGCAGCTTGTTTGACTATAGCTATCATTTACACTGATGTATACTAGATAGCAAAAATATCCATTACTGGAAAGGGTGGCTGTTTCAGTTCCTCTTGCCATTTCCAGCTGAAAGGAAATGCATGTGTAAAACAGTAATGAAAGATTTCTGCCTTTCTCTCCTGTGCTTCATGCTAGATGCCTTAGACACACTGAAAAATGATGAAGAACCTCTTTGTTGCCCAAAGTCATATTGTCAATTTTGTCAGCATTCCTCATTGCTGAAGTCCATGTCCTTGGTCAGTGATTTTTCCTTCCTCAGACCCTTTTGAGGTGAATGTAATTGCAGCACCCATAGCTTTTATTTGTAAGCAGTGCTCTGCGGTTTTGAATGATGAGTCTGGGCCATCCTGCTGGTAGAAATGTGAACACTTACCCCACAAATGTGCTCAGATGATGGATTGCAGTCAGTAATTCGAGGAGAATTTGAGGCCAAAATGGAATTGTGGAACATGACTATACCTCCATACACCTTTTTTTGTGTCTGTGTATGGAACAGAGAGCTGGTACTCAGACCTCCCTCTGCCTAAACTGAGGGGCACAGGAAATGTTTCCAGAGATACTGCCTGTGTCTCTACCAAGCTTTGCCAGGAGTTAAAGTGCAGTAGAATACTTTGGCCTATAATGGAAATATTCACCCAAAGCTGCTAAAAAACCTGTTGCTAACAGGAATTGAATTTTATTGCACTGTTGGGATAGTATTATTAAACCTGGTGTATTATTACTGATGAAAAATCTCAGGCGGAGGATGTATTAATTTTTCCAGTTCCTCTATTTTGAGAACTAGATCCATAAATATTACATAAATCTGTGGCCACTCTTAGTCTCCTCAAGCCATTTCTTATATTTTTTTCCAATGTGTCATTCCTTTAAAGGTTATTAGGATAACATCGCAAAAGAAACCCTATCGCCTTAGGAAATATAATTGAAATTTTTTCTAAATTGTTGTGACCTTGTGACTGCAGTTTCTGCTGATAGCTATTTTACTGAAGATCTTGAGTGAAATATCACTCTCATGCTGTTTGAGAAACCTCAATTATTTCTAACAATGTGTTGAGAAGTAATGCACAAGTTTTTTTCAATGCCTCCTAGCATCCTTCAAAGAAATTCTGAATGGTGTTGAGAGGTGGGACATTGCTGGTGCTGAGCAGGGGCCCTGGAATTGGGCACTTGGCCCTCCCTGGCCCTGGGGGGCTGCAAATACCCAATCTAAAATTCTCCTCCTGAGAAGGCAGTGGATGTGCAACATTTTTATTGAGGTTCATCAGGTCCTGCCAGCCTCTTCAGTTCTCAAGGCTGACCCGCACTTCTCCCCAGGCAGAATGAAATTCATTACTAAGCACCACAGTAAAAGGCTGAGTAATCCCTGCAGTGGGTTAATTCCAGGAACTGGATGCCAAAGATTTTTAAAGTATTCTTGGAGCTGATGTCCCTCTGTCCTCAGAAAGATGCTTTCCTGCTCTATACCATTGTTACCCAAAAATCCAATTTTGAATTTAATGTGGCTCAGTCTCTACAGTAATTTTCTGATTTTTGAATAGGATAAGGCAGAAATTCTTTTATAACTTGGATGAAATTTTCACTGAGTTTTCAGCATTGTGACTCAACACCATTTTCCACATAAACATTAGTCAGAACTTGATATAGAATAAGATAACTGGTCATTTCTGACAGGTCAGTTTATGGGATGGATTTTCTAATAGAAATGGAAGAGGTTGTTTTGCTGTTCAGATTGATTACTCTTTTGGTAATTAGCATGATGGATATGGGGAGAGGGGCAGTGGGATGACAAATGTCCGGGCTACAAAGTTAATGCCTTGACTGATAAAACATCAAAGCACAGAAGGCATCTTTAAAAACAATGGATGAGAATCAATACTGCTGACTGTCTGCAAATTGCTCTTGCACAATCCAAGTGATTGATTGCTAATTACTATGTGCTAGAACTTGGCATGGGAACCTCAGGTTAGCACACAGGAGATTGTTCTGTGGCCATAATTGCTCTAAGAGTGATATTTTTTTTCCCTATATGACTGTAAAAAATTGTGTCTCTTTTTCCTTACATTTTAGGAAAAAATAAGTTATTTTGTTTACCTGTGGGAATTAACTTGCTGTGCTTTTTTTCATGATATGCATTGGAATACTTTTCCTTTCCAATAAATTTTGATGCATAAGTCATGGTCAATTTAAGAGGTGTCGAACACAAAGTTTCATAGACAAGATGTTGCACATCATATTTTGTTTAGCTCAGTGTCAATACTTAGGCGGTAAGTAGAAACCTATGACAAGGTAGTCTAAAATTAATATTTAAAATTCTATTTGGATGTGTCGAAAGTTCAGAAAAAATGACTTAATTTTTTTGTCTAATGACATTCTATCTTCACTAGGAACTTTGTCTAAACTTGCAGGAGTGTTTCCTAACACGAATTACGTGTATGTTTGTGGCTAACACCGATTAGAGCATGTTCAGAAAAACAACAAACAGAACATTTCCAGACTTCTTGGCATTAATTAACTCATTCTCACATATACATTTAGGAAATGAGATAGCACATACAATTTTTCACTGGGAAATTAAAAATCATACATAATAATAAGTAATTTGTCCTTCACAAGCATTTGACAGAGGAGGTAGACATCACCTGAAAAGAAAACGTCTGTAAAAACAATTCCTTCACTTCATTTTCAGAACCAATATGCTTTTCATGTTGGATGAAAGAGAATTTATTTATTGCTGGGATGATTTATTTGCCTCTGATTATTTATGCAGTTATTCATTTGAATACAGACTTGAGAATTCAAACAAGTGCTCACTGTCCGTCACAGGGTTATTTTAGAAGAATTTATCAGTATCACAAATAATGAGAAATTTAATTCTCTTTTCCCAAACAACTGCTTTTGAAAGAATCACGTTCCAGTCAATCAGCTCAACACCTAATCAGAGTAAGTTGTGAGAGAGTAATTGCTAGGAGCTTTCTGGAAATCAGGCCTTTAAAAATTGGGTGTTCAGATGGTTAGAAGCTTTTAAAGCATCCTTTTTCCTTCAGTGGCTTTGTCTGAAGTTAAATACAGGAGAGTCGTTATAGCATCTACCTCTCAGGCAAGCAGTAATGATTTGTGGGGAAATTAGTGCAAGCAAGTTAGGTAAATAGGGATTTGAAGGAGAAATTACATTCTTGATATATGGAAAGTGATAAGCCTCAGTAGGGGTAAAGGATGGCAATGAATTCCCAGAGGGAAGTGAAGACTTACTGATTAGGATGCAAATACCTGTAAGAACTTAAATCAGTCTTAAATCTGATTTAAATGCCAAGAACAGTTCCCAGGACACGGCCAGGTATCTCAACAAGGCTGTATAAATGAGATGTCAGTCCAAAAAGAAATTTAAATTGATCTGTGAGAAGCAGCAGCCTGTTAGGGTCTTTTATATACAACACAAAATGATCGATCAGAGCAGAACCAGCACAGAAAAACCTGGTACAGGTTTCATTGTTGCATTAGTGACGTGATGGGCACTAAACATGGAGTATTTAATCGCGTGTCAGGTGTCTTTCCGTGTTAAAATGCTGGGAAAAGCATGGGTAAATTTTCCATCTCCGTGTTTTCTAAGCATAGAAGAGGATGAAATTGTTCACATTTACACTGAGAGATGTGTAATTTGGGAAAGCCTTGCAAAACAATAAGACTTGTTGAAAGATGATGCGTGGTCAGACCAGAAGAAGGACTGGCTCAGAGGAAAACAGACTGCATGATATTTTTGAACCCTCTTTCAGCTCATATTTCAGTGACCCTGTACCCTGAAAAATCTTGATTTTTTTTTTTTTTTAACACAATTTATACTTTCTTGTTCTTTCTCTCCTGTACTGTCTGGAAGAGGCCTGTTTTGCAATCTATGTATTTTCCTTCCAATACAGACGTGTCTTTCCTTGCTTATAGTTTATATTTTTTCATCAAGAAGCAATTACCTCTTCAGTTCCTGAATTTATTAATTTATATATAAAAAAATAGAGAAGGAAATATGTACCTATAAGTACAAAAATTTTATACATATAAATAAGCAATTTGCACAATCAACTCTGAATATTCAAGATGTAAAAATTAATAGAATTGGGATTATTTCTCCAGAAAAAGATAAATTAATTGCCCAAGTATAACAGAAACAGATTGAATCTATTACTGTTAAGAAGAAGAGCCATTCTTTAATAGAAATGTCTGGTCTTGCTATGGAAGAAAGAACCAGAGGTAATAAATGTGTTTGTGACCTTATTTATTTGCTGTGACAAAGAAAATTCAATGTCCTTAAAAATAATGTATTTTCTTTCTCGTTTAATTTAACATTAAAATTACATGGCTCAAGACAAATATGCTTAGGACATCAGTTTAATAATTGTATTTATTGGACTGTGCTGCTAGACAATAGATTTGTCTTGTACTGCTGCCTCTTAGTAGTTTGATAGTTTTCTACCCTCTCTATTGGCAAACAATGGTAACTTTAAAATATACTTAAAATACGGAACTCTCAAGAAATTTGAAACACCACACATAATCAATAACCTCAGCAATAATTAGATCTCCAATGATGTAGAAAGTTTAAAAATAGTCCATTTTGGAGGACTCACTGCTGTTGTGCTGCAGTGTCTCTCACTGCAATACCTGGTTTAGTGCTGCTGGCTGTCCCTAGTTCTGAGCAAGGACCAATCAGCAGAAAATCTTATCAGTGGGGAAAACCATTGTACACACACGTCACCTGTACATTCAGAGCAGCATGCTTTGGTAGAGCATTTCTTCATACTCATAGAATATTTGAGACAAAAAGCACTCCACAGAGTTCTACCTGACAATAAACACAAATACAGCAATCACTGCCAGCTGTATGTGTGTGTGATACCTGTGCTGCCTCATTTTCTGTTCATAAAGCACTACAATTTCTTCAGCTCATAAGAGTCACAAATTACTTTCTCTGAAGCTTATCTCTCATTACATTTAAAATAACATAGCTTTATCTTTTTTTATGTATGTGGCCTTTGTTCTTTGGAATACTTGTATTAAATCTGCTTTTGTCGTCTGTTTAGATGTGATATTCCACTTTTCAAGTCTTCTGAATGCTTGTTCACAAAGCCAAAAAATAATTGATACTGAAATTCAAATACAGTCTAAGTAACCTGCCCTCACTGCATTTAGATTCATATAAGATAGCCCTGTTATACTATTCTGAGCTCTGAATGTGCACCCAAAATAAATTCAATCCATCATGAAATATATTTTCATCTCATAATGGGCCTCTAGTGAGCTGTCTTCATGTGGCAGCTGAAAGCAAACAGCTAGAACATGCTAAGGGTAAACACATCACACTTGGAGTCAGATAGCAGGCAGAGTTTTGGCTGTCTTCACACTTACTTTATTTTCACTGGCTTCTAGGGAGCAATTCTGCAATTCTTACCAACGTGGGGGAGAAGAAAATCAGACTAAAATACAGTTTCAGACAGCATTATAGTAGAATATACAATATAAATAGAACAGGAGATGCTGCAAATGCTGGGTGAAAGCCAAAGCAGCAAAGGAGATGTGTGATGCTGAAGTGTTCAGAGGTTGTTGGTGCTTTTAAAAGAGCACAGTTTTTCATTGGAAAATGCTTATTCAATGGAATTGAGGCTGCCTTTTAGCTCTGACAGGTCAAGTCTGCTGGGGGAAATCCTTCCAGCCAACTTTTCTGGGCTGTTCTTTCCCTTGGCCCCACTTTTTCTGGATTGTTTAGATTGAGAGGCTTCACTTCCAGCCTCCTCAGGCTGACTCTGGACTCTCCTGGCCATGCCAGAAATATTAAGAAACTCTTTTTCCATTCTTCTGTTTTTCTTTTAATTCCCACCTTTGGAAGATTTCTTACTTCTGAAATTTGGTTCTGATACTGAAGAAAAAGCAATTTCACCCCTTCCCCCTCCTTGCTGCAGTTTTGAAAATGAAGGATTTCTCCAGGATGGAAATTTTGGCCTGGCGTCTGTCCTTTCACAAAACTACTGAGAATTTCAGCAGAGCAGGGGAGTCAGCAGGCAACCCCTAGACCTGCAGATTGAATTGGCAGAGAATTCTGAGGGGGTCAGGTGCACTCAGGCCCTGCTTAAAGTGGGAATTGGCCTTCCAAAATCAGAGTGCCGGAGCCATGTTCTGGGACCATGACCCAGCTGCTCAACCTGCTACACAAGTGCAGGCTCAGTGGCTTTCTCTGAGTGACCCAATCTGGCAGATATTCCATTCCCACGGCCTGTAGTTATTGTACTGCATTTTCTCTTTAATTACTAAAGTTTGATGGTGATTTGTATCTTATACTGGAAACATTATGGATTGCAATGGAGAACAGAGACCCCAATGTGGAGTTATACAGAAAGTGGTGGATTTTGAGATGATAGCAGCCTGCTCTAAATTAACAGCACTGGAATACTTATTCTTTCTGTGCTTTTAAAAGTAATGCAATATTTGGACTTTAAACTTCTTTAGTAGTCTCTAAGCATTATGATTATAGACTGTTCCCTGACTGAGGTGGTACAGAAATTGCCAAAAAATATTTTCTCAGATAAACACCGTCTTTCTTTCTGTCAATGAAATATATTTATCCCTATAATTTCTCATCTTTAGCCTTTTCTTGTTGCACTTGCAACAGGCTGGAAATCAACTAACCCTTAGTTGCATGGATGTTTATTTAGAGGGAAGAAACACATTTATGTAAATCAAACTATAAAAAGATCAAGAAGCTTGACAGCTGTGAAGTGTTGAGAGGATCTCTAAAAATATCAAATAAGCAGCATGTAAAGTGTGAAGCTTTGCAGACACTCAACCTTTCCTTTTCAGGCCACCAAACAAGTCAGCTCAGCATCTAGGGAGCTAATGATAAATGAAATTGTCTCTCTGGAGAAGTAGAATAAATGCAAACAGGTGTGTGCTTCAGTTCAGGTCTTTTTCTCTATATGAAGAGCAAAAGAGTTTGTCAGGGGGTTCTAGAGTTCTGGAGGTTGGTTGAACACTGGGTTGTGGGCACCTATACTGCAGGAGGCTCTAATCATCCCAACACATCCAGAACAATTTTAGCTTATCACACATGTGGAGAGCATATGTTTGAAGAAACCTGTCAGAGTAGTCTGACTCTGAATAGAACTATTTTAAATTATTTCCACTTTTCTGTTTCACAAGGAAAGCAGAATTTTAAAAATGCCATTCATTCCCTAATGTCTTAATATAGCCAAAAACTCTTAGACCTTCAAATACTGGTAGAAGCAAGTTCTGGTAGACTTCTACAAAAACGTTCTCCTTGAGAATATCCCAGCAGCTCCTGTGCTGGCTCTGTCCCTGTGCAGGGAAGCTCACTGCTCCTCTGAGTGTTGGCTGATGTCTCTGTCCTGGACTGGGGTTTGGAGTGGGGAGAAAAATGACCCCTGCAAAACCGGCAATCACTGTAGAACTTAAGGGAATGAACTTCAACAGCAAATATTTTATCCTCTCGACAAGTAAACACTTCAGAGGTCCTTTCAAAGGGTAATAAAAATGGAGTGGCTTAAAGAAAAGAGGAAAAGGAAAAGGATATATTCTGTGTTTCAGAGATTTGCTGGCAAGTCCTGAGCAGGTGTAAATCAACTCTGCTCCATTCAAGTCAACAGACTTTAGTGATTTATACCAGACAGGAACTTTACCTTTAACTGCACTCTGCCTATGGAAGGAACGCATTACAAGGAAGGGTTTAATTGCTAAAAAAGTAGAGCCAATTTTGACCAAATGTGAAACAGAATCATAAATTAAAGAAATACGAAAATGCAAATATACACGTGTACGCATTATGGGAAAGATCATACTGTACACCGAGGATCTGCGATGCATCTGCAGTGCTTTCCATTCAGCTGCTGCACAGGGAGCCCAAGTTAATTAAAAAACTTTTTTCCTCTGTTAAAGAAAAAACATGTTAATTTCCAGTTTCATTATAATGGGATGACAAAAATCAATGTCTGGCTGGGATCAGTGAAAGGTTACTTTTCTAGCAGAGCTGTATCGGAATCTAAAGACTCTGTGGAGTGAGGGGGTGAATTCCGTGGCTTGGAACTGTGTGCAGGGGAAGGTGATGTGTTTGGAGGCAGTCCTGCTGCAGACAGCGGGTGCTGCCTGAGATGGGCTGGCCCCTGTAAGGCACAGTGGGGTGTGTGAACCTCGAGGCACTCTCAGCAGGGAACTCAATTCCCTCAGTAATTCAAGGATCTGATTTGGAGCAGGGTGGCGGGTTGTCTCTGGGAAGACAGGGGCAATGGCCACGGGACTGCAGGTCTCCTCCTGAGATAACACACTCCATTCTGCTCTGCGTCTGAGCGCCAGGGTGGACAAGGTCAATCTCTCCACTTCATTTGAGAAATGATAACTTCAGTGGCCTGTAATCTGACATTTGATGCTCTAGGACTAGCACATTTAACATCATTTTTAGAGTAAATTATTATCAGAACAGACATAATTATTAAACCAAGGATGTGGATATAAGGTTTGAGAGATGGGTATGCAAGCCTGCTGTGCTCTCAGTGTAGTTTTGAACGTCTGTATGTGTGATACTTGGTCCTCAAACATCCTCTTTGGATGGCAGACTTTCATCAGGCCTTGATCTTTCATTTATTGTCATCACCGATCAGAAAATGCAGAAGAAAACAACCTAAGTTGTTGTCTCATGAATTATTATGAGGAATTAAATATTGCTGTAACAGTGGCCTTTTCATAGTGAAACAACAGGGAATCTTGAATGACAATGTGAGAGATGACAATTTCTCTCATATTAAATGGCCCAAATACTGAATTAATTTTGATTCCAATCTCCTTGAATACCTTAATGAAGGGAGAAACAAGCCACATTACTCAGTATTTTCCAAAGCACTCAGACTCACTCAAGCTCTGTGCCATACACCTGTGCCATTTTTCTCTCTTTGTTCCAGATTCCCTCTGTTGTGTTTCACTGCTTCTCTACAAGACCAGACCTCTTTCTTGTAGACCAGTCTTTAATTTTTCTCTCTCAGACTGCGGTCCCCCAAGGTAACTTGGATGTATCCTAATTAAGTTCTGTTAATTTGAAGAAGCCATTATATACCTTGGATGGGAAAGACTATACAAGGGTCGATAATTATCATCATGCTGGTTATTAAGCATTTCAGACTGTCTGTCTGCTCTATTGACAACCTATTTGCAATCATCGTTTTAGATGAATATTCATAATGACTGTAGAAATATAAAATATGATACTTGGCAACATTAATGCAATTAAATAGACAATTAAATTCTGCTGGTAGTAGTGGAAATTAAAATCTTCAGACTGATTAGAAGGTTAGGCTCTATTAATTTTCACCCTTCATACATCCATCCCTGTAGCTCTCTGTCCTCTTTAGATGTTTCGAAGGTGTTCATCTATGCCCTTGAATTACAGACTATTTAAAAATATTTTATCATAGTGCAAAATGGCACATCTTTAAAAGTGAATGTGTTAATAAATCTTATTTACATAAATACACACATAGATGTCTTAATTTCTCAAATGTAGAAACGTCGTTTGTCGTGCAATTACAAGATTTAACAGCTTTTCAGTGTGAATAAAAGTATCCCATTTGAACAAACTAAAAAGAATAAGCAGATGTTAGGCCTATGCTTGTTTTATGGGTAGAAGTTTCATTTGAATAAGATTGATAATTACTTCTCAATTCCTGTAAGTGCCAGAAGCTGGGCTTCTCTGGAGTTACCTCCTAGGTCATTGGAGCATTCCTCTGTTCCTTTCCTGGCTTTGCTCAGGGCTTCAGCAAGAGTTGGCTGTTCTAGTCTTTCACAAAAAGCAATCAGAATCCAGCTTCAGTTCTGTGACAGTCTGCTGCTGTCATGGAAAAAAAATCTCAGGCTGTTGGATCTGCTTCTGAGTCTTTCTCAGCTTATTTCAGAGAAATGGGAGATTTGCGGTAGAATTTTTTTTCCCAAATTAAATATTTTATTTGTTGAATTTTTGTTTGTGTTTTACAGCCATTGTCAGGAAACAGAAAGAAGGGCAGTGGTAAAAGCTGCCTTAAAATGTTCCTGTCTGTTGTATTTGAACAGACAGTACTGCTGCCTTCATTTGGAGTATCCTTCAGAGTGCCAGCTCACCCTTTGCATAGCCCTGAGAGTCCATTTATTTCACACATCAATTACACACTTGACATTTTAACACTGTGTCTCTGATTTTAATGGGTTTTGGGAACTGCATTATGATTAGGGAGAAATGCTTCATTCAGGAAAGGAGACACCAATCACTTACATAAAGAATAGAAACATAAACTACAAAATGTTAAAATTAATGTAACTGGAACTCCAGAAAAAATATAAGATACCTGTAGAGTTTCTGTCTCCTCAGCTGTTTCTTCTTTGCAAGTCCAGAAAAATGCCCTATTGCTCTGATATTTGAATTTTTTTTTTTTTGAGCTATTAGGAATAGGATTTTCCTCGTGGTTACAACATGCCACAGCCTTTCATATTAATTGAAGGACAGTTCAGTGGAATTAGAAGTGTTCTGAGATCACTATAAATGTTGTTCTGAGTTAGAGAAATTCTCAAGTGTTAATTTGATGTTTTCAGCTTTGCCCTTTGCAAGACCCACCATTTACTTAGAATGCTAACTACATGTGGCTAATGCCAAAATCACCCTTTTAGCTCTTCCCTCTGAGAGAGTTGTACTCTTTGTTTATTTCTTTCAAAAAAAAATTTCAATAGCAAAGATACTTTTCTAGTGAAAGAATAAATTTTTGAGTGCTATTTAAATTGCCTCAGCTACAGAATCAAATGACATGCAAATAATTTTACAACAAATTTGCTGATATTTGATTAGCAGCTGCCTTTCAAAAACTTCTATTAATGGAACATGATAATTTGGCTTTCTTCCCCTGTTGAATTTATTAACTAGTGTTTGAATTTCACAGAGAATTGCTACATTTGTAGAAACTGAGAAAAGAATATTTGACAAACAAACTCAGTTGGTTGCTATCTAAGAATAAGGAAAAGACTAATGTGTACAAAAAAGTTTAAGAGAAATAGAAGTCAGATGCTATTCTATTCACTCTTAGCTCTTCAGGTGGTGCTTTAGCTATTTTAGGAAGCTCTTGAGCCGTGAGACTTTTCAGCCCCTATTAGTATTGGTATCAGGAATACTGAACTCCTGTTTAAAAAGCTGGATTCTTCTCAGAAAACTGAGATAAAAGTAATATACCCAGTCTGCAGGCCATCTAGCCAAGTATTTTCCCTTCATCATTAATAAGAAGAACAGCATATATGCAAATTTAAAATGACCTGAATGTACACATTCAAGTGAGCAAAAATTCCTCTTTTGGGACGTCTGTCTCTATGGCATGGGACTGTATGTCTGAAACATATGTATTAGTGTCTGTGGCTCTGGGCAGAAGGGAATGAGTTCCCATGGAATAATTCCATTTAACCTATGTGCATGTTCATCTCTTATTTAAGATATTTCACATATTCCTCTCAAAGCATCTGTAGAAAATAAGAACCCATTATCATTTCAATGCAGGGAAATTATGACTGGATTTCTCAAAGTGTCTTGTGTCTTCTAGGGCTGGAAGTTACAAAGTCGTTTTTGATTAAATCTACTTAATGACACCAGTGGGGCACTTGGTCTTTGTTAGGGCTTCACACCCTGCCCGGGCAGTCTCCTAACGGGTGTCTGAGAACCTCCCTGCAGATAAAAACACCAGGAAAAGGTTCTGAGAGTCTAATTCTTACCTATCCACAGGGATGGGGAGATGGTAGAACAAGGCTTAACCTGAACCATTATCACTGAGGAGCTGTTCAGAAAACAGCTTACTGCCACAGTCCATTTCCAGAGCTCCCAGCTCTGGCTAGAGCTACTGGGTGAGTGATCCCAGCACTTCCCAAGGTGTAGGGCCTGTTTGCTGATAATTTTAATTAATCTGTGTGACTGAGAGCTAACAGGGACTAGGAGTGCCTAAACAGTAAATTACCTGGTCTCAGCAGAAATCCTATTTACTGATCATTGCAGATGTGGTGGCATCTCATTGCCCGTTTTGTTAATTTACTGTGTGACCCAGGGTTTTAGGACAAGAGACACACATATGGCCATATATTTCTTCCTTACCACCTATTAGTGTCTCCAGCTAAAGGATCAGAGGGGTATATGGGATATCACTCTTAAGACTTTCAACAGAAAAAATATTGTCTCAGAAGATGAGAATCTGTTTTTGATGTGAAATACCCTTTTTTTTTTTTTTTTTTTTTCTTTTCCCCTGCTGGAATTACTTCTGACTTCTGAATGAAAATGAGAAGTTTTATGGTGTTGCTGTTTAATGTACTTAAATTCTGATATGACAGGCTATACTATCACTACAGGAAGTAAATTAAACCCTCCTCAAAGTGTTATGCAGAGCCTCTGGGCTGGGCTATGTAGAACATAGTGCATAAATTGTATTGCTGGGCCCAAGGCACTATAAATCATCTACACTTCTGGGTGCCATTTCCCCTGTATTAGCTCCAATGGGCAAATACAGAAGACGAGCAGAAAGTTACTGGTTTATGCAGTATTGGCCTCAAGACCCAAACCAGCATGTGATCGACTTAGAAGTCACGAGGAACTTTACAATTAAATTTGGAGCTCATTCCAGTGGGTATCCATTTTCTGGGTGCTTAAGGTACATTCACATCTGATTTTGAATACTTAGAAATGTATTGAAAATGAAAGTTGTAAAGTTGTCTAAAATTCATCTGCAGGTATGGGATCATCCAGGGAAATAGTTTACTGGATTACAGCACATATGTGGCTACAGGTGCCTGTTAGAGGTAACACAGGGCACATAATGCACCATCTAAACATTTCCTCACCTCCTCACACTGCCTCCCTTATGGCTCAGAGCCCATGGATGGGGATGGGTGCACAGCAGTTGCTGTTTGATGTATCTCTGCCAGGGGATATTTGCATAGAATTCTAAATTATTTATACATTCTCGTCCAAGTTGCTGTGTAAGTACATAGATTAAATTATGCCTAGGACCATATATACAATATTGGGGATGTCTTGGTGGCTGTAAATTCATAAGGTCACATATTGGTTTTTTTGACTTAATTATATAGTGTTTTATCGAGTAAATGCCACAGGCAGAAGTTAAGGGCATAAACTACTATCTCTTTAAGAGTATCGTGATGTCAGCTTGCAAAGGTAACTGTGTTGTTAAACCATTTTTGCCATTTTTTTTTCCAGAGGAAGAATGCTGAGTTGTAATAAAATACTAAGTGTCTTTAAAAATACCTAAGGGCAACCCCTCATCTCTTCCCACAAAGTGGGAAAACATGGGGCCGTTAATATGTTCAGATATTCATACAGAGCAGATTTTTCCTTATAAATCTAGGTAATTATCCTCCCTTGTGATGCATCTAATTGATGTTACATTTACAGTAATAAACACCAAGTACACATTATATTGCGCTGATATTTAGAAACTCTACCAAGGTGCTATGCTTGAAGGTTTACAGACAGAAGTAAAAATACAACAGACAAGCAGGGAAAAGAAAATAATAAAATATTCTTGGTGAAATTTACTTTCTTGCAGTTTTCAGCTCCAAGGACCTGTTCAGTACTCCCTGTGCTGCTCCATCAGTGATGAGTGCAGTTGTTGTGTCCGTGGCTGAGAATTAAGACCTAGGCACTGTCCACGCTGCTGTGATTTCTGTAACTGCTGAACTATAATAACCTTCAGAGGCCATCCTTTCAAGGACCACAGGATATGTCCTCAGAGATGATTTAAAATGCAAGGTGTGATTACCTTGCTGTACTGATAGGGTTTTGTAATTGTTTATAAATGCAAGACTCGAGCTGCAGTTAGAATTTATTAACTGATAACTGTCCAGTTATTAGAATATAGATAATGAAGGAGAGAAATGGCTCTGTTGATATCACTTCATGTAATTACACAACTTCCTGGCAGGTGTTGCTTTCCCTAAATGTCTGTAAAGCTGACAAAGATGTACTTTGTTGCTTGTAGCAGGAATTATTCCCTTGGACAATATTTTGAAGGAACCAATGCACCACAGAATTGCTGAATTTTCAGCACATTGAGACTGAACAAGGGGCATTGCCAAGCACTCTCCTTAAGCAAAAACTCCCTTTTAACCTTTGCTTTTCTGATTGTGTACCTGCCTAGTTTTATAATATCTTTACATTTCTCCTTTATGCTGTGTTCTGTTTAGATGTGTGAGTTCTTTAAAGAGCCATGCCAAATGTTTTCCCTGTGGGTACACTCCTTTGCCTTTGTGTTTTTAATAGAGTCTCTTTTAATATCTGCCGCTCTTCTGCACTTCTTTTTCCCTTAGAAAGTCTTCCCAAAAGATCCAACCCACTATCTCTGTGAATCTGGTGGATTTCACTATTCTCATGCAAAAGAGAGCTCGGACATTTCCTGATTTCTACTTTCAAATTCTTACCTAGCTTCTCCTTATGAGTTAGTATCAAATCTATGCCCCCAGTAACTTCCTCTGCCATCTGGACAAATGACTATCCTTGAAATACAGCAAGTGCCTTCTGGGCAGCCTGATTTTCCAAACATTTTTCAAGACATGGTTTAGGAATAAAATCTGCCTTTACAATTTTGTCCTTTAGATTTATTTGTTAACTCTAATTTGGTGTGATTTTCCATTATTTTCCTCTTTGTGTGCCGGTAACTTGCAATATACAAGACCTTTTCAATTATATTCTTGAACTTTTTGGAGGAAAAGGAAATGCTTGAGGCTCTGTTTAGGAAAAAAAAAAGTCACTTTTCACTCAGTGTTCTTACAATTAAGCAGACAAGGCAGCCTCAAAGTAAAAGTCCGTATTATTGCCATCTCTATTTCATAAAGGGGACTTTGGACAGTGATTATCCAAAGGTCATTCTTTATATATGTGGAGAACTTGAGAATTGCATAAAATCTTCTTAATTCTAGTCCAGTATCTAAGTGCCAAGTACTTTTTTCTTGTACTGACCTAGTTCTTGTTCACTTTTTAATGATTACTCAAGTTCTTTGTCACCCATTTTTTATATAATTTTGTTAATTGCCTCACATTTAGGGGTTTTTAAGCCTTATTGAAGAATCAATTGCCTTCTTTAAGGGTTTCTTCAGAAAGACAGACTATGGATAGAAAGGTAAAAAAAGTGGGGATGAGATTTAAGGGAATGAGAAATGGTATTTTTGCTTCATATGTTTATATAGCCGATTTACCTGTTCACAGACATTTTATAGATGCATATGTATGCATGTATGAATGCATAGATGTGTTCAATTTTACATATGTAACCCTTGGTTTCCTAGCCAGTTTAGATAAGAGTGATAAATGTCATTTATGCAGTTAATGTGTAGTCTTAGATGTGAATAACATATTCTAAGCCTTGCTTCTGACAGTTGCCAAGTGGAAAAAGAGAGAACAAGGCAGACTGCAGGGCCACAGCTCTCAGGGTCAGGGTTCCATCCCAGCAGGCAGGATGGGAGGAGAGAAATATTCCCAGATCTCTGCCACTCTCAGTTAAATCCTGCACAGCGCTCAGGAGGCTGCATCCTGAGCTCCCACATTTCCTCTAGAAGTAGCTACCTTGCACTCAGCACTGGAATAACTGTTCTCTATGGAGGCACTCCAGATATTCTGGCTGTAGGACATCCAACTTGCACCCATTTTGCCACGCACTGCATGTCTGTTTTCAGATCAGGAATTAAGAAATATTAAACTTGTATGCAGCAGTATTTATACATATATGACTATTTATATATGTGTGCTGGACATTTGAGGTTCTCATCTGTGGTTTTTGTAAATTTAGATTTTGCTTTCTGATTGCCTTTGGAGTATCTGCAGTGTTTTCTTGCACTTGCAGGGAATTTACATTTAAAATTGCCTGTGAGATGCTGTCTTTCCACTGCTCCAATTTCTCAATGTCATTTTGATTTTTAGCATTTTTTTGATACAAGTTAAAGTACTTTGCTCCTTTCTAACAACACAGCTTTCATGTTCCCCAAGCATCTATTTACTTTATATGCTTTAGTAAGCCTTTTTTTAGACAGATATTTAATTTCCAGTTGTTCTCTTCACTTGCAGACTAGCTTATTTTTATAATTTGTCTCATAACTTCTCCTTTTTAATCTTTATATTTCAAGGGACATGGGATGACACATTTTATCTGAATTTCTCTTATTATGAAGTTTATTTTAAGTGTCACAGCTCTTCACTGAAGGACAGATGATTCGTTGGCAGTCCTTGCTCCTCCCCAAGGTGAGCCAGAGGGGATGGTGTCCCCCGCTGGCGGCAGCAGCAGCAGCAGCTGGGGCTGCAGCAGCCTGGCTCCTGCAGGGAGCCCCACCCAGCCCCGGCCTCCAGCCCGACTCTTCATCCTCTCTGGCTTCTCTAATTCCAGTTTCTGTAGCATGTTTATTCCTGGCCACCGCTGCTCACAGGCACTTCGATCCTGGCAAAACCTCCTGGGGAAAAAGCAAAGCATAGAACACCACCACAGGCACTGCCTCAGCTTCTTAGTGACATTGAACAGCTTTTCTAAAATTAAACAAGTGTCTTGCACAATTGAGTTCCAGACAAGGCTTCAGAAAACAGAGTTTATGTCAGACACTCTTCCCTTGTAGCCACCTACCTAGTTAATGTTGCCTTCTTGCTGCTGTCTGACTACTTGTTTAGAATTTAATTTACATGAAACGGTATAGAACTTTTTAACAAATATTCTTGGAGGAATTTGAGTGGTTTTTCCCTTTACCCCAGTAAGCACTAATGCAAGTTCTCAGGTGTGGGCATTCTTAAGGCTGGTATCTACTCAGTTAGCTGTGAGTCTTTGTGACTGCTAACTGTGTTCTGATGAAACACCTGTGATTGCACCTTTGGGAACAATTCCTATTTTGGGGTACTTTAAAGCACAGACTGAAACAAATGGAATTTTTTTAGTGTTTCAAAATACTTCTGTTAATGATGGTCTGGAGATGTTAATTTCCACTCTCAGTGGATTATAGAAATTTACAGAAGAAAATGCTCTTTGTGTTGGAGAAAGAGAGGCAAGGAAGACATAAAGACATGTCAAATCTTTGTCCTGAAAAATTCAAATTTATGCCATTTATGAACATAGCTTTTACACTGACTATTTATCTTCTACTGAATTTAATTAATCTCCACAGTATGGTTAAAAGAACACCATTTTATCCATTTGATGCACAAACTTGCATTTGTGGTTTAAGCATCTCTAATATATATTTGTTATTTCTTTGTTGGATGTCAGCAAAAATCTGTTTGTAAAAAGGACTTTTATTCGCCCTAGCAGTTTACAGTTGCATAGTTTTTGCTGACATGCTCACACAATTGAAGGTCATACCTGCTCCCATTACGAATGAGAGGGAGGAGAGGCTTATATAAGGGTTCTTATGTCCTCAATTTCAAGTGAGTCCTAGAGTTGTAAAGACAGTTAGATACAGAATTTAGATTTGTGTCTAAATATCTAGGTTTTAATTCTTGTACGTGGCTGTTGATTTTCCTCGTGTCGTCTCAATAAGGCAGTGCTCAGCTGGCAGAGTGAGTTTCAGTGACTGGCTGCAAGGGTCAAAAGAAATTCATTTCAGTTGTGTGGATGAGGAAATAGAGAGCTGTGAGCGCTTGATAACAGCAGATGAGGTTAAAGGTACTGGCTGTTTACACAATGTACAAATGTTTCAGCAGACATTGCAAGTGTTTGATTAACAGCTCCTGATGATTTTCCTCACTTTTGGGGATTCCCGTGTCATGTCTGTGATCACTGGTCACTGCCAAGGGAGAAAGGGACAATGACTTCATGCATTTTGATTCATTTCAGAGAAGGTGAGAACATTTCATGCTTCTCATGAGCATCAAGCACCTAATACAGCTACTATAATGTATCTCACATATCGCTATAACTGTCCAGGACACACAGGTATTCCAAAGTTTGGGTTTGTGAGGTCTCTGACTTCTTCATTTGAGCTTGTAACTCAAATCCCAGATGATACTGAAGAATTGTTTCCTCTATTAAACTACAGAACCTGCAATTATCATGAATACTGCTGATTCTCTTTCCTCAGAGCAGCTGCTCAGCAGTGCTGGTGCTGCTATCCTGGATGCTGCTCTCTAACATCCTCTCCTGAAAAATCTTGGAATGGAACTCTTGGCTAGAACCTCTTCTTGTCTGGGTTTTCTTTATTCTGTCACCAGGTCATGCAGTAGAAGCTGTCTCATTCCTTTTGCTTTCAGGAATGCTGGCAAGGGTCGGTGTCACTGGTCTGATTTTCATTAGTGAATAATCTTAATGTGTGTTTTTGTTCCCTTCCTTTTCTTTGCTTTTATTTTTGTTTTTTTGGGAGTCTGGCAGGACAAGTGCCCTTGATCAGCTTGTGCAAACAGCCATTGCAGGGATTTCACTAGGAAACACACAGAAATAGGAAACAGTAAATTCAAAGGAATTCTCTTACTCTATTAATATGCATGAAAGCAGCTATTTCCTGAGGCATATCTTTATTTTAATAGAGTAATTTAGAATATTTTTGAAAACATATGCAATTAGCATTGATTTTTTTTTTCCACCATAACACAAGGTGCATAAATGAGAGCCTGAGATGTGCCTTTCTTGTACTGTTTGAGATAGTGCTCTAACATATGCACTTCACTTTCATGCAGGGATGATCCCTCTTGAAGCTGCTCCGGGGATTTCTCCTCAGAAAGCAGAGCTGGGCAAAGCCTTCTCCTCTCAGTGAGAGGAAAAGCAGCAAGGGCAGGCACCCACAGCAAGGAGCTGGACACACCTACAGCCACTGTTTCAGATGCAGTGCAACCATCTCAGCTTCCCAAAAGGTTCTGTGCAAGTGACCCCAGGTAGCTCTGAGACTGAACCTTGTAGGGGCCACACTGGTGGGATGTGTAAAGAGCATCTTGGTGGCCATGTACTCTCACCTTTCAGTGATGATTCCTGCAGTGACACTTATTGCTGCCCTGGCTTTCCCAGTGACTCCACAAATCACTTTTGCAAGCAGAAAATTTACTGCATATGTGTGATGTAGCTCTCTTATTTTTCCCTTCCATCACTCCCCCAACTCCTCCCAAAACAGATGTTGCCATAAACGGATATGTCATTTGATCCTGAACTTTTCTTAATGATTGTGGTGGCATTTCTACTATTTCTTAGAGACAAGTGCAGCAGCTGCCAAATGTAATTGTTTCACTGAGGCAATGAACCTCAGGCACAAAACCACTACAGCTGTGATTTCATGATTGTTGCTCCCCTTGTTCCGCTGCAGAGCTGAAGAGCTGATCTAGTCAGTGCTAGATCATCTATGTGCTTTTTTTATTCATGTTGAGCAAGTGTCTCACAACTTTGGACAATTCTGCTACACTAACTTGTCAGGAGACATTTTTATTTTATTTTTTTATCCTGTTTTAAATTCTTCTCCTCGACTGGCCCTTATGCAGACCCATGATGCTTAACCCAGATGAATTTTGTATGAGGCATATTTGGGCTTTCTTTCTGGTCTAGCTCACTGAGGGTGAGATCTGCCCTTCTGCTTTATCCCATGAGGTTTTTTCTTTCTCTTTTTTAACAGATTGATAGGAAAGGGATCCAGATAAATGTCCCAGTTACTTTGTATTGTATTTGGGCTTTATTTTCTTCGGTTTTCTACTGGAGAAGTGAAAAGACGTTACAGTGTCTTGCACATGCTTCCTAATATAGACAAAGATCAAGTAAGATGTTAGACAGTCCAGACTTTCTTTGACTTTGGTCCCACCCTTTCTTCCCCCTTGACATTTATTTAAATGCTGAACTCCAAGCCAAAACTGAATTTCTTTCATTATTCAAAACACCAGTGGATGGAGTTTATTTTTGCTATCACAGCACAGCTTCCCAGGAATTTTCCTTATGCTTTTGAAAAATTTACATTGTTCATATCAGTCACTCTGTGCTTTTATACAATCGGTTGTGAAAATATTTTTAGTCATCTGTTTTAAAGATCAAAATAACAACCCTATCTCTGCAGAGCACTCGTAGATATTCAGCACTTCTGATTCTGCTGTGACGTGCTGAACTGGTCAGGGTACATTAGGTCGTGTTTTGAGGAGCTGCAGATGTTTGGACATGAAGTTTTAATTTGATCCATTGTAATAATTTAGGCCAGCTGTGAAACTATGACCCGGATCTGTATCTGAATTCAGAAAAGATTGCATTTCCATCAGTGCTACAGTTATTAAAAGATATTAAAGTTTTGTATATTTGGGATCACTGTTTTCTCCACTGCCAGCCGTGACTACCCAGAACTGATGCCACAACACTTTTCCTGTTATAAAAAAAGTGCAGCTGTGAGCAGCGTTCAAGTGACCACTCACAGTGCAGTATTCAGTGGCCATGTGTTTAATTGTAAATACTAATAAACACAAAAGCATTGATGGAATTATGCCTGTTGCTAAGCCAGCTCCTAGCAGCTGTGCAGTTTAAACTCTTGATTCCAGCCACCTTAGCAGTAGGTAAAAAAATTGGTAACTAAAATTGTTCCAATTTCTAGAGTGGGCCCTTGAAGACTGAGGGATGAGACTGATATATGCAGGGAAAGAGTAATTACAGTGAACAAGGATCCTAGTTTTGCTTTAGCTTACATACTTGTGAGGCATTTAATGTGTACAACCATCTATGTTTTTCAATCAGATACTAAAATGTCTGCAATCAGAAAAGGCTATTGCTTATTACACTGTCTCTGGGGAAAGGAGTGTCTGGTAAAGATTCTTACTTCATCTGGCTGCTGTTAAGTCATCCAGCTGATGTTATTTGAATTTTCACTAGACTTGAACCTGGTACTGAAACAATGAAATGTGTGCTCATAAAAGGAGAAAGTATATGTGGAAAATTTTGTTTTATGACAGCGAGACAAATACCAGTAAACTGAAATAGTGGCAGGAAATGTCATTTTCTTAGAAAAGAAAAAGAAAAAAGAGACATTGAATTGGATCTTGAACCTTTTAAGCTCAATATTTTAAACATAGAGTCCTGAGAATTTATGACTGTATCATTTTGCATATTCCAAACCAGCATTGCCTTTTCCCACAAATAGAGATCTTTTCCTGGTATTGAATTGGGTTTTTCTATTTCTCAGTGACTTAGATTCCTTGTTTACATCTATACCTATCTAGCTGTCTCAGGACATGAGGTTTCATTTCTGAAAGAGCAGATATGTTTTCTTGCAAATATCACAGTGGAATTTAAAAAGTGATGTTTGCCCATGTCAGCTAGGTAAAAGCACTCAGAACTGCCTATCTTGCTGTTCAATGAAGTTAGTGGTAAAAATATCCCACAAAATATTTCCTATAAGATACATAATTTGCTTTAATGATGAATTTATGGATGAGAGAAAATTTGGATAAACTTATAATTTATATGTATATAACATATACAAATAATATATACATATAATAATAAATATTATATGCATATAATTTTTCCAATCAGCAGCTAATCCATAATAAGTGCAACAGGTCCCAGGAGAGGACACTGTAAAGTATTTCCCATGCTAACAAACTAGCAATGTTATTTTGCCTTTTCAATTTCTCCAATTATTCTGATTTACTTTTGACAATCCACTTAATCAAAGAAAATTGCCCCTTTTAAATTTTCTTGCTAGCCTACTATTCACTGATGAGATTAAACAGAAACTAAGTGTATTAACCGCTGCAGTCAATTTTCAGAATTAAGAGTATTAGTGTGCCTGTTTGGTTTTGATCAAAGTTGGGCCAGGCTGCTATTTCTCCTGGATTCTTTGTACTCTGATGAATGGAAGTGTCATGGCAATTTTTCATCAAAAAAGACTTTGGATTTCTTACCTCTATCCACACATAGTAAAATGAATAAATGTTATAAATAAATGCTTTTCCCTGCTGGACCTGGAGAGAGCTGCAGAACACTGACCTGCTCCACCCCAGCTCAGTGCCTTTGGAGCTTCCCCCAAAAGCTGAGCTCTGGCTTCCCCTGTGGGCTTTCATACTGCCAGACTTGATTCCGTTTTTCCTGATTATTCAGATAATTGTTCAGATTATTCAGGCAACCTAAAGAAGCCCATACCAGCAATTTGGACTGCTTTCGTCCCTTTTTTGAGAGGTGTTAGAGAACTACTAAGAAAAATGGGTCAAATCTCAGAAGACAATTAATGAGTCAGAGAGTGACCCAGTTCAGAGAAAAGAAAAACAGTAATGAGCCCAAAGAAGCCATCCAAAAGAGAATGTTGGCCTGTACACCATTCCTTACACCTACTATTAAGTAGTCCTTCATTCAGACTAAATATTGAATTGGTGATTAGCACTGTCAGCTCCATTTTAGAGATATATAGAAGTCCGTACTTCCAAAGTGCTTTAGTACATTGGAGGTATATGTAATTGAAAAGAAAACAAATTATTGCCTGAAAATTAATTCCTACATTATATTAAAGAAAAACCTCATCAGTGTTGTCTTAAATCTTCTGTTGGTCAGGAAGCAAAAGCAATTAATTGGGGGTTTGTGCTTGGGGTGATTTGTGTGGGCAGGCAGTGAGGGAGATGGGTTTCTGCACTGATGCCTGGGAGAAATGAAAAGTAATCCTTTTAAAAGCCACAGAGGGCATAATTTTCATTTGAATAATTGCTCCTGAGATTGGCACTCTGGAGAAGCAACTGTTTCATCCTGTTCTCCATGATCTGAATGTGTGTGATCATACATCAGCCTTCACATTATCACCTGTTTCCCAGATAACAACTGTTTACAAAATGATCCATCTCTTCCTGGAAATACTTTCATTTAAATGATTCATAGGACCATGTTTATTATAAGGAAATGTTCACATGAATTTGTACAATTCATTTTGATTCATTGACTTTCATTTGAACTCAGAATGAAAATAAATTTTGGAATGAGTCATGGAGGAGATATTTCATTTTCTGGCCAGCCCTGGGGTGGCAATCAATAATTCACAACCATGCTTTAGAACTTCTGGTAAATTCTTCTCACAACAGCACTGCAAGCTGGATTCAGGTGTCTGTAATAACTGAGAGGAAAGAAGCAGACATGGTGTGTGTTATGTGGTTTGCTCAGGAACACCATGAGGAGCTGCAAACAGAGCAGCCCAAGACTGAGGGGACACCTGCCATGTCCTCAGCTGAGACATGGCAGTTCACAGAGATTTATTGCTTAAAGGATAAGTACTGGTCACTCCCAGGAGCAGCCCAGCTGGGTTGTAGCATTAAAAATTATAATAATTTACAGTCATCCATGGTCTGGGAGGGGACGAGGCATGTTAGGCCAATGCTCTCCGGCACGCAGTTTCATTCCTGGGGAGGTGGAATGTGGTCATAGTAGTGATCCCTCCCAACTCAGGACATGCTGGGATTCTCTCTTCTCACTTATTCAAACATATCCTTGAATTGTGTCTTTTCAAAATGGAGTCAAATATACAGGAAGACACAAAGCAATTAGAGAGAAAGAAATACACAAATTTTCTCACAGACTAAGTATGACTTGTTTTGTTGTTCTGATAACATCACAGTTCTTGAAACTGAATTGTCAGAATGAGCACCATGTGGGAGATTTAAAGGCATTTAGGCACTTGTATTGAGTTAGCCGCCTGAGTATCCTAAAAAGCTGACCCTCTCTTCAAAAGAGGTCTTTATTAACCGCTAAATGCAACACCAAATTGCCTCTATAACTTCTTCCTTTTCTACTGTTCGCTTTTGCATAATGTAACAGCAGGGCTTTGAGGCTCACGCTGTGCTCTGTTTCTGCCCTGTGGGCAGCCCATATTTGTACAGAAGTGTGGTAGAGCTTTTTCTTTCCCCGTGTGCGAGGAGATCATTTAAACAGCAGCTGTCTTTCTTATGGGGGGGAAATGTACTTACAATTTTGAATAACTACCTACTCAGGTCTTTCTTTCCATCCACTGAAAGCTACTAGAATGTATCAAGGAAAAGAGTCTAGGGAGAGAAAGTTAATAGTCATTTTGTCACAAAATTGAGTTTGAAATGTAATGATGTTTACAAAAAAAAAAAACGAGTTTATTTTAACTGAAGCATTTTGAAATAAACTGCTCGCAAATAAATGACACTTCGGTTGAGATTCATTTTAAGGAGCCTTTCTGGTCTCTCAAAACTAATGAACTGCTGACAATAAAGACTAAAATACAGCAATAAAAAGGCATTACCTATTCCATATCAGGCTTTCGAAAGTCCACTGAAGCCAGTGGGGAGCTGCTCTCCTACTTCACTGAGCGGTGTTTCAGACCTGAAGAGACAGCAGATTCGAGAAGGATGCCCCGTCTTTTCTCTAAGTGGGACCAGTTTAACACCCCACCCCTCATTCTTGCCTCGTTGAGGCCAGCTGAGCTGAACCTCAGCATCTTTGTCTCCACTGAAGCAGGCTGGAGAGTGATGCATTAATTACTTCTGAGAGATAATTAGTCGGGTTTTAAGAAGTGTTTTCTGCCCATTTGCAAGTGTCCTTTTGGGGCATTCTGGCTCCCCATCTTCACCTAGTTCACGTTCAGGTGGCAGCTCTTGTCTCCAGTGCAGTTCTGACACAGTTGTGGTAAGGTGAATTAAATCAGTGTATTTTCTAATAATAGGGATTTCAGCTCAGCTGACTGTGTGGGCAGTACAGAGAGAAGTAATAACTTCTGTGTATCGTTTACACCAGCTACCCCATGTTTTAGAGAAATGGGAAATAAACGTTCAAGGTTGGTGTCATGTAGTTCTCACTATATTTTCTTACAGCACAACCAGGTGAACCCAGGTGTATTATGCAGAACAGCTTCCACCAGAATAAAGCCATAATTGAAAGGGACGTTGATGTCACTGAACAATTTATCTTCCTTAAAAGCATTTTGCTTTACAAAAGAAGCTAATTTAGTCTGGGAATTAAATTGATGGCCGTGTGGGAACATTTGTCTAATTCACTTAGAGTTGTATCATTAGCCATGATTGTTTGATCAATATTTACAGAACAGTGGAATTTACTCAGTTGACAGATGTCAGAGTTCCGCTCCTCATTACTGAAAGTAGATTCTTTGTGGGTAACCTGCAACAACATCTACTTCCTTAGAGACTCAAAATGCTAATATGAAGTTAATAATGGATTTTTGAGTACATGATGCCGTCTTCTACAATCTTTTAGGAAGCAGCTAAAACCAGGAAATGCCTCTCCTAAATACATAACATTAATATGAACTACATGCAGAAGGCTTTAGTGGCCTTACAGGATTGGATAAAACCTGGAGGACGCCAAACATGCTACATCCAACAGCTAAAAAATAATTACTTATATTCTCAGCTTATGTGTGGGTACTAGCAGAGTGCTTCAGGGAAGGAGATGCTGCAGCAATTACATGTATACTGCTGGGATTGTCTATTTCCCTTCTTTAATAGTGTCGTATTAGTCTTTTATCAGTTTTACTCCACCTTTGGAAGCTGAATCCATGATAAATGTATTTTAGACCAGTATGTGAAATCATTCCTACGTGTATGAACTCTTTAAGTATGAACTCTCCTACGTGTTCATACTTAAAAAAAATACAGAAAATAAATTTATCTTTGTCTTCAGAACTTTCATTAATTCTTTAAAACTTTTTTTCATTCCTACAATTTAAATAATCATGTATTCAGCTTGCATTCTGTGAATTGTGACTATGACCACTTAAAATGGTTTATCTAGACTCAGTTCAGCATTGTCCTATTTGGGGGAGACTGTTTTTACCAAGTGGAAACATTAAATATCCTCCTCCCTTCTCAACCAAAATTCACTTAATCTCTCATTTTAGCACAACTTTTGGAAGTTCTTTGTAAGATTTATCATTATCAACCCTTTGGAGTCTGGGTGCTGCAAATGGGTGATGTGATGCGTTGTATATTCACAGTGAATCATTACTGTATAATTTGTGAACATATACAGAAATTTGGAATACTTGCTACTAAAAATGTGTGTATTCATGGTGGAGCCTGAGCTGCAAAACCCGGTGCTTAGATTTGGATGTGTGAATTCAGAGGAAGTAGCTTTGTCCAGTGTTGCTACAGACAGGAAGGCTCCCTCTGTCTCTCTTGGTAAAAATCAGGGTTGTTCCCCTGCAGACTTTAGAACACATTGATTTTGGGCAGGGATTACGAGAAATGCCTGTTTATCAAACAGTAAATAGAAGAAAGAGGCCTGTTTAAACAACATGAGTTTATTTTTCTGTGGAGGTTGACTGTTTTCACTGCTTTCATATTTTTAACTTTCAAGCCTCTGGCACAGACCATCAGTGAATTATCTTGGGTGTAAAATTGGAGAAGTTTATGGAAATTATTCCTGATTTTTTTCTGGCTACCCTGCATTTTCATTCTTTGTTGATTCTTAGAGATTTTGATGCCTCCCTTCTCTCTCTTCTCTCTCCTTTTCTTTCTCCCTCCCTTCCTCACCCTTTTTCTTTTAATAATGGATTTTTATCTTGTAAGCTTTTCTGCCTCTTAGCCTGATTTAAAAGATATATGCAGTTACTGCCTAATGACAAGTAACACAGGAGTAACTTCCTCCATATTCTTTTTCTTCCCTTGCTTGACTTGCCCTCTGCAGTTAAAACGATATATTTTCCACTTGTGCAATTTTATGGTCTTCTTAACCAACATGCACAAATACATAAAACACAAGTAACTTGCTTAGCACTCACTGACGTTTAAAACCAGAAGTGTGGCTACATTAGGTAAAATATGGTTTTCTTTTCACTACATTTTACATTTTATTGCATTTCTCACATTCTAAATACTTTTCTAAAGGTATATGCTATTAACCAAATATGATGCATTGAGGTACCCACCTGTGGGAGGAAGATTAGTGCATCCGTGTCTCCTGGGAGGAGTCAGCACAGCTGATCCTTGTCTCAGCATTTCCTGGCTATTTATCACACAAATGGTGAATGCCAGGTCTGTGGAAGCACTGGAGGTGAGCAGGGTGTGGGGTGAGGCACCTGGACCCTCAGCCAGTTCTTTCTCTGTGAGTGGAGGTGATGTGGAGCCAGCTGTCTGCCTGTCCATGACACCTCCAGGCTCAGCGGTCCCAGGGGAAACCATAACTTCTCTCAGGAACCTGTTCCAATTAAGGCCAGGATGTCATGCCATGAGAGTGATTCTTTAATTCTCTTGCGTAAGAAGCCAGCCCCAGCTGAAATCTAGTCTTTCCATATGTTTTGGGTTAAGTAATCTCTTGAGTTGGTAGTTATGTAAGAATGAAAATGGCTTGTAGAGTCCTATTTTGAAATTCAATTTCTTTAAGTCAGCGTAGAATAACGAATCAACTCTAGGATTTCCAGGTAATGGAGTTCCTTTAGCTTGGCAATGTGAAACTTAGATAAAAACATATCAGGCACTGATAATTTAGGAGACTCCTGTGGCATGTAAGTTTCCAATGTGTTTCAGATCAGTTCAACTCAGGATTGTTGCAAAACTTGAAATTTAGGTAATGGCAAACAAGATTTATGCAGAAATTCCACTTCCCTGGAACGCTGTTTTGAGGGTGGCAGAGCAGAGGTATGTTAACGGCATCCCTTTTACGTGTCTAAAGTTGACAGTACTGAGGAAGTTTGCTTCTACTCAAGTACACTAGTCATCTCCCGGATAGTCAAGGCTTGTTTGCCCCTTGAGTACACTTGAGGGAAATATGAGTGATGGCAGTAAAACTACTGGCAGGAATGTGTTATTGCCAGCAGATAATAACAGAGTTACCTATCTC
Organism: Phainopepla nitens; assembly: GCA_013400175.1. NCBI lineage: Eukaryota > Metazoa > Chordata > Aves > Passeriformes > Bombycillidae > Phainopepla > Phainopepla nitens. Next base: position 54,738 of record VXBQ01005683.1, read on the forward strand.
CCCACAGGCATTTCCCATATATCTCAAGATATATAAGCAATTGATTTCTCTGGAGGAGCCTAAATTATTTCTGTGCTCCTGGCAGATATTTTGCCATACCTAGAAAACTCACTTTGATCCACACACACTGATAGACATCATTTTACAGTCACAGAGTGGTGGTCAGAAGGGACCTCTGGACATCTTGCCCTGCGAATCCACTGCTCAAAGCAGGGTTAAGCAAAGTGGATTGCTCGGGACATTGTCCAGCCTGCGGCAGGGGTCACTTGCTCTTTGATCATAGGTTTTAGCTCATTGCTCGGCTTCTCCAGACAGAATCTCTGATTAGAAATCTTTGTGGTGAGACAGCTTCACAATTTCCCATTGCTGGTCCAGCATCAGGTTATGCACTTGCCTGATATAGAATAAGTGTGAAGAAAGCCTTGAATATGCACAGAGGTGGAGAATGTGAGAAATGCAAGCACAACCCGTGCTAGTGGGGAACTTTTGGATCCTTGGTGGATGTTGTCCATATTGTTATAGTTGAAGAATCACGCTCTTATTAAGAGGGGGATTCTGTACTTCTAGTCTTGTTCACTGTGTCTCACATTGGCATTTAATTGTATTTGAGCACTTGAAATTAATATGCCTTATTTACAGTTAAGGTGCTGGCAGCCTTCATAAACAGTGTATTAACATTAATTTCTAAACTTACTTCTAGATTAGTTAAGCTGCATCAACAAATTTGACACTAATGGTAGCAGATATATGAAATACATGTATTGAATATTTTATAATGTTGATATAATATCTGGAAATTAAAGAAAATTACTTAAACTGTGACTGTGTACAGAAGTAGGCCACATCCTGTATATTTTTAACTCATTTTCCACTAATTAGAACAGAGGGTATGCTTAGTTAGGCATATAATTAAGCAATAAAACCCTAGTGATTCAGTAAGCACTACTGGTATTTTGCTAATTAACAACTTCATGAAATCTAATAGTAGCTCTCTTGTCATTGGAATCAATGAAGTATTGATCTTACAACAATATGGACATACCTGAAGAACTGTCACCAACTGCACTCGCATAACGTCATTTAAAATAGAATCTAATAATTGTTTTTCTGTAAGAGAAAACGAGCGTTTATGTATGGCATTTTCAACTGTGTACAGCAGTGTATAATTCTGTCACATTACAGTTAAGTTCCTCAAAAATGACGTAAAAACAACTTGCAGAAGCAAAAAGAAAGAATAATAAATTTATTCTTGTTGGAACCCTTACTTTCAAAGAGTACATAGATTTAAAAGGTCTGTTTTATCAACCAGATTCTCACCTTATCAAGAAGAATGATTATGTAATATGCAGGACTAAGTGGAGTATGTGTCCTTACTTTTCTTTATGGATCTAGACTATCTTTTAGTATTGTGCAGAACTGAGTTTCCTGGTGGCTGTACAGCTATAAAAGCTGTCCAGGAAAATGCCCATTAAATGGGAATACTCAGCAAATCTCTTCCTCATTGCTAGTACAGCTCCAAACCTCTCTTATCCCTCAGGACAATGGACAGTGAGCATGACAAGTTTTCCTGGCAGCAAGACCAAAATTAACAATGACAGTACACTTCATAATTATTCCAGTAGCAGAAATAAATACAGGTCAGATGTCTCTCAGGATGAGATTGATGCATTTGCTTTTGAACAATAATTTAGTTTCAGTTAATGAAGCCAGTAATATTTAAATGGTGCATTCTTTCTACATTAAATGATTCAAAAGTCTAATGCTTGATTTGTTTTTTTTAAATTATAATGGTTCCAGAATTTTTCATTAGTGAGTGATTCATTGGACAATGCCAGATTTAAATATCTGGCAAAGATTTCTTATAAAGAATTATATACTCCTAAACCCTGAACAGAGTAGGCCAAAGTTGACCATTAATTTTTTGCTTCGGTTTCAAAGTCATTGGTCATTAAGTGCTAATCTACACCCCAGAGGAACCAGAGTGCATGACCTTAGGCATTGAAGTAGAAGAAGAGTTCCTTTTGATTTTTTTTGAGGCCTGGAGACTGCTTAGGCTTCATTAACTGAAACGAAATTATTGTAAAGAAAGTCTCTACTATTCTCTCCTGCCAGCCTTGGCAATGGAAACCCCATTTTTTTTTTGTATTTGTGTCCAACACAAACCCTTGGCTTTGCCACAACACGTGGCTGTGGAGTTTTCAGAGGAGTGATGCTGATGCCTTGTGCAAGTGCAGCACTTCAGTGTTGGATTGCAAAACCTGTTCCAGGGAAACCCTTTGTTGCTTCCACACTTCCACAAGACCAGGTCCTTCCTCCTGCCTCAGTTTAATTTTCAGTCTCTGTTTTTGCATTCTGTCTGGGCAGCCCAGATCCAGCCTTCACCTTTCTATCCACACAGCTTCAATCTGCCTCATACACTTCTACCTAGAGAATTTTGACAACTCTCTTATGTGTCTCTTCAACTAAAGGAATCCCTACAGATCCCTGGATTATTTGGACATGCCATTTACCCCTCCAAGACAAGCCAAATATTTGTTTTTCATTATTTTATCGGTTTTCTTTTTTTCCCAGGGCACAGTCTCTAGATTCCTACCAGGGCTTTCCTACCATACACTGCTCCATATTCCAGCAAATTATCACCATCCCATTCCTGGGCTGCACAACTTGCTTTTAATGATCAGTGCAAGGAATTTTACCAGAACAGAAACAACTGGAAAAAAAATCCTGTCAAGGAAGCAAATATCCTGATTGTTTTCCAGGAGTGTTAAAAGAATTGTTCTCACACCTTTATGAAAAAGGATAGTAGGCCTATCTGTGTCTCTAACTGGGTCTATTCCTTGAGCCAAACCTCAGAAGATGAAAAATTAATGCCTGTTTCTGGAAGAACCACATTCAGGGATGTAAAACCCGAATTACTCATTAGGGGAAAGGCAACAGAGAACAAATGTCCTGTACTGCAGTATATTCCCTTTATTCCTTCACAAATAGCTTAAGGTAAAAAGAGACCAGAGCCAGTTTGGGGGGTTGTGCTTGCAGTACAAAACAAACCCAGCACAACTGCTCTTGCTTTTTTAAGGGAAAGATCAACCACGTACAAAGCGTCTGAAACTGCCGGAGCTGTAAGACTGCGGGGATGCCCTGTTTATAAAGCTCACGGATGGACTGGACCATGAAGAGAAATTTCCCCATTACCTTATGTCCAAAATAAAATAGTAGTTTTCTCTTTATATGAATAAGGACGTAACAGTACAAATTTCATACACCCAGAGAGAGATGCAATTCATGCTGCCATTTCATAGCCACATCAAAGCCCACTAGAGCCAGGCACATGCACAGGGATGAAGAAAACAGCCCAGCAGAGATGGTGAGCTGAATTACAAAGCACTGTATTCCTGCACTGAATGGAAGGTGACGTGGTAAAAATTAAAAGGGAATTCAGCTGCTATGGTCCATTTATTTCTCCATGCTTCAGAGACTGCAAACTAGCTGGCTCTGTGCAGCATCCACCCACTTAGTCATAGACCACAAACAAATAAGAGCCAGCACAACCCTAACTGAGCAGCAGACCAGCAACTGAAGATAAAATGCTCCACAGCTTGTTACTGTCTGTGTAAATAACCCACTCCTTCAAATCATTGTTTAAGAGGCATTTTAAAGACCTTTAGGATAATTACTATATCTGGTTCCAGAATCGGCATACCCTGTTGCTAATGAATTACTTGTATTAGGAGATAGATCCTGTATATTTCAGACTGCTGTAAAAGAAAATAATTTATAACGCATCACAAGATTATGGGGAAAAACACTTTGGTGGCCATATGTCGAGCTTCAGACTGTGAAAACCCCAGCAATGATACTACAAATTTTACGTTGGTTAAATTACCCAAAGAGAGGAGCATCATGAAGTTATATTCTCTCTTTCTTCTCCCTAAATCCAAATGGAATCCTAAAAATAGCAAAATATATTTCAGGAAATTTTTTTAAAAATTACAATTGCAGCCCTGTTAAAGGGAACATCTCGCTCCAGCCAAGGACAGTTAATTCTAAGGCCACATCTGAAAATCAGGAAGAGCCAGAACAAAAGCAACCATAATTATATTAAAACTGCCTCATTAATGTAGTGTTAAGCATCAGAATATTGTAAGGAGGGGAGGGTGCAAGAATTAATAGTTTTATTGTAAAAATAAATTGCTCTGTTGTCCTTCTTTTTCTATCTCTATCTAAAGCTTCCACTCATAATTGAGCCCGCTAAGTGTAGCTTTTGTTAGATGAAAATGTGGCCAGGCTGTTAGCACTCTTTTATCTGATGGCTTAATGCAGTAAAGCTTGCATTATAAAAATGAACTCTGCAAAGGAAAATTAAGTTGAAAGAATTTACTAGAGATCATGTTACTTTTTTAGATAAGTACTTCTTAAAGGAGTTCAATCAGTGCTACTGTTTCTTTCAGTTTTACTAGGATCCATATATTTATATATTATATATAAAATCACAATAATGGGATTTTCCTGTACAGAGTATATTAAATTTATCACTGGTACACAATTAAATTGATCCATTGTGTTGCAACCTGTGACTGATTTTCTAATGACTGGCAAAAGAGAAAGGTGAAAGGATAGCAATCTTTTTTATGTGTTGTAGACACATTTATGGTAAGTTGCTGTAAAGGTGTTTACACATTTCTAAAGGTGAAAAATGTAAGCATTGTACATGATAAGGGTTAGTTATTTTTCTACACTGGTATGCACATGAGGGGGAAATATTTGCAGAACGTTTTGGAGGCCTGGAGAAAGGATTCAGTGTCCTGCTACTTGTAAATTGTAAATCAAAAATTTATCCATCACAGTCATCCTATACAGAATCTGAAAGACAAAACTGTGATTTGGGCACCAAACCTGACAAACTTCCAAAATGATTAGACAGAATTAGACCATGCAACGGGGGACAACATAGTCTCTGCACATCTCAGGATGGAAAATGTTTATTTTTCCAGAGAAGAATGTCAAATAAGGGGGTTCCCACATAGGTATTAGAAATATGGGAGTGATCCTCATGGAACCAGTTGCTATTCCAAAGTTCTAAGAAACCTGTTGGTGACTTGAGACTTTTTCTCCTGTGAGCTGTGTTCTTGTGCTCTAAGCTTTGAGCCATTTTCCCTATGCCCAATATTTGCAGGTAAATCCCTTCATCAATACAAGATCACAATGATCCTTTCACTTTCAATTTCCTACATACCTTTACACATTCCTAACTTTCTTGTTCAGCTCAGCTTGTTTCTCTTTCATCTACACCACCAGAGAAAGATGGAGATCACAGCGAGGTGCAAGAACAGAACCTTGGTGCCAATTTTCAGGAGTTTAGCCCTGCCAGGTACCAACTCTCAGGAGCTGCTCCATGTCTTGAAGAGACACAGCTCTGAGTCCTTTGACTCTGCCCATTGTTATTTTTCGACTTGTTGCTGCCTGGCTGCTGCAGTGTCATGACGATGAAGTCTCTAAAGGCTCTCTCTCTTCAATCACTATGCTGACACAATGGCACTCACAAGAAAAGAAGCATTTTTAACCATCTTTTGATTCTGAGCTGTCTTTTTCATTGCTAATGATGTTGCCTATTTCTGTGTGACTAGGGGAAAAGAAAATTATATATATGCATATATACCAACAATCATGTGGAAAACTGCCCATACAACAAGTCACATTTCTTATTTGTCACTGGCAAGAATATTAATTGGCTCATTTTCCGCTTTATCAAAACTCTAAATTACAACTGCAATGACTTCATTGATTTTCAAGGCAATTTTCTCCCCCCAGAGGGGTAGTTTTCTTTCAACAAACCATGAACATTCGTGTATTACACAAATAAGTCTAATGATTGGTATCTTCCTATTGTCACCTTGCAGTTGGAGGTCTGTAGTTTACTCCTTCCTATTTGAATAGTGATTAACATAATAATTAGATTTTTTACATAAAGCTATGATTTTCCGAAAGGAACTGCAGATATTCTGTTGAATATAAGCTATTCAGCTCCTCTTTAAACAAAAAGGGCAGAGTTTGCATTAGCTGTAATAGACCAGCTGATTTGTTGGACAATTTAGAAGAGCATCTAGTTATTTAAGTTCTTCTTAATATCCCTTCTCCAGCCAAGTTCTTGGGTACAAAAGGTTAATTTTTTCCACTTCATCATCTCATCTATTAAAAGATTTTATCTCTGCATACAGTATTTTTTCTTCCTGTATTCCTAGATAAACAAAAATGAAATTAGTGTCATCACTAAATAAAAGCATAACCTAAAAGTCGGACTCCAGACTCTTCAAAGTAGATTTTCTATGTATTTACTTCATGTGATCGTGCAGTCTTTAAAAATATTTTTATAAAATGCATGATGATGCAAGGAATTGTAGAGAAAGTATTAACAGCACCAAGCCAGATTGCAGCAGAGCAATGTGACTGCCTCCCTGCACAGCTCTTGACAAAGACAGGTTTTAGATAGTTCTGTGAAGAGTTCTGGAAATCCAGGATTTCAGAGAGATTATGAAAATCCTCCCAAGATAATTTCAGGGGATAAAGGCAGACACCATCTCCCCAAAGTCTCATCATTTGCAGTGATGTAATCTTTCTGGAGGATTTGGAACTATACTCATGGGTCTTTTTTGACAGACAGGGTGAATGTTGGACACCTGAAACAAAAGCATTGAGGAAAAAGGTTTTCACAGATCTATCACCAGTGCAGCTTTGAAGACTTTGTAAATTCAAAGACCTCTACGTTGATCTGGCTCTTCCTAGCAAATAATTAATACCTAGTATCACTCTCTGGTCTCTTGTTTAAGATTATTCACAATTAACTGATGTTTCAAGACTCAAAGACAAAAAAACTGGTGTCCTTGGAAAAAAATGCACAGAAAATCCTTGTATTGCAAAGCAGAAAAGGAACATGGACTCATGCTCTGGGAAGAGTGTGAATTGGAAGAATGTCTCCTTTTGGAGATTTAGTGCTTTATCACTAAATTTCTTGACTGCCTTAGGAAATACCTACGAATAAACGTTTTCAGCCTTTGCCACATTCTCCTTTTTAGATTTTCCTAGTATCCTTTCTGGCTTGCTTTTTGAGATAAAAGCCTTTGCTAGAAAACAGGAGAGCACAGTGACTTTCAATAGCAGAACTACCAACAAAGCCAAACAGAGTTTCAAAGACAGCATAAATGTCATTAATTTTCTTAGGGTTTTGGGGGGGTTTTTTTGTTTTGTTTTTGTTTGTTTGTTTGCTTTTGTTGCCAGAAGGTATCAGCAATCCAATGTCGGATTTTGAACCACGGTATGTAACATAGGAAGGCTGTTAACAAAGAGCACTTCTACACTGGCAGTTAGAAGTGCAAAAGAACTGACTATTGAATCAGTAAGGTTTTAACTATCATGTTCTAGATAACATCTAGAAGACTCTTACATGTTTTCATGGACATAGAGTGACATGAATGTTCTCCTCTGTAATCCAGCCAGGCCCCAGCCACAAGTGAGTTATTTGATTTGCAAGAACTCCTGCATTTTCAAGGTATCTTCATCACATGTTGACAGCCAAATGAGGACACGAACACAAGAACTCCTTCCTGTGTGAGACCTTATTTATCATGCCTCTCATGTCAAATTGGTCTCCAAAACTCAGTTTTGAAAAGTTGATGAGGCTTCCTGGCCCCAGGGAGATCTAAGCTCTCATGGAAGAGCAGACACATTTGGTGACCCTCCGGATGCACAAAGGAATTGTCAAGTATGTTTTCAGGATGACACACCATTTGTCAAAGTCAGTTAGGAGAATGTTACCAATGACTGATATTTTCACTGCATTTTGGAATATTTGTCTCAGTATTTGAGCGAACTGTTGGCAAAAAGAAAACAGGTGGGATACTGAGTTATTCATTCCTGAAATCTGCTGTGTATCTGTGGCATGTGATTCCTCAGATATTTTTATCCTTTCAATGCAGTGTCAAACCACTTCCAATAGTCAAATGCAAAAGAACTGCTCACAGCTTCTTCTTCTAGTGTGTTTGATATAAGAAAGCAGAAGACAGCTGGTGTTCCTGGTACTTGTGCAGAGATTTGTACATGGCTGTTCCAGTGAAATTTTGGATTTGGAACTGCTTTATGGTCAGGTCGGTATTTCACAAATGGGTTAGAACCAGATGGTTTGTACTGACCTCCTTCCTTACCAGAGCATGTCCCTGTGTTTCCTGTGCAGGGGGGCACCTCTGTAGGCGAGGAAGCCACTTGTACGTCCATATATGCCAAGGAGTTTACAGAGTTGTTAGTAAAGTACAAAAGCCAAGGATTTGGAAATGCCAGAGACAATCCTGTTTGTCCAACCTAAGTTAAACCATCCTGTACAAATCCATTATGGCAGTGCCATGAGGTGTGGGACTATACACCAGTTATCCCCAGGACTGCAGCCTGTTTCACACAGACTGGCAGCACCAGACAGTTTTACTGACAGGGAATCTTGGTTTCATTGCTGAGAATTTTGCCCTTCTTCCTGCATCATAGATAAATCCTAGTTTGAAAACAAAATTCTCTTTCTTTGTCAGCTTTTTAGTAGCACTTCTTATAGGATTTTTATGAGGTTCAATCTACAGTGCTGACAGGAGTTAAGAGGTAGTGCTATTCCCATTTCACAGGCAGGGAATGCCAGCACAGAGGAAATGATAAATAGAGAAAAATACGAGTAACTTAAGATGCAGGGGGGTGTTCAGTATGTGATTTTTCACGCAGGACTAAACCATGCACAAATTCTAAGACATCACGTTGAAGTTTCTGCAATTTACAGAGGTGTGCTGCAAATGACTTCCCATTAAATGTTTCAAAACTGCAAGTTTCTGACAGAAAACTGTCTGGTTTCCCACCAGAAATTAAACATGTACACTTGTGCCATCTGCCTATTCATCTGCTGTTAATATTCCTTCCACCTCATTTCTAAGCCTGTTGGCTGGTTTCAAACAAAATTGGTGAAGGAAAAGTCTTCTAAGTGAATGCCTTTAGGTCTAACAAAACCTGGCAGCTAACAGAGTAAGACCCAAACAACCGCTTCCACTGAGGGAAAGGAAACTGCACTTCTGCTCCATCCCTGTCCTGCCAGGCAGTGCCAGACCCTCTGCTCACCACACACAATTTTCATCTGGCTGCTTGCTCAGGGATTTAGGGCACAAATGGTGGAGTTAATATCTATGTTCCCCTTTGAGAAGTTGCGTTCTCATCTGGTGATACAAAACAGAAAAGCAAAACTGAGTAAAATCATCTCCAAGATATGCAGTAATGAGCCCTCACCATACAATGAAAGAGGTACCATTTCCAGCAGCTTAGAGGCATTTATGGCGTAATAAATGCACTTTTATAAAAAACATAACTGTAAGTAGAGGAAGAATTGGCTGCTTTTAGCATAAAGCATTCCTAGACAGGGTGATGCAAGTGTTTGTGGCATAGAACATTAAAGAAAGGCATATCCAAAAAATAAATGGTAATGGTGTAGCAGTAAATTCACACTCTCTCACCTACAGACAGCTTCACAGCTCTCCAGCAACTGTGCAGAAGTGGAAAATACAGAGGAGCCAAGGAGATGCCAGCCACAAAATCAGTCACTTGCTGATTACTGCTGCTAGAAACCTGCCCCCACTGCAATCTGTTTGGCATTCCCCACCCTGGAGCTGCAAATGAAAGGAGAAATCCCAAGCTGGTGTGTCTTACACTTCTGCCTCATTCTGACCCAGCACCATACATACCTGGGCCTGAGTTTACCGTTTGATGAAGTTGATGAATGTTATGCTTTTGATTACATTTGTGCAAAAGTGAGCACAGAGGAGGAAAATCTGGGCAAGTGAAGGCACAAGAAAGCAGTGGGAAAAATCTCAAATTGCAAAAGGCAAAGACACTTCAGAAGAATGAGTTTTGCTTTTCAACAGCTTCCTCAGGTGACACCTGCTTTCTGTTGTGCAGCTCTGCAAAATGCTGCTATGTCTGTGAATTCATCAGTGTGCTCTAAATCAGGAGAGGGGTCGCTGAGAGATAAATCTAGCAAAATTTCTAAAATCAACTTTGTCCTTTCCTTCCTAAAATAACATTCAGAGCAGGAGATGAAACCACCCTTGAACAGGTGAGTGGAGACTCCAGCTGGGCAGTTGTCTCTCAGGACAGGTCTCCTAAGAGAGAAATACAAAGTCCCAGGGGGTTATAGCTGCTTATGTTAAGATAAACTACTTTACTATTGCACATTTGTGGTACCTTTTAGAAGAGAACCAAAACAAAATACTTAAAATGAAGTCCACAGAAACCCACAATATCTGTTTCTTTTAGCTGAGCATTCTAAGTGCCAAGTTGTTCACAGTGGATGCCGCAGCATCTGGCTCTGTTTCCAAAGCAATATGGAAAATTCAACCAGGAGTAAGTTCCACATGGCAGTGAACTGGAAGGCACAGTGCAGCGTATTATAGGGGAAGTGCAACTGGAAAAGAAGGGGAAAACAATTCAAATGGAAGCTAAATGCAGATGTGAATTTGACGTCTCGACACTTGGAATTCCAGTTTGGTTCGTGGAGGCCCAACAATAGGTAATTTCACTCTATCTTATAATGGTAGTATAGACTAGAAAGTTGTACTGACCAAAAATGGACAGTTCTGAATTTCCTTTTATCTTCCAAACATTCAGCTCAAATTTGGCAAAGTGTCTTCTAACCTGTAACTGTGACTGACAGTCATACAAAGTCAGATGAGAACTTGGCTTAAACTGCAGTTTTGATTCCTATGTTAGTGGAATTCTTAAAATGAAACCATGAAAGTCAATCTAAATGTATCTATTCAACAGTTAGTGAGAAATTCAAGGAGATTAAAGAGCAGAATTTGGTCAGGGAACTGTCTGTCATTGTTAGACACCTGGAACAAGTAGCCCACCGTGACAGCCTAGTCTTAATGTTGGAAGACAGGCAATCAGAAAAAGAAAATTATAGGTACAGATGGTTCATCTGTAAACTGAGCTTTCAAGTGAAATTTATTTTACATCTAACCCTGTGCTTGCTTTTGTGTTTTGAAGATGTGAGAGGAACTTGAAAAACACATTTTTTTGGGCAACTCCTGAAACAACTGAGAAGGGGACACCAAAATTTTCTTGGAATACGTGTTTTCTTCTGCAGTGAGTTCTTCTTGCATAGACTTCAATTTTGACAGCTAAAATATGTTTCAGCAGCAGGTACCCATCTGGATAGTAATCTGAAATAACAAAAAAACTAATACAACACTTCTGAATATATTGCTACACTCATTATCTAATGTTCTGCTGCTTTATACCTCACCATAATAGTTCAGAAATAATGGAGAAAATCTTTGCTTATTTTATGAACAATAAAGTATTGAGATCAAGAAAAATGTTCCATATATCCTTGACTTATAGATCAGATGGGCTTAATAAAAACTGAAATTAAGTGATTATCAATAATTTGAGGATGTGATCTTCTTAGTTGCATTTTCCAAGCTGTTCAGCTTGCTGACTCTTTTCTTCTCTCTCCCTTTCTGCTTCTCCTTCTCATTAGGAGTTTGAGGTTCTGGTCAAGTCCTTAAAAATTTTTTGCTCTGAAACAAAGGAAACCATGTCATAATCATCTTCTGAAAAGGTATTTCCTGTAGAAACAGCCATAATTGAGTATTATGTGAAGCTGGGAATTTTAGAACATTAGTTTAATCGCTAGTACCCATTTTAATTAGCAAGAGTTACATTCCTACCACAATGAGCAATTGCATAGAATAACATAGTGGAAAATTTCAAGAAGATTTTTTTGACTTTGTTGAAAGCACTGAAGATACATGGTGTCTTCAAGAGCTGCACACTTAACCCAGGGCCGTAACAAGAAATTACAGCATGATATCAACCCAAATGCCCCATCACAAGCCCCTGCTTATCTCCGGTACAGTAACACTGAGTCCTCCAGGACAGGAACTTCATTTGCAATGCCATTAGTGACACAGATTTAATCCCAGGTGCAGAGTATAGGACTAAATTTACAGTAACACATCTGTGACTTCTCTGTAGCTTTCCCATGTTAATGTTAGGCTTAGCAAAATGATAAAGGATCAAAAAAAAAAAAAAAGAGAAAGGTGTAAGAAATTGTAGAGAGAATGAAAGCAATTAATCACTGGATATGTACAGTATACAAACAGTAGCAGCAGGTACTTCAAAATGAACAGCACAGAGCTGAATTTTCATGAAAGGATGTTCCTGTGGTTTCATATGTCAAGGCTCTTTCATGTTAAATTTTACGTCTTATGCATGCATGACACAGTCTGATCTTCACCATTTTCCAGCTCTCTTTGGAAATCCTGGACGTGGATTTGGATAGCCTGCATAGGCCCTGGGGGTATCCTGTCCTAGGCACTATGAGAGCTGATCCCTCAGGCCTGCTCTCAGACCTTTTTTTAAGGACTTTTAAGAGTTTTCTGGAGGTCTGAGGAGAGGAACGTGGGCTACACAGGCCAGATGGGCAAACTGCAGAGAGTTAATTTTATTGTCCTTTGGACTCATAGGCTGATGAAAGACACCAAAATTGGAAAAATCTCTGTTCAAGTGGACCAACATTCAGAGAGGTGCCATCCAACTGCAATCCAATCTTTCATGCCTTCCGTAATCAGCCAAATTTGTCTGGGGAGGAGGATTTGACCCTTTCACTGCAGGAAGAAAGCTATAATTACTTTGAAAGTAAAAAGAACTTGTCCTTTAGGTTACATAATCCATGTTCCTGCTGTCTTACATAACCACGGAGGACTAAGTAACATGTAATTGAATGAAAGCTGCAACACTGGGTTCAAAAATCTGCTGAAATAATTAGTATTAGCAGTCAATTACATTGATTTATACAGTCAGTATTCCAGTCAGAGGCAACCACTGTAGGTTATTATCCTTGTGAATCAATGTATTCAACTGCTGTGCACAAAGGAAAAAGTCAAAGATTATAATTTGTAACATTTGCAGCTGAAAAAAGGAGATGCTGAATGCATTGTGTGCACTGCACAAGGAAAAGTCATGCTGAAAAATGAATGGAGAAAGAAAGACAAGTAGACATGAAGGATTGCTTAGCACACAGCCCAAAGTAAAATGTGATACTGACTACTTGAATATATTATTTGCACAGTTCTTGTAATACTCGAAGTCCGGAGGAAGAGTTTCTGCTGTGTATGACTGTGTAAATACATACAAAACCACACATACATGTACATACATAAAATAACTTTACAAGAACGGATATTGGGTGTCAAAGTACTTCAAAGTATGAAGTGATACAATTTCTATCTGTATGTTACTTTATCATGGTAACAATATTGCCAGCTAAGAATAAAGTAGCAATATTCATTATTTTCCACTGCAATGAAAACTGTAATTTTTTTTTTACCTGCAAATACAGGGCTGGCTTTAGCTTAAGTGGCAGGATGAATGCTAAATGAGAGCTAATGAATAATTCATGAATGTTACATAATGCAGCAGCTCATTCTGGGATTCATGTTTGAAGAATGACTTCTGCTGGTTAGATGCTGTTTAGATTCTGGGCTAGTGACACCTTGGCGTGACCTGCCTGCAATGAGATAATGATGAAAGGATTGGTTTGTTGTCTGGGGTTTTTTTAACCATTAAAATTTTATTGAGTTTTCATTACACAGACGTATCTACAGAAGACTGAAGAAAGCATGTACGCAAATTCAGGAAGTGTGTTCCACTCCCTGAGCTGACTGCAGAGTCAAAAACTGCGTGGAGTAAACCAAGGGCCTGTTCCCACCACGTCCTATGCAAAATGCAGCACAGCAGGGAGAATACCACGCTTGGTATCAGGAAATCTGGGTCCATCCCAAGCTCTGCCAGCTGCTTAGGACGCGACATAAACAGCGATGTGATTTCCCTCCATGCCCTTGAGTGGGGAAGAGGAAAGGAAGGGAGATTTTGAACCTCACAGGACAGGGACTGAGCCTTGGTGGTGTTACAACTGTATATACAAGGTATAGAAACTGACACGCGAGCAGAATCTACCCCAAAAGCCGGAGACTAACCTGTCTAAACTGTGCAGCCTACTGCTGAAGGTAGCAAATCGCTCAGACCACTCCACTGAGCAATTAGACAACACCACTGAGTGAGTAGGAGACTCCTCTACTATGTGTAAAGCACTTTCTGGAACTGTTAACTCACTGATAATCTCCATGTTTCTGCATGTTGTGCAAATGATGCTGTTTCCCATTGAATGGGATATTTGAGATGCCTGTTAAAGATCTTAAATTACTTTAAAAAATAGTAAATCTATCAAGCCAAGTACTCCGTGAAAATATTTAAATAGTTGTATGTAACAGCTCATACACTTAAGTTCATCATATCGTACAATTACATTCTAACAAGATATCAAAGCCATCACCACCCTATTCTTAAAGTACACAAAATGTTTTGCAAATCCTCAGGAAGAAAGCAGGCAGGTAAAGAGCATGAAGCCTGTGAAAGATTAACCCCCCCCTAGCAGTGATGAGGGCAGTGCTTTTTCTATCCGTTGGTAAGTTTGTGTAGGTGTCAGTGTACAGTCACAACACATCGCCGTCTCTCCTCTTGGCATCAGTAAGGCAGCAACTGGAACTCGTCTGTATCTTTTGTTCACAGGAATTCTGTTACAAACGCTGCAGCAAAGTGGGGAGCTGTGAAGTTCAAGTGTGTTAATGAAATTTCAGGTTTGTTCCTGTTTGTGTTAGTCTGTGACATTCTGCGTGCCTGTTCAGTGGCTCTCTCCTCTGCAGTTAGTAATAGACTTGGTACAAATCTAGCTAAATCGAGTTACTATAAGATAGAGAAATTAATAGTTTAAAAAGTCAATTAATTTCTGTCTATATTTTAAGATTTCACTGCCAGATTTAAACATTCTTGTTTCCTGAATGCTGACAGGAACAACTTGCATTGATTTGCAATATTCACCCTCCATATGACATAATGGACAGCTTCATTACAAGGGATGATAATTTTTTTCCATGTGATTAATGCGATTAAATAAACTTTGTATTTTCAAGCCATTTATTTTGAAGGGATTGTGATTGGACTTTTATCACATCAAGGTTATTCAACTTCATATACAGGACGAGTCAAAAAGCAACATTTCTGAAAGTGAGGTCATCAACTGATGTTATTTAGAAAGTGTATTACTCAAATAATTTTTGAGATATATTAAAGAGGTATTCTATTTGCAATCCAATGCCATTTGAGTTATCCAAAGGTGCTCATAACATTCCCATTGAGGACAACTCATTTCCTACTTGGAATCAGAATTCAGGTCCCACTTTATTCAATGAGAATTTTGCCATCAACTTTAATTAAATCAGGATTTTGTTTGTACTATATATAACTCAGTAAGCTTCAAACTACTCCAAAATGCTGGCATGAATTATCACTGTCTTCTGCCCCTATTGTAGAATTGCAAACACAATAATCAGGCTGGAGGTGTAAAAGTAGCAACAGAGAGAGGCTAGAATTGAGGAAGAGGGTCACAGCAGCACCACACCATGTAAACACTGTGTCACCCATGTCGTGGTGTAAATCTGCATGAGTTCCCAGATTAATCCATCTCCTCTAATTAAAGTGATTTAATATGTAACCCAGAGGCATAGAACAATATTTTGTTGCAGGCAAACATACTGCCATAATCAGCATATTTTCAGGCAATTCATGCATAAGAAATGTCTCTGTTATATGAATGTATAATGTATACACAGAAACAGATTATACCTATTGCAAAAGCTTTTCTCTAAGATAGCATAAAATTCTGTGCCTCAACTGGTACTTCAAATAATGAAATCTTTTCCTGATCCACTGCATAAAGCGATTATGTAAATTTCTGCTAGTCCTCTATTTCTATAATGCTTATGATTGAGAGTTTGACATGATCATAATTCGTCTGGCTGTAAGATTGTAAAAGAGGCACAAATAAAGCATAATTTTAAAGAAAAAATCCATAGCTAGTAAGCAATTCAATATCCAGTAAAAACTTCTTCCTCTGAAAAGAGTCCACCAGCCAGCAGACTCTCAAGCTCCTGTTTCCAAGGAGCTGTGTGTGGCTGATGCACACTCACACTAACTTCCTCAGTTAATTCTGTTTCCCATAGCTCAAGCATTTCAGACTCTGCTGAAACCCAAAGCCAGAGGTTCTGCAAGCAAGCCTGTGAAGCCAGCCTCACTCAGCCATGGGCACCTGCAGAAGCCACTGTGCTGCCCTGATTGGCAGATGTACAGCAAGGCACAGTCAAAAACAGCAGTGATGGCACAGGTGGGTGACATCCCTAGGTTTTGACCTCCGGTCCTGGGATTGAGTCACAGGTCAGGCTATCCTTTTATTGACCATGCAAGCATCTATAGAGCTCCTTAGCAGTATAGACTAATGGAAGTGGCTATCTGTGCTTGCATTTGCAGCTATAGAGGTTGTTACTCTGTTCATCAGAAGAGCCTTCTAAGCGCATTCCTACAAATCACTGATGTGTGTTTCATGCCAGGCATGCTCACTCACATGTGTTGCAAGAATGAAGGACCCTAGAGTGAGTAATTAGCTTTTAGATTTATTTGTTTTGTCATCCTAAAACTAGATAATTAAAAAAGGAAATAAGCATGTTTTCAATAGGTTTGTGTGGTTCACACCTGTTAGTAGAAGCAACATTACCTTTTTCAGTGGAGAACTCCCCTGCACTTTGAAGTTCAAATGAAAAATCTCTCACAAGCTCTGGTGGGTCTGCTCCTCCACTGGTGCATTAGAAACAAAGTGCCAAAATGAGCTGACAGCTTTTCATTTCTTTCCCTAATTAACAATCACAGCAGCTGCTCAGTGGAAGAACAATAAGCTTCCTTCTTATTTTTTATCTCATTTAAGCAAAATTTTATTCTCGTTTGATGTAAATTTCGGTGCTTTTTTTTTCTTATGACACTACAGTTGCTGCAGTCAAGAGCTGGTTTTGTGTTCTTGTTTTAGCTGAGGCAATAAAGCAAATAGGAGATAATTTGATACCTCAGTCCTGACACACAAATTAAATACTAGGTGTCAAGAAATCTCCCCTTTTCACGTGACATTAGCTTTTCACTGCAAAAAAGGATAAAGACAAAATGATCACAAAATATTTTTGTATTTTTGTATAATTTAACCTTGACCAGGAGCCAAGTTTTATCATTCAGCTTCATCTCACAGTTACATGAATACTTTCTGTGATCTTTCTTCAGAGATTTCTGGGTTTGACATATTCTTAAACTTAGTAGAAATCAATGTAGCTCAGTTTCAAAATCTTCCTAAGGTAAAACCTTTATGTGGACTCACAGAGTGACAGCTAGCTTTAAGTAGCTTTAAAATTTGTGCCTGGGCTCAAAAGACTAGAATAGGACTTAAAATCTGTAGCTCCTCTGTGGTTTTACTACACACTTCATGCATTGCTGAACATAATCATCTGACCAAGGAAGACAACAAAAGTTCCCCTTGTGCTTGTTACGTCCTGCCCTTTTTTTTCTCCTACAAAGAAGGTAGGAGTTATCCGAAATAATACATTTGCCTTGTATTTTCATGGTACAATCAGATTTCTCTGTAGAAGTCATCAGTTTTTACAAGGGCCTAATTTCCACAGGTTGTGCAGTATCAATGAAAGAAACCTAAAAAGAAATTATATGCTTCAGCTACTGGGAAATTTGGGGGTTGTAGATGGCCACAAAACACTCATAAGTGACTCAAAAAATGCATTATACTTACATAAAGAGCAAAGCAGCACACAACCATAGATGCATCTGTCCATGCAATAAGGCTGATTCTATCTATCACTTAAATCGATGAGGAAAGTTGCCAGTAAGTGTGGCCAACTGATCCTCTAACAAACAATATTTCTCTCAACAGAAAGCCAGCACCACGTGCCAATTTATAGGAGATGTGCCATTCTTTCCCTGTGCTATCACAGACAACAAATTTTTGCTCAGAACGCAAAAATACATTTTTATAAAAATGAAGCACCTTATCTGCTCTGTGTGAGTATGGAAGCATTTGGATTGCCCCAGTGGACGCCTTAAGATCCTTTATTACATTTATGCTGTTGGCTTCTTGAGTACAGCTTTGAGAATGCAGCCCAATCAATCATCAGTGAATGGTGTTCAGTGAAATATTTGATGTGTTTGGATCCATGGACGTGAAAGTCAAATCAAAGGTTGTGAGGAGGTTACGTCCTATTTCAAAGGTGAGTCATCTGTATACTCTGAGTCAGCCTGAACACAACATCAGCAGAAGTTAAGAGATAAACAAATGCTCTGGATCATACATAAACCTGTAAAAATTCCTTCTGTGTCATCTGAATACCTGCCATTCAATTACTGGCACTTGAAAAGGGAAAAGGAGTCTCTGGAAGAGTACGATTAACCATTAACTGCTGATGAGGAAGCACCCTGTTTTGGAGACTGCATTAGCTTACACAAGTGTGAAGCTGCAATGTTCCCATCATCCTCAAGATGTTTTCACAACAGGTTATTAGCCTGGTAGCTGTGCTTACACTATTTCTGCATGGTGTGCAATATGTACATTGCTCAGCCTCCCCAAAATGCTCATTGATTAGCTACTTCCATACACACAATATTGTCTTGGGGCCCATCACAATTTCCACTCACACTTCACTCAAATCTAATATGAAACATGCTTTCCATTCAGAATAGTGCAGCTGCCTAATGCCTCTCCAGCCCTCTTGGAGGCAGACACACTCCTTCCTGAGCCAGCTACCCAGAAAGTCTAATCAAATGGCTTAATGGGTAAGTATCACTCTTTGACTTAGAGCAATTATTTACATTTGGCTAAAGCTTAACACATATTTTGGCAAAGTTAATCTTCAAAAAAAAATACTTAAGCTTAGCTCAAAGGCATTTCAGGGCATAGAAATATAGATTTATTGCAGCAGTTGTTATGTATGTTCAATCTTTCTAAACTGGCATACGCCTTGCTTCAGTTTCCATCTGCTGATCCTTACAAATATACTATTTAGTACACAATACTTCTTTTTTCCATGAAAACACTACTACATTGCAATTGAAACCTCTTTCAATATTTTTAATAAGTACATATACTAAAAATCAAAAACTCAGCCCATCTCATGTTACACTTGCAATCCTGGCTGTGCACATTTCCAAACTACACTCCTGATCCAAACTGGGATTATGCAAGTATGTTTTGTTTTGCTTTAATTCCCCCAAACAACAAGTTTCCAACTGATGCCTGGCAGCTTCCCTGCAGCAGGTAATCTTGTGATTGGAGATTAAAGAGCACTAACCAGAGAGTGTCTGACTGACCAGGTCCTGCCTGACTGGGATGGTGCTGCTTGGCAGCATTTACCCTTCTGGCAGACACTGCTGGAAATTTCAGGGAAACCTTCAATTTTGTATATTTAAAGCTATCCAGAGACAGAGTAGTTGCAAAATAACTACTGATTATTCCACTCTTTTTCAGTGACAAACACCCAGGGTAAGTAAGAGAACATTAGATCTATTTTGAAGAGAGAGATTTTGTTCTACAGATTCCCATGGAGAAAAGGGATAGATTACTGCAGAGCACTGGACAGACAGGGCCACTTTCAGCAGCATGGTAAGTGCTGAACACCAGCATTTGCGTGAGGTCAGGTCCCAAGCCATAAGCACCAGCTCTAGTGTGGGAACCCCGTCATCACAGAATCACAGAATGGATCCCGTTGGAAGGGACCAGCACCCCACAGGTCCCACTCTGCAGACCTGCTCTCCAGCAGGTCATCCCCAGCCTATGCTGGTGCCTGGGGTTGTTCGTCCCCACGTGCAGGACCGTGCATCTGCCTTTGTAGAATTCCAGACTGCTCCTCTCTGCCCATCTCTCTGACCTGTTGAGATCCTTCTGAAGGGCAGCCCAACATCCAGAGGTATCGGCCACTCCTCCCACTTCTGTCCAAAAGCTCTGTATTGTGTGTTTGTGCATAATGACCACCGCTCCCATAGCCAGCTGACAGTAAAAAGAAGGCTTTCAGAGAGACAAGGAAGAATAATTTTCACATATTACTTTTTAAAGGAATTGTTCCTCAACAACACAAGCTTTTTACATTACATTGTCAGGAGAGAGGTTCTGCCTTTTTAGCAAAAGCTTTTTTATTTTTCAAACATGAAGAAGCATTTAATTACAGGGCATTACTAAAATAACATGTTAAGGATGAAATCCAGTTCTATTCATCCAAAATCAAAAGAGGCCATGTCTGGCTAATAAGCTACTTCTTCCTATTTGGGAACTTTTATCTGGTGTTTTAAAAATTTTAAGCTGAAATTTGACTCTACAAATGTATACATTGAAGCATAATCATGAAAACATTCACTATACAAATGTTAATTTGTTTGAAAACACAGTTGATTCTGTCCTTAAATTTATATTTAATGAAAAAAAATATCAAAGAATGAAGTAATTAATTATAGGGACATATGTTTGTATGAGACCTACCCAAATAGTTAACAGTTCTGCAGAGAGACACATGATGCGAATTGAGCTAATTTCCCAGTATTTTCAGTGTATTTTCTTGGGTTGTTTTTTGTTTGTTTGGAGGAGGTGTAGCTGCTCTGGGAGGTTTTTTGTTGATTGGTTGTTTTGTTTAACTTTTGATGCAATCCCAACAGCTGTATGTTGCAGGCATGGGGATGTTGGATCAAACCAGTGCTTTTTTTGACCCTTAAGCATCAATAATTAGCCAACAGCCAAGGCAAACTAAATTAACCCTCTAAATCAGCAGCTTTCTCCACCTCTGGAAAAGGTTTTGGATATTTCTAGGTGTCTAAGGTCTGGTGAAGAGGGCATAAAGAGCCTACCTAGCCCAGAAGTCAAGCAGGCTGCTCAAAACTCCCCCAAAGCAGAAAAGCAACAGCAAGCTCTTAATACTTTACCTTGTGACACAGAAAAAGTTCTTCTTTAATGACTTTCTTTCTCCTGGAGTAAAAGTTACCAACAAATTTTAGAACGGTGAATGGCTTCTGCTTAAGGGCTCTATTTTTAACAGCCAAGAAGAAATCTAAGCAGTAACTGATTGCTCGGTATAGAGAAAACCCTTGGCTAGCAGTAATTTCTTTATACTCAAGGCTACAATATTACCCTTGTTGCACAGAAACTGTGGCTGTTATTAAACCTGAAAAACTTTCATCTAGGAAACAAAGAAAGGCTGGGGGAGGACCCTTGATGTTTAATTTTGGCTATGGCTTTTGCCTTGAAAAACAAAATGTATCCGGAGTCTTCTTCCATTGAAGCTGACAAAATACTTTTCAGATCTTGGCTTTTGACAAAGGCAGCTGAGGAGAACAATTTAGATGTAGCATGGAAAGTTATCAAAAAATGACAATAGATTGAATATTCTTCTTAAATGGTGGAGTTTAGTCTCTTTGACCAAGGCCAAAATGGAAAAACACTGACTTTTCTTTAAACAATCCCACATAAAGTAGTACTAAATTACAGCAATGTTTCTGTAACATAATGGTTTAAGGGGGAAAAAAATCTGTAACTGTTGGCAGCTACTGCACACAGCTTCCCATTTTTCAGGAGAAACAGCCAAGTTTTCTTTCCCTCAATGCAGGAGATTTAAGTGATCATGCTAGAATGCAAATAGAAATAATCTTAGGATTTCTATCCTAAGCAGAAGCAAAACTAAGTATTTGTTTCTGGGAAATGGGAAATATGGTAGTTAAATTTTTTTTTTTCTAATTACTGAGCAGATTCATAGTGAATTTTAAAAAGTAGGAGGCATTGCATGGGGCTAAATACAGGGAAATTTTGACAGGCACCTTAGAGATTCAAGCTTACAGATTAGTTTCCAAATTCCATATGCTTTTCCCTCTTCCCAAATATCTGACTTCTGCCCTTCTTTCCTCTGAATAGAGGAGGGAAAAAGGTATATATTAATTCAGCTTGAGTGCTGACAAGCCATTTGCCAAAATGGTATAAATAAAATCACAGCTTGCTGCCCAGACCAGCAGAACATGTCTCCCCTGTGCTTGGCAAAACATTTGATGCACTCTTTTGGTATGCTGAAAATTCCTTTATATTGATTAAAAATGATAGAATTGGGACTTTTATTCAGAATCAGCACAACACACTTTTCTTTCAAACTTCAAAACTAGAGAATAAATGTTATTATCCACTTTTAGCTGAACTGCAAAATGATATACTAAATGACTACTCTTCCATTAAGACAGAGGAAAATGGACTGGTATCGGCCTAGGAAAGAACAGCTTCTTTTTACTTGCATTGTCTGTGTTTTCCTACCTATAGCAAATTTAAAATAGATGCAGTGAGTGGGTTAGAGGTTAATTTTGTAAATTTTCCTCATTACACCTTCCCTCTCTTCAACACAGCCAGAACACCTGAGACCAATCAAGGGTCTGAATGAAATAACATGGTCATCCTATTATATAAAGACTTTAAAAGTCTACAGTAAGTTCAGTGTATTTTTTTCTTACTCACAGATATTAAAACTGGATATATTGTTAAATGTGGTGAGAAAGCATACCATCTGCTATAAACAGCACCACGTTTCCTACCCAGTGTTGGTGTAGAGTAAAAAAAAAAGAAGGAAAAAGATTAAATTTTTTACTCATGCTGGGGGAAAAAGGAATGGATGGACGTTTTTTTATTCCAATGCAAATTCATAATGCACTATGACAAACCTTCTTAAATATGTTGAAGATCTGTATGCAGTCTGTTTATGTTTCTCGTCTTTCCTTCAGGTACACAATAATCTGAAAAGAACTGTGGTGCAGTCATCCTGTTACTTCAGGAATCTCTCTAATGACATGTGAACAAACAGCCCAGAACATCACGTGAGCAGTAAACAGAAAGACACTGCCCCAGCCCTCAAGTTTCATTTTGTCCCTTATCTCAAAGACATACAATTCTCTTTTTCCATCTCTTTATGTGGTTTTCAAGCTACCAAATTAACACAAATTAATTTTTAAGGCATTATCCCCTTCTGTTCTTAATAATTCAGTGGGAACATTATCAACACCTGGTGCTTTATTGTTCCTGGGTGTTCTGGTTGCCTCTTGGTTCTTCTAGAAATGGCTCACTGGATAAAATACTCCCTCCATCTTTCTGTTAATTACATTCTTTTAACTAAGCCTTCCGTTTTTGTCCTTTGTCTGACTTATGTGCTGTTCATGTCCTTGTCTCAAATGCTGATATCCCAGGAAAATAGTCTGAAGTTGTTTCATAAATGCTGCCACTTCTACTGGACAGAGCCCTTTTTGTGCTGTATTATCTTCCTGCTGTGAATCATTTGTATTACCAGAGGACTTAGGGAAGTCACAAAATCATCAACACACATTGCTTTCTTATACTCCCCATCAAAATTTTTTTAGTTTATTTTATGTTTTACTCCTACTTTTTTTTTTTTTTAAACTCAAAGTGTTTTCCAGCTGGTATGACATTGTTCCACAGTGATCAAGTGTGTTCCCACCTGTACACTTGGTGTCCTCTGATAAGTTCACATGGTAGGACGTATTCCTAAATGCTGATACAAACTATCCCCCTCTCTTCCAGAGTTCCTGCATTTCTTCCGTCACTATTCTACATACTTTAGCCCCTTCTGCACAATGATACCAAGAGTTTTCCACACATTCCAGCAGCTCTGCCAGCATTTATGGGCACTCAGAATCTAAGGATATGGAAAAATTCCCACTGTGAATCACAAAACATCATGTGCTTCCTTACAGAATTTTATTATAAAATATCCAAATCAACGTATTTCTTCATACTTGTTGAAGAGTGATTAAAGTAAAAACCCCAAAGTACACAACATTCAAAATTTCAGCCCAGATCACACAATTTTAGCAAAAAATTCTCTGCTTTATAAACTTCCTTCGAAGATTTTTTACTCAGTGCCCCAAGTCCTCCCTTTTCCCTTTCAAGGAAAGGCTAGACGTGGCACTCTGTGCCCTGGTCTGGTTGACAAGGTGGTGTTCGGGCATAGCCTGGACTCGATGGTCTCAGAGGTCTCTTCCCAACCGAACTGATTCTGTGATTCCCATCCTGGCTCCCAGGCCTTCCCCTCGAGCTTCACGGGCGCAGCCTGCGGCTGATCCCCGCTTTGTGACGCACCTCCCTGCCCTGCCTGGAGCCCCTCAGCCTCTCCTCGCCCTGGAGGCTCCAAGGCAGCGGACACCGGGATATGCGGCTCCCCGTTTCGGTTTTGTTTTTCAGCTCCTCGGGCTCGTTTCGGCCGGGAAGGACGCTCCTGGAAGGACGCTCCTCACAGCACCCTCCCCACAGGACACTCCCCACACC